>CAJNDT010006027.1:427500-430853 GCA_905221615.1 Symbiodinium sp. CCMP2592 | reverse complement strand
TTCCGGGTGCCGGCTGTGAGACCAGCACGACACAGCGATCTGTGGCAGGCATGGAGCTTTTGGCCCGGGCTCTTGTGTTTTGTATTCGGTCACGCAGAGGACTCAGCCGGCGATCTGTCGAAGCAAGGTCGCCACTAAAGACGAGACTCACGTTCGGGGCAAGAACAGAAGCAGCGACGAACCTCACCACATCACTGCTTCCGTTTGCCTTACATACCCGAAAGCCTCAAGCGAAGCGGCGGCGGAGTGTTGCAACTGCGACAACTGCTCTCAGATTCTGTTCTGCCAAACGACCTTACCGTGGAAGCCAGCAACATGTGTAATGGGCGACTGATTCTTTCAGTGCATGGCCAGAAACCAGTAAGCTCAAATCGCCAATGTGTGACTCGGAGTTTCTAGCGTGCGTGAGCTTAGCACCACAAGACACGAAACAGTGCCTCTGATTTGTGCGATGCTTGCCTTGCTAGCGCTGTCGCTCTGCCATGCAATCGAGCACTACCTTCCTGGAGACATGGGCACAAATGAATGATTTTCCTCACAGCTGTTGAACCCAGAGCTGTGAGAGTCTTTACATGCGGTCCCTCAAGAGTCCTCTCGCTGCACAGACGAACAAAGACACAGAGCTGAGGTAAGTGGGTAAAGCCTCTGCCAGGCACTTTACCGTCAACGGTATAACCCAAGCCCATTCGACACCAAAGTCCGCAAGGACCAAAACCCAAAACGGAAACCCTGCGTAAAGCCGTAATACTTGTATTACGAAAGCCTTATGGAAGCCGTGAAGTATTTCCCTTGCAAAGCCCTTTCAGAAACCTTGCCAGAGCCTATCAAGCCCAAAGGAAACGGAACGTTCATAACCTAGTTAGGGCCGCGCCTTCAGTTGGTCTTGCCTTGGGCCAGAACGGCGGATGTGGTAGACCTCGCCATTGACACCTGAGGGATTAAGGTAGTGGGCAGTTCGGGCTTTTAGCGTTTGCGGAGTTTTGGTGTGCAGTTTCCAAGCCACTGTTCTTGTGCTTTGTGCATTGGGATGCAGATCACTGCTGTTTTGATGACAGGAGATGTTGCTGTTTCTGTTAAACTGCTCAATCATCATCCTGAACTTAGATGGCCCTGAGAGGGCTTCTACCTGTCATTACTTGTCGGGAACGGTCTAGCAGGTTTCATCAATACTAATGGCAGGTACACGAGTTTTCGCTCTCATTTTGCAGTGCCGTCCTGTGAGGAGTTCTCCAAAATAGCCAGCATTGGGGAGGGCGGCCAAGGACGAACCCTTCAAGCTTAATATGGGGGCCTTAGTGTGGCATACTATATCAAAATTACAACAAGGACCCACCAAAAAAAATGCTACAAGTACAGGTAATGAATGGGGCCCGATGCTACAGCTCAAGCCGCGGCTTCCTTTTGCAAGTAGGGCCGGGAGCGTAGGGACTCTCTAGAGCTCCGAGCTCCCTCAGAAGATTCTCAGGCAATCGTCATCAGTCATACATAGCGCGAGGGCTTGAGGATTTAAGGCTTTCAGTTGACTGCTCCGAGGCATACGGTTTAGGAGCTGCAGGGCTTTAGGGATGCGAGCTGGGAGGCTTCGGCGGTGACTCGAATCCCGGGCCTGATGGCTTAGGGAAGGGCGTATGGGGCCGAAGGGGTTGCGGGATCAGAGCTTACGACCTTGTGTCGGGGCAGATCAAAACTTTTGCGCTCTCGCACTCTATGTTTCTCTTTGCTTCCCTCTCGTCCACACCTGCAACTAGCAAATAGCCCGAAAAGCTCGCGAGTCAAATCCTCCGGCACTCCCTTGAGTCATTTGGGTTTGGGAGTTGATGTACAGGGAGTTGAACTCTCGCAAACCGGAGCTCCGGGCAAGGGAGACAGGGTTAACGGTTTCGGATGGATTCGCATTTAATGATGTCAAAGTTGTACAAGACCGTGACGAGTACGCACAAACTGCTCATGCAGCCATGGAGGTGTCAGCTTTGAGTGCGGGTTTAATTACAATGCGGCGATTTAGAATGCGGGATCCAGTTCTCCAGTTTACTGCTCCAGTTGCCGGATCGAGGAGTAAGGCTTTATGCTGCTTCCAACATCCTCACACGCAGCTCAACATTCGGCGCGCACCCTCATTTTGCAACAGGGCCTGGCCTCGTGAGAGCAGGAGCTGCCTGCAACTACTTCAGGAATCCATGCATTTAAAGGAGGCTGGGCATTGTGGATTCTCCGACTCTACTGGGCACCACAGCTTGAAAATGGGACCGATACGACCCAGGTAGCTGTGGAAGTGGAGGTGGGTACGGAACCCCATACCTCATCATCCAAAAACCGAAAAACAGATGTCAGGAGCACGCACTGCGGATGCTGCTGAAAAGCCATCTGCTTCCACGTGCAGCTGCAGAATCTACTGAATATGCACCTCTGACGGTGTGTGTCCTGCAGCACTGTCTAAGAGGTGACTTCGCATTGGCACTCGCTTAATAAACCTCGAACACTCCAAACTCTCGGGATGTATTTACGAAGATTATTAAGACGATGACGGTGGTGGCGTGGCTGCTCGAGGGTGATGACTGTGAAGATCATGAGCATCATCGTTGATATGGGTCTTGACCGACGAACACGACTTGGATGATGCTGCTGCTGAGGACGAAGCCAGTTTGACACCGATGAGAGACATGACGTTGCAGGAGAATTTGTTGGTGGTATTGGCGGTCATAACGCTAACGACGGTAGTGAACGGGTAATGGCGGCGAGCTCGCTGTACGATGGTTTTTGTGGCAGCGGCCCTCAAATTTAAGGTGGGGTTGTCTGATGTAGTTCATGCAGATGGCGATGCCGAGAGTATAAGCCATGATGGTGATGACGATGGGTAGCTCCTGCAGCAGTCAAAGCCTTCGCAGTCGTTGTCGTCATCGTACTTTGCACGTACTGCCGGTGCTAGTATGATAGTACTCGTGACCTGCGTTGTCGTCGTAGCAGTAGCAGTATAGCAACAGTAGCATAGTAGCAGTAGTAGTAGCAGGAGTAGTAGTAGTAGTAGTAGTAGTAGTAGTAGTAGTAGTAGTAGTAATTGTTACAAGTATTACTATTATTAGTAGTATTGGTAGTAGTACGGTGGATGGACATAATCTTGCACCACCTGCACATGCATACTTCAAACGAGTAAGGCATCAATCCCCGCAGCCCCTACTTAACATTGGCAGCTGGGGCTACTTGAGCAGTGCAAGATTTCGGCCATTGGAACAAGTCTGGTCTCTAGCCTTTCAGGGCCAATGCTAAAAGGGGGTGGGGAATCATGACATGACGCTGCTGAAGAGTGATGCAAGATTTTGTCCATCCACAGTAGTAGTAGTAGCAGTAGCAGTAGC
>CAJNDT010006027.1:0-425000 GCA_905221615.1 Symbiodinium sp. CCMP2592 | reverse complement strand
CCAGAAAATTGTGCGGGATCGCTGTGCTTATGCAGAAAACCTCGGCCGTATTACAAGAAGAGTGGTGGACAGTTTGGACACCTTATGTTAAACACATAAACAGCAGATCACATGACTCTTGGACAAAAATCAGCGGATTCAACATCCTCGGGATTTGATGTGTTCCGCGGGATTCCACGTTTGCTTAATAATCTACATCTCGGCCAAACAACCCACAACATGCAAGATGAGACCACTCCGAGATCCAAGTTCCCCATGCGTATGCTCAATAGGCGTCTACGCATGTAGGTCAGGTACCAATCTTTTCGCCGAGTATATTCTATTCGCATACGAAGACTGGAGTATGCATCTGTGAACATGGTTAATTCTGTGTCATATTCATAGAGATGGAGATTTATATGACTGTGTGTATAGACACATGACACGTGTGAGTACATAAATACTTACATGCGTACATACTACCTACCTACATACGTATGCACATACATACGTTTATGCCTACGGCCACGCCTACATATACATACATGCGCGCGTCCGAGTACATGCATCCATGCATGCACGCATGCATGCGTGCATCCATGCATACTTTCATGCTTACAAACACATGCATACACAGACACATGCATACATACATACATACATACATCCACACATCCACACATCTTTCCATCCATCCATCCATCCATCCATCCATCCATCCATCCATCCGTGCTTGCTTACATGCGCATGCACACAAACACATCAAGTCCTATGTGAATACATACACAAACGTACAAACATTGGTGTACCTATGTGTATACTTACATAAACAGAATGATGTGTATACATATATATATATATATATATTTATATTTATTTATTTATATATATATATAGAGATATACAGAGAAAGACAGAGAGAGAGAGAGAGAGAGGGAGAGACCAGACCCATTTTCCAGCTTAACTTAAAAGTTATGCACATTGTACATGCGTGTGTTCGAGCACCACATCAAATCCAAAACACACACCCTAAATCTCCAGCCCTTCACGGTGGAGTTTTAAACCTTGGGAAATATGTTCGATGGTATTTTGGAAGACTGGCTCTACGTTTCGAAAAGTTTCTGTGCGGCAGCAGTAACTCACTGGAACCAGAAGTTCGCAGCAACCCTCGGCTCCTTACAGCGACAAAGTCCAGCCGTGGCCTTCCCTTGGGGAGAGCTCGGCCTCTTGAAGGTCCTCTTGCGGCCTAAAGGCAGAGGGCGGCTGCCAGGCGCGCCAGACCTGGAAGGGGAGGCTCGAGAGCATTTGAGAGATCAGGGCTCGAGGGGTTTGTGGGATTTGTTCGGGTATGAGGGTTGGAATTTCATTACTCGCAGGACTTGTCAGGTTTAAGAGAAAGCAGGGTATGAGGGTTCAATGCCAAGCTCAGGATTTACAGGGTTTAAAGTCTAGCAAGGTGGCTGGGGCAAACTGGGTTTACACCAGAAGGGATGGAGGGTTCAGGAGTTGAGGGCTGCAGGAATGATTTTGTTTGATGGCTAGTAGCAGCAGAAGTAGAAATCGTAATAGTACTTCTAATACTAGTACTAGTGCCATTGCCAGTGGCAATGCCAGTGCAAGTACAAGGTGTAGCCTAGTACGAGTACTCATACTAGTAGTAGTAAGCAACGGCGGCAAAGGTCGGTAGGAGTAGTAGTGATCAGATAGCTGCAGCACTAGCACTGGAAGCACTCGCATTATGAACACATAGTAGTAGTGGTGGTGGTGCTGCTGGTGGTGGTAGTAGTAGTAGTAGTAGTAGTAAGAGTAGTCGTAGTAGTAGTAGTAGTAGTAGTAGTAGTAGTAGTAGTAGTAGTAGTAGTAGTCGTGGTGGTGGTGGTGGTAGTAGTAGTGGTGGTAGTAGGAGGAGGAAGCAGCAGTAGAAGCAGAAGCCGCAGTAGTACGTAGTAATAGTAGTACCAGCAGCGGCAATAGTTGAAGCAGTAGTCGTCGTTGTCATAGCAGTTATTGTTCTTGTTGCTGCTGTTGTTTCTGCTGTTGCATTTGCTGCTTGGATTTGCTGATCACGGGCATTTCGTGCTCTTGCTCTGGTTAATCTTTTTGCTTTTGCTACTTCCGTAGAGATAGCTTCCTGGCATGTCTTCCTCAGCGCGAATCAGATCACTGAAGCATTGCTAACCACCCAACTACAAGCCGGGGAACAAAACACGTCGCAATCGTCATGATGCTGAGGAAGCTGGCGTAGGCAGCTACATCGTCCTTCGGCTTCCGGAATGCTCACGCCAAACGAGAATCTTACCGGGGGTTGCAAATGTTTCAGCATGCTCTCGATATCCATCTGGTGGTCATTATTGCAAATGCCTACAGACTCTGCACTCCGTAGCGAAGCAATCAAGCCTGGATAAGTCCGCACTTAGGGAGGATTCTCCCCACTACAACCCTTGGATTTGACACTTGATGCAAACCTTAAACAATCCAAGGGGCTCACGACAAGCACAGCACACACGTCAGGTTGAAGCTCAAAAGGGTTCGAGGCTCTCGGTTCGCATGATCCTCTGCACACGGTCCTCCTTGAAGATGCTGAGCCACATCCTCTGAGCAAGCCATACTATGCAAAAGAACCTGGGATGGCAACTGCGATGGGGTGAATCTGGAGAGGTCTAGAGAGCCACATCTCAGCAAGCAGGGCTTCATTCGGGGTTTCAGTTTCGAGCACACATAATGGTCTACCAGACTTGTAACTGCATAGCTTTCCTTCTGAAAACCCCTCATCTAAGCAATTTCTGGGGATATCGCTTTCTGTCATGCATTTCAGAAAGGTCTAGCTGTTCAGCGGTTGCCTCCGGCTTAATAGTCTGGCATTTAGTAACGTAGCAATTCCAAGCAACCCTGACCAATAAAGCCCCCTCCCTCAGCAGCAGGTCTCTGCATTCCCATAGCCCCCAAACCCATCCCAAACCCTAAGCCCAAAATCGCCAACCCTGCAGCCGTTATTATTGATACCCTAAACCCTAAACTAAACCCCAAACCCTGGCAATCCCAGAGCTCTGGTTTACATCTTCGAAAGTCCTAGGGGCCGGTATCTCGGGTTGAAGCTTCCACTCGACTGAGACTTCAGTTCACCTTTTAACTATGGCGGGACTGTATGTACCCCAAAAGGTTAAAGGTTACCTACTCAGCTACATAGGGTTACTGGTTCACTTATGAAGCCTCTTAAGAGCAGGATTTCGTGGGGATCACCACTTCTCAACCCCGTAACGTGGTTGGGATGGCCGCAGGCGCAGCACAACCTACAGGCACTGCTAAAGAAGTTTGGATCTCTTATGCCCCAAATCTCATTTCCAAGTCCTGTACCCTGAAATAACCCGCACTGTGCAAGTACTTCAGGATGGTGTGATTTCTGTTCTCTGAGGACAAGGCAGCCACAAAACGAAGCTTCTCAGAGTATTGCGGCCTGTATTGCAGCATGGATCCAAAGTATGTGAAACCGCGAAGCGCGAACAATGCCAACATTCCGATCACGTTTCTGAGCACCTCGGTGCAAACTCAGGCCTGCTCTCACATCTGCTACTAGTAGCCTCGTCGTTTTGGGGAATGCCGATCTGTCTCGGATGCTCAAGCTGTTGTCGGGCAATTCGTCACGATCAGTGCCGCTAGATATCCATCCGGGGGCAGCGTACGTTTCTTACTTAGTAACCGTCATAGTTCCATCATTGCCATCATCCGCATCTCCATTGTCGTCTTCACTGTCTGTGACCATCATCACCAGGACCGAGGAAGTTATCATCATGTCACTGTCATCGTCGAGGCTAGCAGCATGGCCATCTATGTCCCTGGCATGTCATCATAAGCGACCTCACCGTTGCAATCAGTAGAATGTGAAGCTCTGCAAACTGCAAACACCGTAAACGAGCCAGTTCCTGAGAACGCCAGAAGCACAAATATGAGTCCGGCTGCAGCCGGCTGCACTGCTCGACGAATTACACTCACAACGGCAGCAATGAGAGCTTCCAAAAGAGACAATATCGACGGCAAAGAGTTGGGCGCCTGCACATCTTCGAAGCCCTGCACCTAAACCGAAACCTTCCACCATCGCAATCAGACCAGCGCACGTCCGCGCAGCGGGAGGTGGGCCGCGCCCTCAAGCGCCACGTTAGGCTGGCCCAAATGACGAAAGAAGCCGGGAAAGCCTCGTGTGGTTTGAGGCTGCGTAATTACAGGGTGGTACTCGGAGTCTTGTGAACACAATCCGATTTATCGCAGTTTAAGCTGTCCGAGAACGACACCATTACGACCACTCTGATTCTAGCTGCCTCAGTTATTGCCCATTATCAGTGGATCCCGGTCCGACACGTCGAGTCCTAGGCTCGAGGCTCGTGGGAACATAAACACAAGGCAGTGCAGGGTTTTCGTGAGAATGTGCTGAGAGCACACACAAGGCAGGGTGTACTGAGGAAAGCAAAATTACATGCCAGGAGACAGCAAGAGATAGGATTGTACAAGCTGTCGATCAAGGGTAGCTGAACAGGCATGGCCAAAACAAACGCTCAAACCACGTTGCATTAATTCCTAGCGATACGCACGTCTGATCAGGGAATCATTGAAGTCGAAAGCCCCGCCGACTCCCAGCAAGACCGAATGCATTCGCACTGACAACTTCCATATTTTAGGATTGTCGTAGGGCCTGGGGCTTACCGGCGTGTGGAGTCCAGCATACCTATAGTTTTAACACCTGTGCATATCGCGACCCAAAGTCAGGAAAGCTCGACGAGGCCTGCTTGAGTGCATGATCGGACCCATGCCCGAGATACATGCCACAGAGTCTATGATCAAAGATGATAACTGGGCTCGCTGCTGCCAGCCACCACATAATGGCATTGAGAGTCCACACGACCGCCATTTCCCTGGGGCCCGCAATGCTTGATCTGAGATCTTGCTGGACCGGGTAGTGGAGGATGTTTTGCTTCACCGTAATCCCTTCGAAGCCGTCGGTGAGGCGCTTCGCGCTAGACCGCTGGAATGCAGGCTGGAGATAACGGAGATAACGTGTCAGGTAATCAAAGCCGAGGCCTCTGCAACTGCACGTTGTCGGGGTGTTGGCGACAACACTGTACGACACAGACTAAGTGACTACGGACATGATTGCAAAGTTGAGCTATGCCCTACTGTGCCTGACCTTAGTGCGCAGCGTATCTCTTGACAGCCAAGCGAATACACTGGGCACAGCACCTGTTCCGAAGGAGAAGAGCCGGCTGACTATGGCTGACTAGCTGAACGTGCCACCCACCCCTGCGACTTAGCATGGAGGGCAGAACAAAGCTGCAGCTAGGCGGCGGGTCTCCACTCCGCAGCTGCGATGCAACAGCGTCCATCTCAGGGTTGCGCTAGGATTAGAGATCACACCTCAAACACCAAATCCGTTAAGATTATAGACTTATAGACCGGAACCAGTGAGCCCTGTCGCCCAGGCGAACCACAGGATTCAGAAAAGCACAGCTTTTGACAACAAATGTCTATGGCTACCTGAGCCGTTTGGGGCCTCACGATCGGACATGCGGGCGCATCTATATACAATACATGATGTCTATCAAATACATAGTGTGTCAAGAGCCATTCAAATTTGCACGAAGCCTGAGCCCCCCCAAAACAAACAATAAAATGCAAAAAGCCACCACTGACAAAGGCTGGGCAGATGCATCTTTTGAGCGACAGCCCCAAGAGCTCCAAAACAGAACAGTGTTGTCATAGCAGTTGCCGGAGCTTCAGCAGCAAGAGAAAAGGGAAGTGTGAGAAGAAGCAGCCACAGCAGCAGAGCAGGACAAGCAGTGGCAGTGACAGTGGCAGTAGCAGCAGCAGCAGTAGTAGCACCGGCAGTAGTGGTAATAGCAAAGCAGATTATAGTAGTAGTAGTAGTAGTAGTAGTAGTAGTAGTAGTAGTAGCAGCAGCAGCAGCAGTAGTAGTAGTAGAGTAGTGGAGGTAGTAGTAGTAGTAGTAGTAGGAGGAGGAGGAGGAGGAGGAGGAGTACTAGTAGTAGTAGTAGTAGTGGTAGTAGGCACCCACCCCCCCTACCAACTACACTTGCTCTTAACCATGTTGAGACAACATCCATTTTACTCGGTATTTACGGCACTTTCGTTATGTGCGATCATCCTAAGAAGCCTAAAAATCGACTTGTCGAGTTTGCAAACTCGGGCTCTTGATTTTGACTTGCTTCTGGGGGTGGGTGGGGGGGTGGGGGGGGATGATGACGACAGTGTTACGCGAACACACCCAGCAGTATCACCAGAAGAGCCGTTAACTCGGTATTTACGGTACTTTCGTGATGTCAGACTTTGTTACATATTCTGAGCCCCTACTTCTCGACTATGCGTGTTAAACTTTGCTGTTTCGAACTGTTTGCGAAACAAACTCGAACTTGGGTGGGGGAAAGCTTCTTCGGGGATGATCACGACACCGTTTTGCGGACACCCTGAACAATATTTCCACACTCAAGCGCGCACACACCACACACACCACTTCAAGACCCTCCTACGCCGAGGTTGGGCGGTAGGGGTGTTGGCGAGCCCCTCCCACGTACAGCTGGCATCTTTGTTTTTGATGTTTAGAAGATGTTGCGCTTCAGGTTTCGAAATGTTAAACCCTTCTTGGCAGCACCTGGGTTTTGCACGGTATTTAAAGCGTTTTCGTACTATCCGACCACCTGCGGTTTAGCAGTTTCTGCCCCGTCGAGCTTGCAACTCCAGCTGCTGTCGCAGTTTTGGGGCCTGAGCCCCTGCAACTTCACCGGCTGTGACGGTTAAGGAAACTGAGCCTCTGCAACTTCTGCAGCTGTCAGAGATAGGGAGCCTGAGCCCGTGCATCTTCTGCAATCGTCGCAATTAAGGTGCCTAGCAGCTACCGCTGCCCAGCCCGGATGGAACAAGTGTAGTTGGCAGGGGGGGGTGGCCAGTAGTAGTAGTAGTAGTAGTAGTAGTAGTAGTAGTAGTAGTAGTAGTAGTAGGAGTAGTAGTAGTAGTAGTAGTAACAGCAACAGCAGTACTAGTAGAAGCAGAATCAGAAGCAGCAGCAGCAGCAGGTAGTAGTAGTACTAGTAGTGGTTGTCGTCACGGGAAGTAGTGGTGGTGGTGGTGGTGGTGGCGGCAGCACAGTAGCAGTAGCAGTAGCAGTAGCAGCAGCAGTCGCAGTGGCAGCAGCACTGGCAGTGGCAGTGGCAGTAGCAGCAGCAGCAACAGTAGTGGGAGTGGTAGTGGGCGTGGTAGTGGTAGTAGTAGTCGTCGTCGTCGTCGTAGTCGTAGAACTAGCAAAAGTATTTGTAGTAGTAGCAGTAGCAATGGCAATGGCAATAGCAATAGCAATAGCACTAGCAGTAGCAGTAGCAGCAGTAGCAGTAGTAGTACTAGTAGTAGCTGTAGTAGTAGTAGTAGTAGTAGTAGTAGTAGTAGTAGTAGTAGTAGTAGTAGTGGTAGTAGTAGTACCAGTAGTAGAAGTAGTAGAAGTAGTGGAAGTAGTAGTAGTAGTAGTAGCAGTAGTAGTTGTAGTAGCAGTAGTAGTCGTAGTAGTAGTAGAAGTAGTAGTAGTAGAAGAAGTAGTAGTTGTAGTAGTGGTAGTGGTAGTGGTAGTGGTAGTGGTAGTGGTAGTGGTAGTGGTAGTGGTAGTGGTAGTGGTAGTACTACTACTACTACTACTACTACTACTACTACTACGACAACTACTACTACTACTACTACTACTACTACTACTACTACTACTACTACTACTACTAGTAATAGAAGATGTGGGTGTAGACGTAGTTGTTTTGTTGTAGTTGTCGCTAGCAGTAGTAGTAGTAGTAGTAGTAGTAGTAGTAGTAGTAGTAGTCGTAGTCGTAGTAGTAGTAGTAGTAGTTGTTGTTGTAGTTGTAGTCGTAATTGTTCTAGTCGCAGTAGTAGTAGTAGTAGCAGCAGTCGTAGTGGTGTTGACAGTGGTGCCGGTAGTGGTACCTGGTAGTGGCAGCAGTGGTAGTAGTAGGCGTCGTCGTGGTGGTAGCCGTCGTAGTAGTAGTAGTAGTAGTAGTAGTACCCGGCGTAACGAGTGTATGTGCTGGAACCGCCTGCAGTAGAAGCCCAAAAGTTGGAAACCCCATAGCCTCAATCCTTAAGAGTAATGTATAGGGAATCCCAGCACTATTTGGCCTTAATCCGGTTTCCAACTTTCTGGGGTTTACTGTAAGCATCACGCATGTGCTGGGACTGCTGGGATCCAAGAATCGCGCCGAAAGCACAAAGCGTAGATGTGCGAAGCTCGGCTTCCCTTTGAAGTGTATACTGTCAATAACTTAGACGATGGCCCGCTGAACTCGCAACAACAAGAAGAAGGACGCCAACTGCAAACGATCTCTAGAATAGCTTTCGAAGCCGTCGCCTGGCCCCACACAAGCGGCACCGAGGCACCAATCAGCCTTTGAGCGGCAATATGCACGTGGCTCAACGTTCACTCTAGCAAGTACAAGCTTCTTCAAGGTAGTCAACCAGGGCTGAACCGCAAGATACTTCTATGTGTCTCAAGGAGCAACTTGTTGCTTCAGGAAATTTCGGGGGCCATTCATCAATCGTCACTATGTACAAAGCGACAATGGCACCTTCAGGTTGAAACCCTCAGCCCTGAAAAGTTGAACCCTGAGCGCAAACCACGAAACCAGGAGCTCCGAACAAACTGTTGAAAGTCTCATGCTTCTCAGCTTTCATGCATGCCTCCTAGAACCTCAACCGCGAGGTTCAGAGCTTCGGGCTGGCATCTCGAATCTTCGAAGGGCCCACCCGGAGAAAAAACAAGAGCAGCCCTTAAACCCTCCGCGAATAAGCTTTTGAAAAGCAGTCTGAATTTTGACAGGAACCGGAGGATCCCTGGTCCAGATCAGACAGCTTATGGCTTTCTGATTCGGGTTTCGAGGGCTGCGCAAGCTTGCGGCTCAGGATAGCCCCAGGGCAGGGTTCAAGAGATTGTTGATGCCAAGTTTTTAAAAGTCCTAAAGCCTGCTGCAGCAGTCCTCGGCCCATCCCTAAACCCTTAAACTTGCTAGATTACTAGATCCTACAATCCCCCTAAATCTGCAAACCCTACATCCCTAAACCACACGATGCCCAGGAGCCACAAGTACGGGAACGGATGATTGCCAAGCTGGTGCCACAGGGCGGAGAGGACGGTCTTCTGAACCTTTGAGTCTCATTGCGCAAAGGAGCTGCCTCCTCCAACACTACAAAGATCTACAAGATGACGGAGGTATCTTACTGAGCATCGTCCTAAACCCGAGCATTTAAAACCTAAGCCTCCTAATTAAACTCCGAAGCCTGCATCATCTCCAAAACACGTTAGAGCATTATGAATCAGGCGGTCGAGTCTGTCGTGAAGTCGGGGTTGGTTTCGAAGAAGAGACAACACCCTCGAACGCTGTAAGTAATCGTTCCGCTTCGAGAGCTTATACGATTGCCATACAGATTCCAACAATTATTGCTGGCCTTGCTGCCTTGAAGCGCTCGACCCTCAAACTTGAAAGCCATACGAATCATGTGGAGGCATTGGGTTTGGGCTTGCCCGCACCCGACTACCCTGCAATCAAAACATGGACCCCCGCGCACCCCATAGGCCCAAGCACCTTGGGCCTTAGGCGGCTTGGGGTCTAGGGTGAAGGCCAATCCCTGAGCATGAAATAGCGGATGCAGTTAAGCTTAGCTTTGGACTTGTTGACACTAGGCTGGGTGCAGGACAAACATGGTTTGTCTGTGACTGTGCCAGTCGCATGCAGCCGAGGAGGCCGTCTGCTCGAAGTTTGCTATGCTGCCGAACCATCTGGAGATGCACTCCACGACGATCTCTCCTTATACTATGAACCGCGTTTGTGTGTGCATGAGGCAGGGAGACAGGTATAGACATATTATGCATATGTATTATACATAATCATAATATACATATGAGTTCATACACGTAAGTGATATACACACATGTATATATACATATAGTTCTATAGTTATTTACATAGATATATATTACAGCATGGCTTGAAGCCATGATGCAGTAGAATCGTCAGATGTAATATAAAGATTCGTCACGACATTGTGCGTCAGCAACCTGCCATCTTCACGGTGTCGTGGGTGCACATGCGAGGCTGTGTCACCAGTGAAGCTACAAAACAGATCTGTAAAAAAACATAAACTCAAGCCTCAAACTGACTTCAAGCTGAGAGCCTCGGCCCAGAGATAGCTGTCAGGCTACAATCTGCCCCTTCTGTAACCTGCAACCTTGGGAGGCCAGCAAGCGTTTAGCGCAAGCCCCCTGCTAACTTCCTCCCAGTGACGATCGCAGGGGATCTTCTTACCTGCCCACATATGGTCCTGGAGACGGTGCTTTGGATGCAAGGACACAAGTCTTTCGACATGGACTCATCAAAGTCAGAAACGGTTTAGGACCATGAGCCTTTGACGACGAAGGAGCTGCAGTCGTGTCTGTGAGACCCCAGAAACGGGCGTTTTCGTTGCACAAACAGAAAATCTTCCGGTGGAGTTGCGCAGAAGGCAAAGCAGGCAAAGCACGAAAACCGCTGAGGCAAAGACAACACCACAACCACCAGCCCCAGCAGTGCGAGCACCAGCAGCACCAGCAGTACCGGCAGCACCAACAGTACCAGCAGTACCAGCAGTACCAGCACCACGCCACCACCACCACCGCGGTCAGTGCCGCCGCCACAACAACCGCCGCAACCAGGATGATATTGTGTGCTGACCATGCGGCGACGAAAACGACGACGATTACTGCCACTATTGCTGCTTCTTCTGCCGCTGGAAATTCCAACATACACTACTACCACCACTCCTACCACCATCGCCACCACCACGACGACAACAACAACTACTACTACCACTATAACTACTACAACAACAACGACCACTACTGCTACAAATACTATTTCCGCCACTTGCACCACCATCACCACTTGCAGCCTATGCACCAAACAAACATCAAGATCCCCACGATGCCCCCCCCCCCCCCCGTGTGCGGCTTAAACCGGGTTTATTTGCAAGCTGGTGCTTGCACTCTAGATAGGGAAACAGTGACCTAAATCCCTTATATATAAACAAGAGCCAGCTTCCAAATAAACCCGGTTGGGGGTCCCGGGCGGGGACAAGGCCGGGAATTAAATAATTTAAATAATTTAAATCCTGGCCGGGGGGGTTCCCGGGGGCCCCGGGCCCCAGGATTTAAATAATTTAAATAATTTAAATCCTGGGGAAGGGCTCCGGATTTAAATTATTTAAATTATTTAATTCCCGGGGCCCTGGACCCCCGGGGACCCCTCCCCTTCAGGATTTAAATTATTTAAATTATTTAAATTATTTAAATTATTTAATTCCCGGCCCCATTTAAATAATTTAAATAATTTAAATAATTTAAATCCTGGCCGGGGGGGTTCCCGGGGGCCCCGGGCCCCAGGATTTAAATAATTTAAATAATTTAAATCCTGGGGAAGGGCTCCGGATTTAAATTATTTAAATTATTTAATTCCCGGGGCCCTGGACCCCCGGGGACCCCTCCCCTTCAGGATTTAAATTATTTAAATTATTTAAATTTTAAATTATTTAATTCCCGGCCCCATTTAAATAATTTAAATAATTTAAATAATTTAAATCCTGGCCGGGGGGGTTCCCGGGGGCCCCGGGCCCCAGGATTTAAATAATTTAAATAATTTAAATCCTGGGGAAGGGCTCCGGATTTAAATTATTTAAATTATTTAATTCCCGGGGCCCTGGACCCCCGGGGACCCCTCCCCTTCAGGATTTAAATTATTTAAATTATTTAAATTATTTAATTCCCGGCCCCATTTAAATAATTTAAATAATTTAAATAATTTAAATCCTGGCCGGGGGGGTTCCCGGGGGCCCCGGGCCCCAGGATTTAAATAATTTAAATAATTTAAATCCTGGGGAAGGGCTCCGGATTTAAATTATTTAAATTATTTAATTCCCGGGGCCCTGGACCCCCGGGGACCCCTCCCCTTCAGGATTTAAATTATTTAAATTATTTAAATTATTTAATTCCCGGCCCCATTTAATTTAATTTATTTAAATAATTTAAATAATTTAAATAATTTAAATCCTGGCCGGGGGGGTTCCCGGGGGCCCCGGGCCCCAGGATTTAAATAATTTAAATAATTTAAATCCTGGGGAAGGGCTCCGGATTTAAATTATTTAAATTATTTAATTCCCGGGGCCCTGGACCCCCGGGGACCCCTCCCCTTCAGGATTTAAATTATTTAAATTATTTAAATTATTTAAATTATTTAATTCCCGGCCCCATTTAAATAATTTAAATAATTTAAATCCTGGCCGGGGGGGTTCCCGGGGGCCCCGGGCCCCAGGATTTAAATAATTTAAATAATTTAAATCCTGGGGAAGGGCTCCGGATTTAAATTATTTAAATTATTTAATTCCCGGGGCCCTGGACCCCCGGGGACCCCTCCCCTTCAGGATTTAAATTATAAATTATTTAAATTATTTAAATTATTTAATTCCCGGCCCCATTTAAATAATTTAAATAATTTAAATAATTTAAATCCTGGCCGGGGGGGTTCCCGGGGGCCCCGGGCCCCAGGATTTAAATAATTTAAATAATTTAAATCCTGGGGAAGGGCTCCGGATTTAAATTATTTAAATTATTTAATTCCCGGGGCCCTGGACCCCCGGGGACCCCTCCCCTTCAGGATTTAAATTATTTAAATTATTTAAATTATTTAAATTATTTAATTCCCGGCCCCATTTAAATAATTTAAATAATTTAAATAATTTAAATAATTTAAATCCTGGCCGGGGGGGTTCCCGGGGGCCCCGGGCCCCAGGATTTAAATAATTTAAATAATTTAAATCCTGGGGAAGGGCTCCGGATTTAAATTATTTAAATTATTTAATTCCTCGGCCCTGGACCCCCGGGGACCCCTCCCCTTCAGGATTTAAATTATTTAAATTATTTAAATTATTTAAATTATTTAAATTATTTAAATTATTTAATTCCCGGCCCCATTTAAATAATTTAAATAATTTAAATAATTTAAATAATTTAAATCCTGGCCGGGGACCGACCCTCAGCGCCCACCCATCGTCCCAACCCCCCCCACCCACCCTTCCTCCCACTTCACACTCCCTCCACCTCCTGCCCACCCTACCTCCCAAACACCCTCCCACCACCCTCTCACCCACCACTTCAAGGGCTAGGGATCCCACACATCTGCGGGCAAAATCTGGCGGAAGTGATCCGCCACCGAGCAAACAGCCTGTAAATACCGCATTAAACAAAGGGCCAGGGATTTCGCACATCTGTTGGCAAAATCTGGCGGAAGTACCGACTGCTCACTTCCGCCAGATTTTGACAACAGATGTGTCAAATCCCTGGCCCTTTGTTTAATGCGGTATTTACAGGCATTTTGCTCGGTGGTGCATCACTTCCGCCAGATTTTGCCCGCAGATGTGTGGGATCCCTGGCCGTTGTTTTAACGCGGTATTTACAGGCTTTCTGCTCGGTCGCGGCTCGCAGGGATTAGGGGGACACCCCTTGCGATCTGTGGTTTTCGGATCTGAGTTTTCACAAGACCTGAAGGGGACACCCCTTGCGATCTGTGATTTTGGGATCTGAGTTCTTACAAGACCTTAGGTGGACACCCCTTGCGATTTGTGATTTTGATACTTATATTTGTTACAAACACATTTAGGGGGACACCCCTTGCGATTTGTGATTTTGGAACTTATTTGATATAAAAACCTTCAGGGGGACACCCCTTGCGATCTGTGTTTTGCGGATCTGAGTTTTCACAAAACCTTAGGGGGACACCCCTTACGATCTGTGATTTTGGGATCGGCGTTTTTACAAAACATAAGGGGACATTCCTTGCGATTCGTCATGTTGGGATCTAGCTTGCGCGAAAGCCTTTAGGGAGACATCCCTTGCGATTTGGTATTTCGGGATCTACTTTAGCGCAAAAGCCTTCAGGGGACACCCCTTGCGATTTGTGATTTTGGAACTTATTTGTTATAACAACCTTTAGGGGGACACCACTTGCGATCTGTGCTTTTCGGTTCTGAGTTTTCACAAAACCTTAGGGGGACACCCCTTGCGATCTGTGATTTCGGGATCTGAGTTCTTACAAAACCTTTTTCGGAACACCCCTTGCGAGTTGTGATTTTGGAATTCATTTGTTATAAAAAGCTTTAGGGGGACACCCCTTGCGATCTGTGATTTCGGGACCTGAGTTCTTACAAAACCTTAGGGGGGACACCCCTTGCGATTTGTGATTTGCGGATCTGAGTTTTCACAAAACTTAACGGGGACACCCCTGTAGGGGGACCTCCTCACGATCTGTGATTTTGAGATCGGCGTTTTTACAAAACCTAAGGGGACATTCCTTGCGATGTTGGGATCTAGCTTGCGCGAAAGCCTTTAGGGGGACATCCCTTGCGATTTATTATTTCGGGATCTGTTTTAGCGCAAAAGCCTTTAGGGTGACACCCCTTGCGATTTGTGATTTTGGAACTTATTTGTTATAACAAGCTTTAGGCGGGCACCACTTGCGATCTGTGCTTTTCGGTTCTGAGTTTTCACAAAACCTTAGGGAGACACCCCTTGCGATCTGCGTTTTTGGGATCTCGAGTTTTTACAACACCATAGGTGGACACCCCTTGCGATCTGTGATTAACCTGTAGGGGGACACCCCTTGCGATTTATTATTTTGGAACTTGTTTTTTCAACGAACCCTTAGGGGGACACCCCGTGCGATCTGGGTTTTTGGGATCTGAGTCTTTACAAATCTTGGGGCGACACCCTTGTGATCTGTGATTTTATCTGTGTTGTTGCAGAACTTCAACTAAAAGCAAATTTCTTGCCGACGAATGGGTAGATGGAGCTCTCTTGTTTTTCGTGAAGTTGAAGGGGCCTGTCTGCTGTGCTGAGATGGACCTCTCTCCCGTCTCATTACATGGGAGGAGGCTCTCAATCATTTCTTGTGGAGGATGAGGTAGAAGACTTTTCTTTTTGGAAGCAAGAGGGGCCCTGGCTTCTCTTGCTAGGAGCGAAGTCTCTTCAATCTTCTTAACATAAAAGCGACTTACCAAGAGGTAAAGGCTCTCTCTGCTCGAATAAAGCTCTCGTCTCTTACCAAGAATAACTTGGAGTGAACTCTCTTCCTGCTTCACAGCAGGGTAAGGTAGAGGGCTTGGGCTTCTCGTTTCGTTTTGAAGGCCGCGGGGAGGACCGGCCTTTCTCTTGTCAAGGTTTGAAATTTGGAAAAGCTCTATCCTTCCTTCCTGATCGTAACCTCCCTTCCAAGTTTTTTCTCGAGGAGGAGATGTTCAGGAGCTGTCGGTCCTGACGAACAGAGAAGAAAGAAGTTTTCTTCTTATCGCCAGAGAGGCAGTCGGAGCTCCTTTGTTTCTCGTGATGCGCTGTTCTTTTGCCACGAACAACCTGCGGGGACTGTTTTCTTGCTTTGGAGCATGAGGTCTTTTCTTTTGAAGGCTGGCGACTGAGAAAGGTATAAGAAATCTCCTCTAGAGAAATCTGCTCTTGCCAAGAATACCTAGGAATGAGAACGCTTTGTCCTCACTTCTTGAAAGATATCTCTCTTCTATCCCTTGTAGAGGAAGTGGTGGCGACATGGAGCTCCTCTTTCTTATTGTCGACTAAACGGCACCCGGAGTTCTCTTATTTCTCGTGAAGTTAGAAGGGTTTCTTTCTTGATTCAGAGGGTGGGGTAGAGGGCTGCTCATGTCTTGTTGAAGGCTGCAGGGAGGATCGGACTCTTCTTTTGTCGATTGAGAGAGCTCTGTCCTCACTTCTTGAGAGTTATCTCCCTTCTATCCCTTGAGGAGGAAGAGGGGACGACAAGGAGCTCCTCTTTCTTCTTGTCGACTAAGAGGCAGCCGCAGTTCTTTTTGAAATTGGAGATGCTTTGAGCCTTGTCTTCTTCGACTAGAAGCGAGCTCCCTTCAATTCTCTTCAGGGGACATGGAGACCTACCAAGAGGTAGAGGAGCTCGCTGCTAGAAATCAGCTGAATGACTTGGAGGGGCTGTCTCCGTGTTTTCGTTGAGGGGTGGGGGAATCCCTACCGTTTCTTCTTGAGCGTAAAGATAATAATCAGGATCTCTTTCCACTTCCAAGAGAGAAAGGAGGTTTTTCTTCTTGTGCGTATGCTGTTTTCCATCTTTTGAAAAGGTAAAAGAAATGCTCAAGATCCAATCCCCTTATGAAGAGAGAAAGGAGTTATCTTCGGTCCGACCGATGGGTAAACGGAGACCTTTGAATTCTCGTGAAGTTGGAGGGGCCTGTCTGCTGGGCTGAGATGCAGCTCTCTTGCGTCTCATTACATGGGAGGAAGCTCTCAGTGATTTCTTGTGGAGGGTGAGGTAGAAAATCTTTCTTTTTGGAAGCTAGGGCAGCTCTGTCCTTTCTTGCGAGGAGCGAGGTCTCTTCAATCTTCTTAAGACGAAAAGGCGACATGCCAAGAGGTAAAAAGGCTCTCTGCTAGAAGGATGCTCTCTTCTGTTGCCACGAATATCCAGGGGACTCTCTTCTTATTTTGGAGCATGAGGTCGTTTCCTTTTGAAGGCTGAGGGGCGACCAGATGTCTCTAGTTTGAAAATTGGGGGGAGCTCCACCCTTTCTTCTTGAGTGTATGCTCTCTTCCATTGTTAAAACGGCAACGGAAATAATCAGGATCCCCTCCCCTTATCAGGAAAGAAAGGAGGTCTCTTCTTGCCGAGGGCTAAACGGAGCCCTCTTCTTTCTCATGAAGTTGGAGCGGCCTGTTTGCTTTGTTGAGATGGCGCTTTCTTCTGTCCCATTAGATTGGAGGAAGCCCTCAGTCTCTTCTTGTCGAGGATGAGGCAGAGGATTTGTCTTTTTGGAAGCTAATTCAGAGCATGGGGTAGAGGGCTGCTCATGTCTTGTTGAAGTCTGATCCTCCCCTTCTTTTGAAGATTGAGCGAGCTCTGTCTTCACTTCTTGAAAGCTATCCCTCTTCTATCCCTTGAAGAGGAAGAGGGGACGACAAGGAGCTCCTCTCTCATCTTGTCGACTATAAGAGGCAGCCGCAGTTCTTTTTGAAACTGGAGATGCGTTGAGCCTTGTCTTCTTCGACTAGAAGGGAGCTCCCTTCATTTATCGTCAGAGGAGATGGAGAGTTACCAAGAGGTAGAGGAGCTCGCTGCTAGAAATCAGCTGAATGACTTGGAGGGACTTTCTCCGTGTTTTCGTTGAGGGGTGGGGGAATCTCCGCCTTTTCTTCTTGAGCGTATGCCCTTTTCCATCTTTTGAAAAGGTAAGGGAAACAATCAGGATCTCTTTCCACTGCCAAGAGAGAAAGGAGGTTTCTTCTTCTTGTGCGTATGCTGTCTTCCATCTTTTGAAAAGGCAAAAGAAATGCTCAAGATCCAATCCCCTTATGAAGAGAGAAAGGAGTTATCTTCTTTCCGACCGATGGGTAAACGGAGACCTTTGAATTCTCGTGAAGTTGGAGGGGCCTGTCTGCTGGGCTGAGATGGAGCTCTCTTACGCCTCATTGCATAGGAGGAAGCTCTCAGTGATTTCTTGTGGAGGATGAGGTAGAAAATCTTTCTTTTTGGAAGCTAGGGGAGCTCTGTCCTTTCTTGCTAGGAGCGATGTCTCTTCAATCTTCTTAATTAAGACGACAAGGCGACATACCAAGAGGTAAAAAGGGATGCTCTCTTCTGTTGCCACGAATATCCTGGGGACTCTCTTCTTATTTTGGAGCATGAGGTCTTTTCCTTTTGAAGGCTGAGGGATGACCAGATGTCTCTACTTGAAAATTGGGGGGAGCTCCACCCTTTCTTCTTGAGCATCCCCCCCTTATCAAGAAAGAAAGGTTAGAAGGGTTTCTTTCTTGATTCAGAGGGTGGGGGTAGAGGGCTGCTCATGTCTTGTTGAAGGCTGCAGGGAGGATCGGACTCTTCTTTTGTCGATTGAGAGAGCTCTGTCCTCACTTCTTGAGAGTTATCTCCCTTCTATCCCTTGAGGAGGAAGAGGGGACGACAAGGAGCTCCTCTTTCTTCTTGTCGACTAAGAGGCAGCCGCAGTTCTTTTTGAAATTGGAGATGCTTTGAGCCTTGTCTTCTTCGACTAGAAGCGAGCTCCCTTCAATTCTCTTCAGGGGACATGGAGACCTACCAAGAGGTAGAGGAGCTCGCTGCTAGAAATCAGCTGAATGACTTCGAGGGGCTGTCTCCGTGTTTTCGTTGAGGGGTGGGGGAATCCCTACCGTTTCTTCTTGAGCGTAAAGATAATAATCAGGATCTCTTTCCACTTCCAAGAGAGAAAGGAGGTTTTTTCTTCTTGTGCGTATGCTGTTTTCCATCTTTTGAAAAGGTAAAAGAAATGCTCAAGATCCAATCCCCTTATGAAGAGAGAAAGGAGTTATCTTCGGTCCGACCGATGGGTAAACGGAGACCTTTGAATTCTCGTGAAGTTGGAGGGGCCTGTCTGCTGGGCTGAGATGCAGCTCTCTTGCGTCTCATTACATGGGAGGAAGCTCTCAGTGATTTCTTGTGGAGGATGAGGTAGAAAATCTTTCTTTTTGGAAGCTAGGGCAGCTCTGTCCTTTCTTGCGAGGAGCGAGGTCTCTTCTATCTTCTTAAGACGAAAAGGCGACATGCCAAGAGGTAAAAAGGCTCTCTGCTAGAAGGATGCTCTCTTCTGTTGCCACGAATATCCAGGGGACTCTCTTCTTATTTTGGAGCATGAGGTCGTTTCCTTTTGAAGGCTGAGGGGCGACCAGATGTCTCTAATTTGAAAATTGGGGGGAGCTCCACCCTTTCTTCTTGAGTGTATGCTCTCTTCCATTGTTAAAACGGCAACGGAAATAATCAGGATCCCCTCCCCTTATCAGGAAAGAAAGGAGGTCTCTTCTTGCCGAGGGCTAAACGGAGCCCTCTTCTTTCTCATGAAGTTGGAGCGGCCTGTTTGCTTTGTTGAGATGGCGCTTTCTTCTGTCCCATTAGATTGGAGGAAGCCCTCAGTCTCTTCTTGTCGAGGATGAGGCAGAGGATTTGTCTTTTTGGAAGCTAATTCAGAGCATGGGGTAGAGGGCTGCTCATGTCTTGTTGAAGTCTGATCCTCCCCTTCTTTTGAAGATTGAGCGAGCTCTGTCTTCACTTCTTGAAAGCTATCCCTCTTCTATCCCTTGAAGAGGAAGAGGGGACGACAAGGAGCTCCTCTCTCATCTTGTCGACTATAAGAGGCAGCCGCAGTTCTTTTTGAAACTGGAGATGCGTTGAGCCTTGTCTTCTTCGACTAGAAGGGAGCTCCCTTCATTTATCGTCAGAGGAGATGGAGAGTTACCAAGAGGTAGAGGAGCTCGCTGCTAGAAATCAGCTGAATGACTTGGAGGGACTTTCTCCGTGTTTTCGTTGAGGGGTGGGGGAATCTCCGCCTTTTCTTCTTGAGCGTATGCCCTTTTCCATCTTTTGAAAAGGTAAGGGAAACAATCAGGATCTCTTTCCACTGCCAAGAGAGAAAGGAGGTTTCTTCTTCTTGTGCGTATGCTGTCTTCCATCTTTTGAAAAGGCAAAAGAAATGCTCAAGATCCAATCCCCTTATGAAGAGAGAAAGGAGTTATCTTCTTTCCGACCGATGGGTAAACGGAGACCTTTGAATTCTCGTGAAGTTGGAGGGGCCTGTCTGCTGGACTGAGATGGAGCTCTCTTACGCCTCATTGCATAGGAGGAAGCTCTCAGTGATTTCTTGTGGAGGATGAGGTAGAAAATCTTTCTTTTTGGAAGCTAGGGGAGCTCTGTCCTTTCTTGCTAGGAGCGATGTCTCTTCAATCTTCTTAATTAAGACGACAAGGCGACATACCAAGAGGTAAAAAGGGATGCTCTCTTCTGTTGCCACGAATATCCTGGGGACTCTCTTCTTATTTTGGAGCATGAGGTCTTTTCCTTTTGAAGGCTGAGGGATGACCAGATGTCTCTACTTGAAAATTGGGGGGAGCTCCACCCTTTCTTCTTGAGCATCCCCCCCCTTATCAAGAAAGAAAGGAGGTCTCTTGTTGCAGAAGGGTAAACGGAGCCTTCTTCTTTCTCGTCAAGTTGGAGCGGCCTGCTTGATTTGTTGAGATGGCGCTTTCCTCTGCCCCCTTAGATTGCTCTCAGTCTCTTCTTGTCGAGGATGAGGCAGAGGATTTGTCTTTTCGGGAGCTAATTCAGAGGACGGGGTAGAGGGCTGCTCATGTCTTGTTGAAGGCTAAGGGGAGGACCAGACTTTTCTTTTGAAGATTGAGACAGTTCAGTCCTCACTTCTTGAAAGCTATCTCTCTTCTATCCCTTGAGGAGAAAGAGGGGACGACAAGGAGATCCTCTCTCTTGTTGTCGACTAGGAGGCAGCCGGAGTTCCTTTTTTCTCGTGAAGTTGGAAGGGTTCTCTGCTCCTTGGAGATGCTGCGGTAGGGGATGTGCCAAGGGATCTCTTCCTTACCCTTTTGGAGAAAAGAAGCTCATTTCTTGCGGATGACGAAGCAGCGAGCTCTCTTCATTTATCGTCAGAGGAGATGGAGAGTTACCAAGAGGTAGAGGAGCTCGCTGCTAGAGATCAGCTGAATGACTTGGAGGGACTTTCTCCGTGTTTTCGTTGAGGGGTGGGGGAATCTCCGCCCTTTCTTCTTGAGCGTATGCCCTTGTCCATCTTTTGAAAAGGTAAAGGAAATAATCAAGATCTCTTTCCGTTGCCAAGAGAGAACGGAGGTTTCTTCTTCTGGTGCGTATGCTGTTCTCCATCTTTTCGGGATCCAATCCCCTGATCAAGAGAGAGAGGAGTTCTTTTCTTTCCGACCGATGGGTAAACGCAGATTTTTGAATTCTCGTGAAGTTGGAGGGGCCTGTTTGGTTGCTGCTTGCCGCTTTCTTTGTGTTAGCTTGCTGTCCGACTCAGGTCTTGTGACACAAACCTGACATTAACAGAATGTTGTTCCAATACGTGCCCTAGCTCGCTGGGACCAGCTCGCCGGCCTTCGTGTGAGGATGTATGACCACAGCAAAGCCCGAATGCCAGCTTCCAAATAGACCCTGTTTAAGCCAGCCACCCCCCCCCCCCCGGCCCCCCCCCAGAAGTGCCCACCCAGCCACTCAACCACCAAGTGACCCACCCACCCAGGGCCCGGTCATAATGAACCCTCAACCATAAAACCCTAACAGCCTCAACCCTAATCAATCCCTAAACCGTTTCACGCCAAACCCTAACGACCCTGAACCCTGCGATACTAATACCAATACTAATACGCCGGGCGCACGCAACCCTAAACTCCTAAACCCTAAGCCGCAAAACCCCAACAGCCTACAGCCGAAACAAAGATGACCAAGATTTCAAGATTGGCAAGATTTCTGGTAACCTTGTGCTCTCCTGGCCGACCTAGATTTAAAGATGAGCAATGTGCAATCTTGCCCCCCCCACCAAGATGGGCAAGTTTAGGAAGACTATCAAGATGAACAAGATTAGCGCCAACCCGATCGGCTCGCACACGACGTACTACTACTACTACTACTACTACTACTACTACTACTACTACTACTACTACTCCTACTACTACTACTACTACTACTACTACTACTACTACTACTACTACTACTACTACTACTCCTACTGCTGCTGCTACTACTACTACTACCACCACCACTACTACTACTCCTGCTGCTGCTGCTGCAACTACTACTAGAAATACTAATGCAACTACGACTAATTTCTATCACTGCTAATTCTACTGCTGCCACTACTGCTACTGCTACTGCTCCTGCTGCTACTACTACTACTACCACCCCTACTACCACTGCCACTACTAACTACGACCACAAGCAATACCACGACGACGACGACGCGACGACGGTGACTAAGACACGAGAATGTTCGAGGACGACAACGACGGTAAGGAATAGAATGACGAGGGGTGCGAATACAACTACTTCCGCCGCTTTGAGACTCTGCAGGGAGCTGCGGCCGTGGAGGTGGTCGTGGTGTGAAATTTACAGTCTCCAGCATACGAGTACTACAGCAACAGCGAAACACGTTGTTGAAAACGAGAAGAAAACACAACGACGGGAAGTCACTTCTTAAGGTGGTGATACTGGCTGACTGGATAGAGCAGTCCAAGATGAACCCGAACACCTGGCCCAACAGATTCGTTGACCGTCGGAGTACTCTCTCTCTTTCTCTCAGTTCTCTCTCCTTGCAGCGCCTCCTTGCCAGACGAATTGGCAAAAACCTCCTTGCAAACTGGACACAGCCTGAAAAAGTAGCTCAAAGGTTCCTGTAGGTAGCAATGAATCCTAGAGTGTTCTCAATTCTCAATAGCGTACTAGAAGGAGCAGGGCAGTGGTATAAAACCGTGCACGCCCCGCTCATCCTACGTCGGTCCTGTGAGCAGCAAAAGCACTTGGCATTCTGCACTCGGAAGGAGCGTATGTGCCTGGGTGATCTGGAACCTAGTGACTTTGGAGGAAGCAGTCGGATCTTCTGACTTCTGATAGTTCAAGGAATACCTGATTAACTACTTTTCAGCAGTCTTTACTACAACAAGGGCTTTGGGGATCAGAGTTCTGCGTTTAGGTTTTCAACCTCCCGGCCCTCAACACAACCTGCCAAGATGGGACTGACGAGGCTTCTCCTTTGCATGTCCAAACCAACGGCGAGGCAAGACACTCTTGCATCAGCTCCACGTCTCGGAAGTAGGCTCGAAAAGCTGCAGCGGAGAGATACAGGCAGGCCTGCACACGACTTCGACGCAGTATAGGGAACGGCTGTGGGATGGTATGTTTAAAATGGCATAGGCTGCTCTCTGGTCCACGCACGGCTCATTTGCAAAACTCCCATGACACAACACAGTACCGAAAGAAAAAAAGGTCTCTCAAACACTGCCCTAAACCCATCAATGTGCCATGTGAAGGATCCTCCCAGAAGCAAGGGTCGGGCACCCAAGTCTCCTCGGGCTGCGAAGGAAGCTTCCAATCAGGTGCCCACAAACCCACTTCCTGGACCCGTGAACCTTAAGTTCCGACTGCTTTAGACCAGGGGCAGAGCCAATCGCGATGAGCACCAGGGAGCCGAAAAGCGGATTGTCAAAGGGGATGAAGAGCAAAGCAACCATAAAGCCACACCTCAGGCCGAAGAGGTGTAAGACCGCTGGATGTGGGGTTCCCCAAGATGATCCCTACATGGATAACCTTGGCCTTCTGTGACTTGGCTCTGGGCTGTTCGGTGTCTGACCTGCAGGGGTTGGCGTCGTAACTGTATGCTCCTCTATAGCCCTTTGTGTAGATGAGCTGCTGTCACTCCCCAAACCCTAGGTCATTGCTGCTCCTTCTGGCTGGGAATAGCAGGACCAAAGTATATCTATATACATACTCACACGCTGATGAACGACGAACAACGATAATTGTCAGACCAGACCAGGCACTCGCGGGGCTTCAGCTCTAGCGACTCTAGCGGTAGACTCCAAAAGCACGACAATCCCAAACACTGATCCTCTGGCCGAAGCTGCAGAGGATTTTTTCTGCAATCTACTGCAGACTAAAATCGAAAGCTCACGGCCCAAAAAGCCTGCATCGGCTGAATTTAAGGGCTCTACTCGAGGAGCTCCGCCCTCCAATAAAGTCTCTCTATGCAGAAGGCAACCGGAAGCAATCTTCATTCAATTCGTGTCACTTCCCGAGCCATGAAAAGTCTAGTTCCCGTAGCACGTCCTATAGCCCCATAAAAGGCTCTAACTAAGTCCATACTATTGAACTACAATGACGCTTTTGAAAACAGTTACGGCCCCTCCACCGCCCCAACATCTTCCCATGACTGCTCGGCAGGCAAGAGGCAAGCTTCCCGCAATAGTCAGTGCACCTGAATCTTGCCAGTATGTGCTCTCACAGCTCGGACAAAGCTAGAGGAGGTATCTATGGTTTCTTTTCCCACCTACCTAGGGTTTCGGAGTTTCGACTCGCACACTCGCTTAACGCAGGCACGCCTTGATGAGGTCAGGGTCTGGGAGTTTAGGGTTTAGGCTTCGTTTCCCTGCAGTTCAGTCTTTGGCAAAGCACAAGATGGAATTCGGGGCCCCAGTACCAACCCCACAGGAGATCTCTCGTGGTTGACCAGTCCTGGCATTGCTTACGCTCAGCCAGGCCTCGAGCTTTGGGCTTTCGTTGGTGTCTGCTTAGCCTGTGCTGCTGTGCGTGCTCTCATGCATCCACATACCTTTGTTTAGCAACAGTCTCTGCTTGGAGAATCGTAAAGAATTCGAACGAATCCGCAGCGAGCGGTCAGGTGTCGCAGCCACGAAGGAAGCGGCATTCGCAAGTTGATGCTGGCTAAACCCACAGTGACCAAAAACAACTGAGGCAGGGAAACTGAGGGCTTAGGGTTAAAGCCCAAAGGCCCTGAACGGACCTGCCCCAGTAAGGCGACTGACGGTTGAGGGTTTAGGGTGAGGGAGTCGAGAAAATCAAAAGGGCTGAGTCCGAAAGCCTGAGGATAACCGGGCCAAGAACTGCGGGACCCCCCCCCCCCGAAATCCCACACCCCCTGTTACCTTCTACAGTCCTGGATTTTACTAAAACCCCTAAGCCCTGCCATCACAGGACTCGCTCAAATCTACATCCTTGTAGCCACTAGTCGCTCAGCAAATTTCAAGCCTGAACCCAGAGAACACTCCCTCCAGCCTGTGATCCTTGCCGCCGGGGCACAGGGAGCCAGGAAGGTGGGGCGAACGACAAGAGGCGGTGCTTCTTCGCGGCCTCCATGGCATCTCCTGGCTTATGGTTCGATGCTACACTGCCTGAAAAGGGAGGCGGTATGGGCTTGAGGACTTCTTGGGTTTCCTTTAAGGACTTCTTGGATTTCCTTTAAGGACTTCTTGGGTTTCCTTTAATGACTTCTTGGATTTCCTTTAAGGACTTCTTGGTTTCCTTTAAGGACTTCTTGGGCTTCCTTTAAGGACTTGCAGCTGAGGATTTGGGACCGGAGGCTCCGGGACTTCTGCCAACTTTTGGAGGCCTATGCTTCGGAGCCCGGCCAACCTACGGAGCTAACGAGTCCAGAATTGCTGTTGATTGTTTATATATATATAGATAGATAGATCCCAAAAGACCCTTTCTTTAGAATAATGCATGGGTTGATTAGATTAAGGGGTACAGGGGTCTCAGGATCTCTGGGTGCTGAGTGGTTGACAGATTTTCGGGGTTTGGCGGTGTAGGACAGTGCCAATGCGCATTGAGAGGTAATCTTCAGCAGACCCAATAGACAACAATACAACATTCAGCAGCAAGAAAAGGATAACAAGAGTAAAGCCAATAGTGTCAACACTGAGAGTGCAACGTGGATCACAAGAGGGCTTTCCAACTTCAAGGAAGCCTGTGTTCAATGCATTGATCTTCAGGACCTTCCTACCTGCACTCGGAATGCATCCTCCATCAGGCTTTGAGGGGTTTCTTCTCGGGCTAACGGTTTCAGTTGAGTGTTCGGGGTGTCAGCTTCTCTTACGACTACGACTGTTTACCACCTCAACTGCTGCCCCAGCAAGCACGGGATTCCAGCCAAGAAGCAAAAATGCGGCTAGCTCGAACACGCACCAAAGCCTCGATGTGTAACCTTCGAATGGAATGGAATGGAATTTGCGTGACTGCACCCTGCCCCGAAGGTGGGATAACAGCCGGTCAAGACGATAACACTTCTCGCATGCGAGCACTCACACGGCACTGGGTGGCCACAGCATCATGCCCGTCATGAGTGAGATGCTGATGATGACTACTGGGCGCTGCTTGATTGCTCGACTGGATGATTGATCAATGATGTACCTGATGCTTGTAAAGAAGATGGCGGCACCAAGGCTCGATGGCTCTTTGCGTTAGAGGTGGATTCAATATGTACTTTTGCGTTGCGGCCGTCGTTGTTACGATGTTGCGTGCAGGGCTTGATTGCGAAGTGCTTCTGGCTACTGGCACTAGTCTCCGGAATGTTTGGCGGAGCCCTGCAAAGCCGGAAAATTTATTCACAGTTTTAGGCCGAGTTGCAAAGCACTTCCAGAAAACTTACCACCAAATCCCTCAACCACGAAGCACAGGCACAGAAGTATCGCTATTGCTGTTCTGAGCCTGATTAAACTAGTGCAACGGCTAGTATTGCTGGCAGTCAAGACGTTCACCTGTGTTGGTGTTATCCGTTATCTTTTGTCTGCGCAGCATCTCTGGGTGTTGGGAGTTCGTGTCCGCAAAGGGATCACGATGTAGAGCCCTCTGTCCATCATTTCAGAAACTCAGGCTTTTCCGCTAGCTGGCATCAGGCTTTCGCGACACGGCGTAATCCAGAACTTGATAGGGAACCGAAGAGAAATAGGCAGCGTACCGTGCTTGCGAATCTCAAGCATCTCACTCCAGGACCCTGCTAGAGCCAACTCCAGCGGTTTGTGCCGCCCGAGAGCTCGAGTCCCAAAGTACCAGCATGGACTCTGAGTACTTGAGGAAAGCCCCAATGTTCAAGATACCTCTGCAGATGGAGATTCCGGCGTTTGCGGCATCGGGATAGGTTGAAGAACTCCGTATTGGTTGCACCCATGTTGTGTATGCTTCTGACGGTGATTCTCGCGGCCACAGTTATGACAGTCATGAACCCCAAAAACGGTCCGCTAGCCGCTTCTTGCAATTTTTTCAGGTGCTTACCCAACATGCCTTTCTCGGAATACATGCATGTACGACCACCAACACGAGCTCCCATTTTCGGCCAACCTCCAGAGTCCTTGTAAGGCTGTAGAATCCTTATACGAGCCCCCAAATCTGAAACTCAAGCCGCACGTCGAGCGGCCTGCTGAAACAGGATGGGCCAGAGTAGGCACTATTAATACTACTAGTAGTATTATAAGTATTATTAGTCTTACTATTACTGTTCTTATCATTATTATCATATATATATATATATATAGACATAACACTCCTCTCCTAGAAAACGAGTGCCCTACAGTGGCCCTACAGCGACTCTAAGTGGCCTAAGAACATGAACAATAACACGCAAACAAAGCTTGCTAAACTCTTTCTGTAGGTGCCGGCACTGGTCGCTGGGTGCCTCTTCAGTAACCGCCCATCAACCCCCCACAGAGACTAATAAATACCCGTACTGCCGTGACCCGGTACAACGGGAGAAAAAGCTCACGGAGACCCATGAATGGGTCTTCTTGCACTCGAAAATTTTCGTTCTCTCTACAGGAATTCCGAAACCCCTTCAGCCTTCACCGAAGTAGCTGAACCCTAGCAGCCGTACATCCTGCCAACATCCTAGACCCTTCGGAAACACCCTTCCTGCTTAAACTGCACCACATATCTGAAAACCGCCAAGCCTTGTTTGCATCAGGAATTGTGGAATGCCTGAATGTTTGAGCAACACGGAGGTTCAGCTCTCATGACTGATCTCCCATGCCCTGCTAAAAAAAAAGCGCTCAAGCACCAAGCCTACACCCCACGAGCCCTGAAAGCCTTCAAACCCTCAACCCCTCAAGCCCTCAACCCCTAAACCCTAAACCTTTAAACCCTAAAGCCATAAACCCTAAAACCCTAAACCTCAACCCTAAAGACCTCCAAACGCCGAGGTGCCTTCAGCCTTGCCGGCATCGCTGGTCTGGTCTATGCAGACGCGATCCTCGGCTCCGATCTCGAAAGTTTAACCGTAGGTTATGTAATATAGGGGCCTCAATAATTACCTATACTATTTTGGTGGGTTCCTTTTTACTATTCTAACTCCTTTTCCCCAAGAGGCGGCAGTCTGCGACTCCTAAGTAGGGTTTAGGTTTCAGCTTCAGGGTCAGGATCGCCCAAGGGTCTTTCCACGCGGACGTAGTGGCAGCGCCTTTCCTTGCGACCTTATATAGCCTACAGTTACAGCGGACAAGCGCAAAGACCCAGTTCCCGCGTCTTCGCTTATGGGAATGACCGCCGCTTTCACCTGAAGACGCAAATTAGGAACCCGAGCAGGACGTAAATCGTGGACGATCAGTGCGGACGCACTGCGAGATGCCGCATCAGCAGACGGTCCAAATGCCCAAAGCCCTACAGAAAGTTCTACACTCACAGGAACAGTGAGAGTGGCAACCTCTACCAAGACAACTTCAAGTTCAAAGCCGCAAGCCCTGAGTCACAAGTAGTCATAATGCAAGTTGTGGCATAAGTAAGAATAGTACTAGCTTTCTTCTTCAGGCAGGAAAATATTAAAAAAAAACAAGTCAGTGTCAAGATCAAGAACTCCCCCAAGCCCGGCAACTTTGAAACCTGAGCTAAACCCAGGCTAGACCCCTGAAGACTAAAGACCCTAAATGAGCCCTGCCCTACAATTTCAATAACACCCTGAGCTTTTGACCTGCCTAAACAGGCAAACGATGAAAAATTCCGCAGCCCCAGGCGTGCCTAGTTCAGGGTCATACCAAGCAGAGAGAGGCTGAGCTCCGGGCAACAAACATGGAGCCTCGAGGCCGCCAAAGAATCCTCGCTTGAAGTATTAATATTAGTATTAATATTAGTAAATTAGTATTAGTATTAATGTATTAGTATCAGTATTAATATTAGTATTAGTATTAGTATTAGTATTAGTACTAAGGGGTACCCAGCTGACTGGTTCTGCTCACTGCTCCCACTCTTGTGGCTGCTACTGCTGCTCCTGCTGCTCCTGCCACTGCTACTTCTACACTGCTGGTACTGCTGCTGCTGCTGCTGCTGCTGCTGCCGCTACCCTACGGCTACTGCTGCCGCCAGTGCTCTGCCACTGCTGTTGCTGCTGCTGCTGCTGCCACTGAACATGAAGGGAACAGATATGGCATGATAGCAGGAATGCAAATATTGTGAAGAGACCTGTGAAAGAAGGAACGATTACGACAACAGATGTACTGTACAGAATATGAAGTGCCATGCAACATCACAGTATAGTAGTAGCTACGGGGTGCTATGGCAGTACAGTATATTCCAGCATGTAACGATGTGCACCATGTACAAGAACCGCATAGCACGACATGCAGCAAGTACAGAACATGGAGAAGATATGTGTATATATATATATACACACATACACACACATGTACACACACACACACACACACACCTTCATGCATGCATGCATGCATGCGCGCATACTTACATACATCTATGCTAAGCTGTACCAAACCATGCCGTAACACACCATCATACCACAGCATACCGTTAGCAATACCATATCGTGCACACAAACATGCTTGATTACATGCATATCTAGATGCATGTAGCCATATGCGTGTATGTGTTTTGCTATATGTTGAACATTGACGTTCTTCTTTCGACTTTGCGTGTCTGTCTGTCTCTCATTTGTACGCACCTGTACCCTGTGAGTCGTCCACCGGTGGTTGAACCTAGTACATACACGTGTACATGCATACATACATACATACATATTCCTGTGAAGGTCCGAAGGCAGTATGCGATCCAAAGCAGGCAGATGCCGGGCAGACATGGCCACTGTACTTCGCACACTTCAAGCTTCGAAATAGGAAGCAGGCCGCTATTAGCCGATGCCTCAGTGTTTAGGTGCAGGTTATATCCACAGTATCACCCGATCGAGAACGGAACCGAAGTCTGAGCAGGAGCTCGAACCTCCGTTCTCTACAGACATACACATACCTACGACACATACCCTGAAGGAAACATACACACTGACCCTGGCTCGTCGGCAAGATTCCCTCCTCTTAGCTTCCACCTAAGCGCCAACACCTACAGCAACCCAAACAAACTTAGGGGACGCATCCAATGGCTCAGAACTCACATTTGTCAACGGGCAAGGGCTAAACCCACAACACGAACTCAGAACCATCGTCCTCAGCCCCTATGACAGGACGAGGCACAGAATCAAAAGCGCCACCACGATTCCCGTCGACATAGACCAGATAGAGGAAAGAGCATCGGCTTCGCTTTGACCGGGCCTTTCCGGACGTCTTCGGGCGGTTCGGGTGTAGGACCTTCGGGTAGGAAGGCTTTTTTGTTGCCTCCACTTCGCAAGGACACGCTCCCTGCACTGCAGGGAGTTTTAGGGTCGATCGGACCTCGCCGCTTTCGGATGGGCTATTCCTTCATTCCGAGCATCTGGGCTATTCCTTCATTCTTAGCATCTGAAGGTGCGTCAGCTGGTCACGGGTTGTACAGGTTGTGGGATGCAGTAGTGCCAGGACAGTCAGTCCGAAAGTCGCGACCCAAAAGGACTCTACTTTTTTTTTTCTCTCTCTCTCTCTCTCTCTCTCTCTCGCTCGCTTCAGATTGTCTTTGACACCCTCATGCCTGAATTACTAATGACGAGGAGGCTGAACTATTCCTCCAAGGCTCACACATCACCCGTGGCTTGCTCAGTGATGTATGGTTGGTGCTTTCCCTTTTACTCACATCACGTGCAGTGATCCAGAATGATTCAAAGCCCTCCAGGCACATGTTCTTATGTGCGGGCGATCCAGCAAGATTCAAGCATCCAGTCATATGAAATTACTGCAAGCGCAATCTGCTTCCGCTCTGCAGCACAGCTCAAGAGCGATGATCAAATTCCACTTCAAGCTCCAAGGCATGGGGTTATGACGGGTCATGTTCGATGGCAACAACCGACACTAAAACTGTTGTCGCCAAAAATGCTAGCTCAGTATTGTGAATCACGTCCTGCGCACGGACAGAGGTCAAAGTTTGGGGTTTTGGGCCACGGGTTTAGGACCTGGAGGGCTTACACAAGAACTGCACAGATTCCGGCTACGGGCTGTGATCCCTCATGATCGCCAATTCCCCGAGCCGGCAGGCCATCAGGTACTTTCCGGCAATCCAAAGGATTCATGGAATTTGTAAGGAGAAGGAATCACAGGAGTGGTTTTGCGACGTGGCAGAACATGCGAGTCTAAAGCAGTGCCCGAGAACCCGCCCGAGCTGAATCCACGAACCAGCACCGAGAGTCCGACTACCCGTGGCCTCCGAAAAGTGTAAAAGCCCGAGCCCGAGGCGCGCACGACAGAAACGTTTGCCCGCTTGAACATCCCTAGTTCTTCTTGTCAGGTTTCTGCCTTCCAGAAGGAAAGCCCTCAGCATCAGAGAGAGAGTGTTGAACAGTTGTTTCACCTTTGCCAACCGGAACGGTTTGGGTTGTCTTCTCAAGGTACTGATGACCTGCACGACATGGTCCTACATCCTGAACCCTGCTGTGCTAAGGATTCAGGACCTCTTCGGCGTGAAGAAAAGATGTATAAATCATTTTACTGAGGCTCTAGGGCGGTAACACGACCATAACTAGCGAACCCTAATAAACACGAGTGCGAACTCCTTAGGCCCACGTAAAAGCCCGAGAAGACCGACCATGGCCTGGTGTAGCCAGGCAGCAGTTCGTAAATGAACCTCGCGAAAGGCACCGGCACACGCTGAAGCCCTAAACCCAAAACCGCAAGGGGTTTCGCCTGGAAACACGCCGCGCATGTTTTCAGAGTCACACTAGCTGCAAAGCAAGGCGAAGTCTCATTTTGTTCTTTGGTCTCGGCGGGTCTGGCCCTAGAGGGCCCGCGGAAGGTGCACATTACCAATGGATTGCGCTCGGGCGAGGAAAACCCACTATCGATCCCACTCCTAGTCAAAGCAAAAGTTGTGCTGGGCTAGACCTTGGATGCATGACTTATACAGATGCCACATTGCCAAAGTTGATTTGAGTACACCCCTGGCCTTTTACCCAACACCCGTAGCCCGTTGTGGCAAGAGGCAATAGCATCATCGGGATCGCACACATCGTGCCCGTGATAACTGCGGCTGGCCCATTCCTGATTGCTTTTAGGATCTCCTTAAAGCTCCTTATACCCTCAAATACGGGTAAAGGGTCCCCAATAGTAGGTATTTAGGGTCTAAGGGAGGGTAGAAGGACTGTAGGGTTTGGGCTTAAGAACAAACAAACCGGCAAACAGGTGAACAGTCGGGCAAGGTGTCGAAGGCCTGCCAGCTTCTGCATATAGATGCATTGGAACGACTTGTAAAACAGCTCCCACAGGGGACTGCATCTATTTTTGCTGCAGAACACATATTCACGCATGCCACCAGCGTTTGCTGCCAGTGAGACGCCTTCTTGTTGTGATTGTCTGGGGATTGTGGTTTTCAGCTTTCGGTACACACGGTCAAACTCAAGGTAAATCTGGGTCATGGATCTACAAGCTAGGAGTTTAGGTTTTCAATGCGGGTTCAAAACACCTGATGCATTCCCAATTTCCAAAATCCGCATTTCTCCAATGTGACCCAAAGCCTGCCCTGGCAGATAGGGTTGACAAACTTTAAAGTCATGACGGCTCAAGTCGCACAAGGAAGATGTAAAAGGTGGTCACAACGGGTTGCAAGTTGCAGAGCTTAAGGTCTAGATGCTCGGCTGTTGAAGGAAGAAGAGCAAGGTTCCGAAATACATGCTCAACCCAAATGTGTAGGTCCCGAGCTCAAAGACCCGAATATCTCACCACCCACGAACTGGCGCTTAGTCCGTAACGCTCTACCACGGAGCTGAACCCTGAAAGGGTTGGAGTCCTAGAGTAGGGGGTGATACCATTCCAAAAACTCGGGCCAGCTGTATTACAGGCCGTTCCGGCTGAGGCTTGGGGTACTTCTTAGAGGACATGTACCATTGCAGCAGCTTAGTGATTTGTGCTCGTTCCTCGATGTTTGGTCAGTACAAACATATCACGGAGGCCATCGTTCAGAAGTGTCAATCTCAGTGCAATTCGTGTCCTTCCTGACTCTGTGCTAGCATTCCAATCCAAAGCCTAAACGAGCCTGAACATTGAACAAGCGGGACATCCTGTGCACTGTTGATTCCTGGACCCCCTTGTGCACTCTGGGCGTTCTTTCAAAGCATGGTTTCACTGGGTAAGAGTCCTATGGCTTTGAGCTGATGCCCACACTCCAAAGGCTACGCTGCGCACCCTTATCCCACTCTTATCCCTCTAAGCCCCATAAGTTACCATAAGCCTAAAACACTCAACGCAGCCTAGGGACTTCAAAATGAGCAAAAGGATGACCTTGGCCCACGTGCTCCCATGCCACGAGTGAGACCTGCGGAATCTTGGACAGAGGCGATCTCAGACTCTGGGGTTTTCATAGGGTCTATGTTTACATATCACACTCGGACTCCAGGAAAGGATATGCGCTTCTATGGTTTCCGTTTTGAAGTCGACAGTCTGCATTTTCCTTGCAGGATTTCGGCATAGTGCTTAGCGCTTCAGCTTTTTAAAGGGTCCGCTATCGGGCTTGTACTTACACCCGCCGCCAGACGTGTATATATATATATATATGTACTTACATATATACATAATATATATATATATATATATATATATATACCCGCCACCAGACCAACACACAGAACAATGGAGACAGATCAAGGATACTAAGGCAGGCATGGCATGTCAAGTGCAGCCAAATGATCGTTGCACACAGACAAACCAGATGTCTATCTGTCCTGCATATTTATAGGAACTGTATGCTGGTGCCAAGGTCTGCCGGACTTTTTGCTGAACCTTGCCTGCAAACGTTGCTGCTTGTTGCGATTGTCTCTGCAGGCTTCTGCTGCTGCTGATGTCTCTCTGCCTGTCTGCCCGAACGTCTACTTGTCTTGCAGCTGTTGTTCCCTCTCTCTCTCTCTCTCTTCTGTTTGTCCGTCTCTGTCGCCCTGGGGACCGAGGAGGAAACCAAGCCCCTTCCGAAACAATTGTGGCTCAGCGCTTAGTGTAGGGCTTCACGTGCAGGCTGCATCGCCCGCTGCCAGAGAGGTAGACACCGCTGCCAGAGAGGTAGACACGAGATGAGATTCTCCAAACTAGATCGGTGGTGCCACTTGGCAGCTGCTCGGTCGAAAACAAAAGCCGTTCAGTGCGAGAACGACTTGCACCCCTGCTTCCCGGCTCGGAAAAGTTAGTCAGCCGGGTGCCAGATGTACCGGCAAAGTACAGTACATGTGTCCATTGGGAATCATGGCATGCTTACGTCTTTGAGTATCTCGCTTCATTGGCAGGGTCAGCAGTGTCTGGGATCAGCATCATCAACATTATCGAGATCGCCGCTGAGAACTCTGCAACAAGTGGCCTGGCACCAAGCACCCTTACCCCCCGCCCCCTTATTATGGTCCGCACTGTGGATCTTGCGCCTCGATGCCGGTACTTTGTAAAACAAGCTCCTGCACAACTTCGCCCTTCATGGTCACCAGCCCGTCCGCCAAGACCAAACTTCATCAGAAGCATCGGGGTTATGCTGGGGTTTCTCAGCGTTCTGCTCCGGTACAATGGTAGGAGCAAGTCAGCACATCAACAGGGGGAACGGTTTTTCATGAGGCACGCCCAACACTCCTCTGAGATGTCTGGCTGTGGCATCCTACGGCGTTTGCTTCTGTAACTTCAACTGCTCTACTCCGAAGGCCAAGCTGCAAGAATTCCGTGATGCACTCCGTCACGAAGCTCCAGCCATGGAATGCTGCCGAATCTGCCTCCTTGCAGGCATGAAGCTTTATGCACACAGCTTTGGGCGTATATTCTCATCCGGACGAACCAAGACATTCGCCAGTATTCATGTGTGAAACCACATACACCGCAAGTACACGCAGCAGCACAACATACAAACATACATACATATGCATCTATTTTTGTATATATACATACTCATGTATGTGTGCAGTATACACAGAATGAATACACACCTAGATACACACATACGGAACAACATGACGCTGGCATGACATTGCATCAAGTTCATACATTGCACACATACATACATACATACATACACACATGCAAGCATACAACCGTGCCTTATCTTAAACTACATTTCATACTTTGAATACAAGGCATTCTGTGAGTGCGAGTTGCAAGATACACGAGCTGATTCTTGATTCACAGAATCAAAATACCGAGCTCAACTCAAATTGTTGCCTTAGAGAAAGAGACAAGAACTCTCTGATTCGTGGCAGGTGGTTAGATAATACTTCCCACATTCCGTGTTGACGACAAGTGCCTCTGAAGTGTTTCCCTGCTAACTGCGAGACTGTGCCGAAATATCGGCGCGGTTCAACATGCCAAAATGCACCAGCCTTCTTACTCAGCCGCAACACGTAGCAGCACCGATGGAGTACCTCGTCATAATTGAGCTTTCAAAGCTGGGGGCTGTGGGCTCACAGCGTCTCCGGGTCTGCCACATAGAGCCGTGGGACAGGTTCAGCAGTAGGGCTTGAATTGTTGGCAGGTGTCGATTGCATCAACGTGGCCTTCAAAAAACACATGTTAGCATGGCAATGGCAAGACTGCGACGATACTGTGAATTCATGAGTGTCGATCTCGGTCTACATGGGTTGGCTGCGATGTTCTGGCTTTGTAGAGCGCTCCGTTCTGGATTCGAAGGCAGCAGGGGCTGCGTGACGAAATGCGCCTTCAGCAAGATCACTCGCTTCAGCTCACGCATTAGCTACTGCTTACCGACCCTGGCCCCAGCCCCAAAGCTGGAAATCTCTATAGACGCGACATGACGCGACGAGACTGGATTATCGATGGTTCTTTGCAATATGAGACATAGGTCAGCGTGAGGCATTGAAGCATCTTTTCGTTCGAGGGTTTTCAAAAACCCCTTGGATTACATGGTGTGCTCTAGGGCTACGGGCTCCGGTTTCAAATCTTCAGCCTAAACCCTAAACCCCGAAACCCAAAACCCTAAACCTTTAACCCTAAACCCTAAGCCCTACACCCCAAACCCTAAACCGGTTTCGAGTTTCGACTTTGGCTCTGGATGGCTGCTACGCGTCAACTTTAGAAACGTACCTCGTAAGCTAAAGCTACAAGGCCCCGACCCTTGCTTGCAGAACTCCCTGCCTTAAGCAAAAACCAAGCGGCTTTTGATGTAGGTGTAGCTCGTAGCACTTCGCGCCGGCTCACCTGAAGCTTCTCTCTTTTGCAAGGTATCTCTGCTTCAGGCCTTGAGACTTCGGATGGGAGGGTTGAGTGATTGTGCGTAGGGTTTTCGGGTTGTAGGTTTCAGTGTAGTTGGATTTAGTGTCGCTTTTGGATCATCCTGGCTAAGCCTCAGGGATTACGAACCCATGTCGTCAGGCCATGTGCAGAGAACCCTCAAACTGCCGTGTACGTCTCTCAAGCAAAGCAGAGCTCCAAAACTCAAGGCTCTGCAGATGAAAGACTTGGACACTGACATTGCTATGATAAACTGCGAGTGCAAGTATGGCTGCGATTGTTGCTTCTACTACGGCATCTGCTCCTGCTGCTGCTACTGCCAGCACTCCTATCACTACCACGACTACCATCAATACCACGGCACGGCGACTACTACAACCGCTGCTGCAACAAATGCCACCAGATGTCCCACGACACCAACTACGACTACCACTACTGCTTTAGCTACTACTTAGTACTACTTCCATCTCTATAATTTCTATTGGTACTTCTACTCCTACTTCTGCTACTGCTGTTGCTACTACTACTGCTGCTACTACTAGGACACCGACGACGACGACTACTACGTCTACTACTAACTGCTACCAACAACAACTACTACTACTACACTACTCCTACTCCTACTCCTACTCCGACTCCGACTCCGACTCCGACTCCGACTCCGACTCCGACTCCGACTCCGACTACTAACTACTACTACTACTACTACTACTACTACTACTACTACTACGACTACTACTACTACTACTACTACTACTACTACTACTACTACTACTACTACTACTACTACTACTACTACTACTACTACTACTACTACTACTACTACTACTACTACTACTACTACTACTACTACTACTACTACTACTACTACTACTACTACTACTACTACTACTACTACTACTACTACTACTACTACTACTACTACTACTACTACTACTACTACTACTACTACTACTACTACTACTACTACTACTACTACTACTACTACTACTACTACTTACTACTACTACTACTACCACTACTGCTACTACTACTGCTACTACCACTGCTCCTACTACTCCTGCGGCTGCGGCTGCAGCTGTTGCTACGACGGCGGTTACGGCAATTGCTTTAACTTTGACTAGTGCTACTACCGGTACGATTGCGGGTACGATTCCTATTGGTACGAGTGAAGCCACTAATTTTACTCTTTCAATTATTGCCACTGTGAGTGCCAATCTCGCTGTTGCTACTCCTTTCGACGATCCACTTCAGTCAACCTCACAGCCCAAACACAGGCTCAACTGGCTCAAGCGATGACACATGAAGTCGCACAAGGTGCGAAAAGCAGTGTGAAACAACAAACTCCCAAAACCAGCAAAGCAACAAAGACTAGTCACTCCAATGTTCGGTGACATAAAAAAATATCAGCCTGTGCAAAGACTTCGAGGCCCGGCCTGCCCCTTATGAATGAAATTGACAATGTCGTCCACAACCGCCCTGCTGTCGGAAAGGTGCCGCTTCACTTGTGGCTTCCAGGTAAAAGGGAGTTGTCGTCCACCGCCCTGAATTTCGGGTGTGAAGTGGGTCACGAGACATACCAGTAGAGATCCATGATCTTTTCGTGATTGGGGCTTTCGGATTTGCACGTTGAAGCTTGAATGTTTAGGCTTGTAGCGATGCAAAAAAAGCTCGGAGTGCACCAGCTAGATCTTCACGCTGACGTTGCCGAAAACAGGGGACCAAATATGGTACCCTAAATAGTAGGATCCTTCTTAAAAGGATCCCTACCCCTAATTTTCGGAAACTCCCATATGGAGTTTCATGGTAGGTGTATCACTGGCAGGTTGCTGTGAAGACCACAATGCTACAGGCCTAGGAAATCGAATCGGGATCTCTGTGAACTGTAACATGTATAATAAACCCAAACCAACCCAAACAAGCCGCCAATTCTTGAACAGTGCAGTGCTGCAAGAGAAAGCCTGCACTTGCTGACATTGTCAAAATACTACCGAAGGTCCTGTTTATCGATGCCCAACATCTACATCTGCAATTTACGGGCCCCATGAAGGGACTGCGAATACAAACACTTCCTAAACCCAAAAAGGGCCCGCATGATTACAGACCCTACTCTACACCCTAAGTTTTTACATATTGACCCCAAACCTTTACGCAAGAACTGGGATTCTCTCCAGACCATAGCAGGGTTTATAATCGTGGTCAAAGTCTAGGTCTAGGTCTTGGGTGTAGTTCGACTCAAGGTTTTCCGGTTTCGGAGTTTTTTTCGGGCGCAAATCGTCTTGTGTCTTTGTGCTTTCGGCTTTCAGGGTGTCGACAGCTTTTCTCTGTTTTGGATTTAGAATGAGGTCTTCGCCCGTTCACAGGTGCAACTAGGGTAACACACTCAAGTCCGAAAAGTTAAGAGCGTGGAAATCAGGCATCTTTGCAAAGCCCCTGTCCCAGCCAGAAATCAAAGCCACAGAAGTCATACAAAGGAATCATGACTCATGCCCTCAATATGCAAAAATACCCATATCATATTCCCTGACCCCTTTTCTACTAAACTCAACGCTAGCCAGACTCAACGCTAGCCAGACCCTAGACCCTGAATCCTAAACGCCGTGTACGCGACAGGCCTCTTTCCAATTTGAGTTGAAGGCGCCGCGTTGTCATGGCGTTGATTGGGGGCTTCCATCTGAATACAAAACAGCAAACGATTATGTAGTACTACAGTAGCAATTAGTAGCGCTGAGGCTTAGCGCAATAATAATATCAACAGAAGGGAGAATCTGATGGCACGCTCCCAGCTCTGACGTCTGTCGTCTTCGTCTGTTTTTACACCGGCCCTACAGGCATAAGCATGAAGCCACTGTGAACCCTGTACGGTATGGGAACCTTGCAGCACAACCCTGAAGCCTATTCCCTAAACCCTAAGAGATAGGCTTGTGTGGTTCAGGTCAACTATCAGTATCAAAATGCATCAAAGCTGCAGTGGCTAGGGGTCTTATTGCTGAACTAGCTTGTGATTTGAGTCGTCCTGAAGGTCTGCTTTCACAGCTCCTTCCTTGCAACAGTCCTAAGTTTGGGTCTACGGCAGGGGCAGGATACTCCTCTTCGGCTTCCGCGTTTGAATCTCGGGGCTGACAAATACTCTAAGGTGGGTTTTCAAAGAATATGGAAGTAGCCTTCCACCCAAAACTCCCAGCATTCTAGATGAAGTCGACCCTGAGCTGGTAACTCTTCAGAGACCGTAAGCCTGTGGCGGCGTCAAGGCTAATATGTTCCCTGGAAGCCTTCAACTATCATGATTTCAACTTTCCCGGTAACGTCTAATCTCGAAAACCATGACCTGTCTGTGTTCAGCATGTCAGACTTCCTTATTGTTGAAGAACTTCGAAAGACTCTACCTGACCGCCTAATCTTCTTGCTGTTCTTGTGTGTATTACTGTCTATACGATAGACCTTACTACAAGTGCTCCTGCTGCTGCTGCTGCTGCAACTTCTTCTACTTCAATTTCTACTTCTACTACTTCTATTATTACTACTACTACTACTACTACTACTACTACTACTACTACTCCTGCTGCTGCTGCTGCTGCTACTGCTGCTGCTACTGCTACTGCTACTGCTACTGCTACTCCTACTCCTACTCCTACTCCTACTTCTACTCCTCCTACTACTACTACTACTGCTACTACTGCTGCTACTGCTACTGCTACTGCTACTGCTACTGCTACTGCTACTGCTACTGCTAATGCGACTGACTACTGCTACTGCTACTGCTACTGCTACTGCTACTGCTACTGCTACTGCTACTGCTACTGCTACTGCTACTGCTACTGCTACTGCTACTGCTGCTCCTGCTCCTGCTCCTGCTCCTGCCTCTGCTCCTGCTCCTGCTCCTGCTCCTGCTCCTGCTCCTGCTGCTGCTGCTGCTGCTGCTGCTGCTCCTGCTGCTCCTGCTGCTCCTGCTGCTGCTACTGCTGCTACTGCTGCCGCTTCTTCTTCTGCTGCTGCAACTGCTTCTCCTGCTTCTGCTCCTGCTCCTGCTACTGCTAGCGCTACTGCTGCAGCCTATTGATGTTAATAATGCTGCTGCTCTTCCCACTCCTGCCGCCCACTTCCACTCCTGCTTTGCATCTCCTCCTCCTCCTCCTATTCCTCCTCCTCCTCCTGCTTTTCCTCAGCCCCGTGCTGCTGACACTACCGCTGATGCTGCTACGACTACGCCTACGCTCCTCTGGCTACGGCAACGACTGCGACTTCGCCTACACTACATGCCCGAAGGTACGCCACTCCAGCGCTCTGTCTAGAAGCCTGTTCGGGGTTTGCGCACCACCATCTGGTTCCTATTGACTCAAGTAGAAAAACTTAACTGGCCCTTGCTACTCGTGTCCGTGCTGCGTCCGAGCCTGGGATGCCGTTCTAGAAAACTCCTAGCGAGCCGGTTTCCGGCCGCCGGAGAGGAGGCGATTGGGATTTGGAGTTGAGGTCCCTGCAGGATTCGGCTTGTGACGATGCTTGCTTGGAGTGTTCATGAAGCTGTCATGGTCGTGCACCCACAACTCGTAGGCTTTGAGGTATAGATCGCATGTGACTTACAGTTTGGGTTGCCTAAGCTTGGCCTTGGCTGAAGCGAATGGGTGGGGAGCTTCTTTTGGAAATGGGGTTGGCTCTCCCACTTTGTGGGAGACCCCCTTGACTGACCTTTTAAACGGCAGCATTCCATGGAAAGAGTGTGGACATGTTTACGCTCGTAGAGCCTGAAGCCGAATTCCCTCCCATCCTCCCACTGCAAGTCCGGGAGCTGAAAATCACAACCAACTACTGTATCGCTCTCGCTCTGCATCTAAGCTTTCGGGGTCAGTGTTCAGGGGCTCAAGGTCAAGCCCTAGATCCGCATGGCTGGCTTGCATGGCCAAGAAAGGATTAGGTGCGTGTACATCTGTGTGTATACATATGTGTATATCTATATATATATATATCCATAGTTGTGTAGGTATCTCTGTTTGTCAATACAGACATATCTACACACACACACATGCCGACATACAAACAGACATACATACCTAGACAGACAGACAGACAGACAGACAGACAGACAGACAGACGGACGTGTATGCATACATACATACTCACATACATACACACATCCACATGTACATGCATACATACAGTACATATATACAGGCATGCATACAGACATACATACAGCCATACATACAGACACACATGCACATGTGCATACATGTATATGTACATATATATATATATACACTGTCTGCATACGTGCTCGAAGATGCTTGCTACTCAGCCACTGCAAAGCCCTCGACACCAAATGTAAGAACCCTGATTGCAACCCATACTGTAATAATTACCCATGCAGAACCCTTAAATACCCGAAGGCCCCTTTACAGCTGGGCTCTTCGGATCTTAAAGCCTGAACCTGAACCTTTCTTTGAGGCCCCTCAGAGCGCGACCTTGAGTGACATCGGTCTGTGGCCCATGGCTGTAAGGATCCACATCCATCAGTTCGGCCTCGTCGCTCGAGTTGGCTTTCCGAAGGGTTCATGTAAAAGGTCCGAGTTCAGGGTTTAAGGGTTAGTCCTATTCCAAAGGATCTGAGGGTTTATGGCTTAGTTCCGAAGGGTTCCAACGCCTCCGTTTTAAGGGCATCCGTTTTCGAGGGCCAGGTTCTTTTCAGGGTTTCTTTAAGGAGTTCCTAATGATTCTTGTAAGTCTTCCTTTACAGAGGTTCCTTTAATTTGTTTTCAAGGGGATTTGGGGCCGCAGGGTATTTCCACGAATGCTTGTCGCGCTAGCAGATGAGGGTCTGTTTACCCGGCCCCTGACCGGCCAAACGACTAACAACCATGCACATGTCATCAATGAAGATCCCCATTCCGTAAACTCAGAAACCCTAAACTGCATGTACCATATGAGCCCCGTCGCGTAGTTGCGCCGCTGCCCGGTCCAAACCTAGGGACGGCCAATAGAAGCTCGGGCCAGGGTGGCAGGTTGCTGGTCGAACTATGGTCCAGCCCACACTGCCCGTGCTGAAAATTATCGCGGAAGTTTTCGACTCGCACACTCGCAAAGCAGGCAAGAAGGCTTTAGTGGTTCGGGTTTAAATGTGTCTTCAGTCATGTTGACAACTGTGACAGCAGTTCCAAGATCCGCACGCGTGTTCCACAAAAACCATGATGAGCCTGCACTCCTTGAGCCACTTTCATCCAAGCACGATACCCTCGGGGGTGCTTTCGAACCAGGTCGCTAGGCCTCTTGCAACCCTGGCAAACACAAGGAACCAAACAAAAGCTGATAATGCAGTTAGAGTGCCCAGGTAGCCACGTAATTATATGCGGGAAGCCGGAAAAGTACAGACTCACACAAAACGTTCAGCAACACCTACTTCATTTTCGTATAGAGTCTCTGTACATTCTATAAGGGTTACAGGAAGACTTCACAAAACCTAAACCCTTTTGGAACTAAACCCTAAGAAGGCTTCCCAGCAACTCTTCCGCTGCCGGCGCCAGCACCTCTGATCCGCTCTCCTCGGCTGCCCTGGCAAAAACGGTCCTCGGATGGGGCTTATCTCTCTCTCTCTCTCTCTCTCTCTCTCGCTGTCTCTGTGCCGTTGCGTCCAGGATAGGGCTTTGGCTTATGGATTGTTAAAGTCTGCAGGACCAGGTTTTTCAGTGTTTTAGGGTTTTCTGGCTTACGACTTTAGGGCGTAATCGTGTCGGGACCATGGCTTTCGAAACTTTGCTTTTGAGGCTCGAAGGTTCCGTTGATTGTACTAAGATCGCGTAGCCGAGAAGAAAAGGATTCGGATGCTTACGAAGCTCCGGCATACCCAGCTGGAGATGCGGTGTATAAGGTAAGTCGACTCGGAAGTGTAGGCTGAGGCACTAGTTGCAGCTCAAATTTTCTTGTAAAATAATAAGGACAAGTATGAGTACTCCCAAAGACCTCCTTGAGTGGGATGTGCGCATACCTTTGAAGGACTACCCGACTAGCCTCTTTGATGGTCTTATCGTACATTACCCTTTACTTCGAGGGCTGTGTGAGCTTAACTAACCAGTGGTTTTGGGGTTCCCTTGGCTCTTTAGCTCCTATTTAATGGGGATTATCATCATCCCTGGCTCCTTAGCTCCTCCAATGTCACTGGTTAGTTAAGGTTGTGTGTGGCAGGCTGGATACGTCTGCATTCGCTGCGGCGCCTCCGTTTCGGAACGTCAACCCGGCTGGGTAGGGCGAATGGCAGCACGCCCTTTGCTTGAGAATGGAGGCTCCCACAACATTAGAAGACGCGTCCAGCACACCAGCCTGTTCGCAACACCCCAGAAAGGATCAGCTGAATGCAAGAAGTCGCAAACACGGCTGCGGCGTGGTCTGCTGTGCCCTAGCCCTAGCCAGCGGTTTCATTCACGCCGGTCGGTTCTAAGGACTTCTCTAGGCGTATTGAAATGGGTCTGTAACTCGTCGGGATGCCACGGTTCCACGCCCAGCTCGCCCTGAAACTCAAAACCCACAGGAGTTCAGACCACAAACCTGCGAGTAGATCTTAGAGCTGAAATCAGATCCCACAGCCAAACAACCAGAACCAGCCTCCCTAATCTTAAATCAGCTGTCAGTAAGAGGGCTCTCAGGATTCTGGGTGAGGTTTTGTACGATAGAAGTCCAAGACCACTACTAGTTCCGAGGCGCTCGTCCTACCAACATCCTGACGCAAAAGCGGGTATCCAGAAGTCGGAGTTATGGGCAGGCAGCTGTTAGGCATTTCTGTTAGTATCGGCTTCACAAGGAAGTCTTGAATGCCACCGTTCAGTATGGCTTGTCAAAATCTCCTTGATCTATGAGTCTATGAGGCATACCCGGGGATGCCTCAGAAAAATCTGGCTTTTCGGAAGCACTTCGGGAATTTCAGTTATATAATGTAGCTGAGCTCCAAAAACCCTTAAAGCCCTGCTTCCATCCAGGTCTGTAGCGATAGCCAGTTAGCCTTCAGAGCGCCCTCGTGAAATAGCAAACGTGCTTTCCAGAACCCTTAAAACCCTTCCCCACGTGAAGCTTGTGGCAAGCAGCGGCCGTACGCACGCACACGTGGGAGGAGCCCTTGTAGCAGCCGTAGTCAGGATTGAACTGCCAGACCTGGCTGCAGGGAATTACTACAGGGGCCTTAATAATTATTAAGGCTGAAAGGAGGTGTGTAAGAGTTTCAAGCGACTCTCGCAACTCGGAGACTCAGGCAGCCGTTTAGGCCCTGCATCAAACCGTTCGTAAAAAGGATATACTGCTAATCCGACTGCGCTTCAAGCAGAGTGTGCGCATAGAGGGCCCCACCTCGCATGCCTGATCGGCACAGCCTTGGCTGATCTGTTGGAGGACCCACCTCCTACCTACTGGTACATTCGTGGCTGTTTCGTCTACATACGTTTGCAGGCGGCACTTCGTAAGGGCTCTGCGCTTATCGTGCGCTCGGGCCTGAGTTTGAGACAGGGCTGATGTGAAATCTTGCCCGGCCCATGCTATACCGTGTGCATCTACGGCCTACCGAAATTCTGAAGCGAACACCTCGAACCAACACTTTCAGACGGCACCTTCATGAATAGAACTGGCTTTTGGGGTAGACTCTATACCATAACTATATAGGAGACCAGAACAATGAGATGCTGCGAAGCTTCTATTTGAAAATCAATCGAAGCCTGTATTTAAAGATTTCGAAATGTATACACACATTCTGGATGCACGCCTCTGCATCAGCTTTGGAAGTGCACCCTTGGGGTACGAAACATATCGCACACTCCTAATTCATCAACACGCTTGTCACAAGACTGCAAACCCTGACGGGAGGGTAACACATATCAGAAACTTAAACTCAAACCTTGAGCTCTGAAGACTTGCAATTAGAACTAGCTTCCCTGTACTGTTGCTGTAGATGAAGAACGACGGTAAGCTCTGAATCGAAGCTCCTGAGATGCTCCAATCGCAGAACCCCTTTAGACAACGCATTCTGAAACCACCAGATCCTACAATCAAGCCCGATCTTCAACTCAGGAACAGGTGTCGCGGCAGCGCCCCACATCGGTGGAGGTGGTATCCTGAAGAGCATCAGGCTCTCCAGCGTTCGATTTGAGTGTTAGGGTATAATTCTCAGACGAATGCACACACATCAAAGATGTGCGGCCCGTGAATAAACAACTTACGGACAGCACACAGCTTTCTCCTGCTAATGATTTATCTGGCCACCTGGCAGCAGCACAATGCCTGGATTCTTGTTGCTGTGTTCCTGCAACCTCCACCTAGTGGCCGCTAGAAAAAGCCATGTCGGCTGGAGGGTGTGCCCCAGTCTTCCATTGCTTACGACAGATGCACATCCAGGAGAGGCACCAGCCAACATGGCCCAACGTGGCCTTGTTATGTCCACCATGCTCTGTTTCCAGACAATCATTCTCGAACTGCGCCCCTCACCTCAAAATCTCCCCAAGGTTAGCTGCTCGAATGTCAACATTCACCGGGTCATACTCTCGCGCAATGAGGTCACTGCATGTATGTGTGGCCTTGCATGCCGGGCCAACTTGACTTGGTTGAATACCCGATGCCGGAACCCGGAACGTCCCAGAACTGCTACTGTTGAAAGTCAAGCAACATGCTCCAGGCCGTAACACTGCCTTGGCTGCCACAAGATCTTGAAGTCAATTCGGCCCGTCAATACGAAAACCCAGCAGAAGTCGGTTCAGGCAGTGTTGAAATTTATCTCAACAGGCCGCAGGACACCGCAAGACCATCAAAATCCCCAAATCCAAACCCAGGATCTCTTGCAAACCTGTGCTGTGCATGGCAAAATGGAGCTCATGAGCCTTGCAACTTTCTCAATGCTGCTCAAGGCTTCGGGTTAGGGTTGAAAGTTAGGAGGTATGGGTCTCAGGCTAAACCCTAAGCAATCTCTGAAGCCTAGCTCGAGGCTATTGGTCGAGGGACTTGCCGTCCAAGGTCTCCACCACAGCACCTTGGCTTCTGCCAGAACCCAGTACATGATATCATCCGTATACTGCTTAAAGACTGACGCGGCCTTTAAACTTACAAATCTGAAAGTTTATGCAGTCAACACATTGCAGGAAGTAAGAGTGCTTCCACAGCGGCTTTAGGACTCATGAGAGTTTTGGGGCATACCATAGTTATATGAGGACATATACAGACTGTGCGCGAATACTACTTCTAATTCTTCCGACCCTAAATGGGACTGAAAAGACCTCGAGCCCCGAACTCACGATATGTCAGAGGAAGGTTCATACAGGGGCCTTGATAATTGCCTGTACTTTTTTGGGGATTCCTTATTCTAATTGTAGTGGAATATTATGGTGCAGCCTGTGGCTACGACGATGAAAACTTGCCCGAGTCCTGCGATATCTTCTCAAAGTCGGTGAGCGATTTGGCTTGGACCCCTACCAACTACTCTCTCTCTCTCTCTCTCTCTCTCTCTCTCTCTCTCTCTCTCTCTCTCATTCGAAACGTCAAGCCCGGCTGTAGGACACAGATGGTCCCACGTGACACACCCCCACCAACTACTGCTCAACATAACCCCTATGGGTCTATGCCGTAACAACAAACAAGAAGAATGACTCCAAAGCCCCATTTGACTGGGAACTAGTGATTTCAAACGACAATCGAGGCGAGACCTGTTCGGTGGTCACGACTGTGGATACAAGACAAGCCCCCAACAAACGTTTAAAACCCGCCAAAGAGTACCAGTGATCCCTGATGACACGATGCCCTGGTTGGGGATGTCTGCAAGGTCCACCGGACCGGACTACTTTGGTCACAGTTTTTTGTTGTCTCGTTTGGTCACAGTTCGGGTTTCGACTCGAACACTCCCTCGCACAGGCACGGGCTTAGGGACTTCGGGTTTACGCTCTCGCAACTCGGACTTGCCAGGCCAGGTTCTTGGTGCGGGGTCGGCTTGAAACACTGGAATCAGACGGGTTTAGGGTTTAAGGTTTCGGCACTCACACTCGGGTTTAAGTTTCAGGGGTGAGGAACTTATCTCTCTCAACAGTGCAAAGGCATGAAATACAACCTGGCACTCTAACTCCACAAGCTCAGCTTCTTCGGACGCAGAGAGTTCTAAACTATAGGTGACAGTAATTTGTTGAACAACATGGGAGGACATCCTCTTCAGCCCTTGCCGCCCTCCTCGCCCCCTGAACAAGAAACTGCGACGGTCTGTAGACTTGCAGTGGCCCAAGGAGCAGGATGCGGCAGCAGTGACAGCCACGGTGGCGGCAACGAGAGCGGCACGCATCAGGATGATGTAGAGTTTCGGACAAGTTTGAGGATCAGCCGGCTTTGTAAGTTGTAAGTATCAAGTTTATGGCCGTAACACCCCTGACTTGGGATAGATTGAAACAAAAACAGCACACCTTGCGAACCAATTTCTGGTCCTCCAAGTATGCGAGTGAGGCTATTCACCCCGAATCCTGCGCTCACTTAAAATCATCGCCCATTCACAGAACTACTGAAATCCCTGTAGCGCCCATCCTGTACCCCTGCTAGAACCAATAGGGAACCCTCATAAACCTTTCTCTTCCTTCAAAATCTGTGGCTGCTGGGCTTTGGAGCGACCTTAGGCCCGAATCCCGTGAATTTCGATGGTCACATTGATCGGATGATGACCGTCTTCATGAAAGTAGCGCTAAGGGCTCTGAGCTTGACCGTTCAGCCCAGAATTCCAACAAAATTCGCTAATGTAATATCAGTCCTGCCACTTGCCCAAGTGCCATTTGCTAGGTAGGTGTGGTCTGCAGGCTTTACGGTTGATACACGACGATGTCCGGACTGCGAAGGAATAGGCAGTTTGGGGGTCACAGCCTTGAGTGTCGGATGGGGCGTGACGGATTGAGATTCAGGATCCTCCGTGGATGCATGGGTCATGTGTGTTCAATGTTTGTAAACCTCGTGAAGCTCTGGCTTCAGCAGGCTCGCTGCAAAAAATGGCCTGTGCAGGTTGCAGCCAATGACAAGAATCAGGACCTCACCAAAGAAAACACAGCCACAAGCTAGCTCTCAAATCAAGCATGGCCCAAACCTGGCACAGTATGCCGTGACCCTCGAGCACATCAACCTCTCGACCTTAAGCCTCTGAACCTTCGATGCCTACACCGCCGGGATGTAACCTCACAACAACTGATGAAACCCGAGCTCAAGACTCAAACCCGCAGCGTCTTGCAGAAGTCCAACTGCTTCGCTACGGTTTGGTTGATAGTGCAGTGCCAGGCATGGCTCCGCTCGAAACTCAACAATAAACAGGTTGGTTAGCGGAGTGTAGGAATAGTCTTGGCCTGCAGTCGAGGATCTTCTGTTACCGTTCAAGCGCGTGCTCTCCACAGCATGCGAAGTTAATAGCTATGCGGCAGGACGTTCAAGCCGAAGTTGCAAGAGCTGGTGAAGAAACAACTTGTCTGCGCTTGGAGCCTTTAATCCTAAGCCACGAAATGTCAAGCTCTCGATCCTCAACTCGCCCCACCCCCCCCAGTCACATTCCACCGGAAACGAAACCCACTGGGCCTTTGAAGGCCACCTCGGTCTGGGAGGCCGCTTTGAGGCGCTCGCAGAGGTCGAAGCCGAGAGACCGGTTCGCAGCCTGTGCGGACATGTGGACGGAATGCTTGGACTAGAGCTGGGACTCAACGCAGGGCCGTTATAAGTTGTAATGCGTAAGATTAGTCATGCTGGATTCTATAAAACTGCTTTGGGTGGGAGATTTCCGGACTTGGCCTCGATGCCACTCCTAAATCATGAAGCAAGACGACCAGGTGTATGCTAGACTCAAGACTACCAGTGACCACAGACACACGAAACCGCATGCAATATGGAAGGTGTTATGCGTGCGGAACCCTGAAGTCCTCAAGCATAGACTTTTGGTGCGCCCTGTTTTTTCTCGAAACTCGCTGTGAGGCTCAGTCCGGGCGACCTCGAGGGTGTCGAACCACGAGCTGAGGAAGAACCTCGGACTTAAACGATGAGGAACGTGCTCTCCAAAGAAAACTTGACCTCTAAATGATGAGCCCTTGCCGTGCTTCACCGAAAGTCATGTTCAAAGCATAGACATGCATGGGAGGCCTCTGAAATACGGCCGTTCCGCATCTCTCCGAACAACAGACACGGCACGATCACAAGGGCTCGGCTGAAAGGCTTCATGCCGTTCACACTTCGGGTTCAATAGTCTGGTCTAGCCTCTGCTGACGATGTCGATATACATAGAGACCTTCAAACAAACACCAAGCACGAGAACCGGCAAGGCAAATTTCCCAAACCAGCAGCCACACAAATCCTCACCCAAACATGAGGGGAATACTCCTCCTGATATACCCCTGCGACTCTGCCAGGACGAACACTCGACCACAATCACTTGTGGACACCTCAAAAACCACCACGAACCCGAAGATCCTGTAGTGCCAGGGAACCTTGTGGCCTCGAAAGCCGTCTGGATCGCCTCTGAGGACGTCTCCTTGCGCAGGGTTTTGCGTAGAGCGCATGCTTTTTGAGTTCGTTGTTAGGGGTTGACGGCAGTTGGAGTTTGGAGCTTGGAGCTCAAGAGTGTCGGAACTCACACTCACGCGACTGCCCGGGTGAGGCGAATTCGTTATCCTCCGTTAGCCTGGTCGAGACCCTGAACCGCTGACTCACACACACATGTGAAGGCCGGCACTGAGACAGAGAAAAAGTTGCATCGAGGTCCTTTGGCACCTTCTCACTTCCTTCCTCTTCTTGATAGTAGATCACACCTGAGCCGTGGCACAATGCCACGCGTCACAAATTTGAAGCCGCAGAGGCAGAACATTTAAAACACATGCTGGGGACACATTCAGCGTTGCAAGGAACATTTACATTCGACGCAACCTGCAGACGAAAACGCATGAAGTCGCATGGACGCTTTTGTCTCAGTCCGAGCCACCATCTTCCCCCAAGCTGAATCCCTTGATGCCGCTGTCTTCGAACATGTTCCTCTCGGTTAATTAAGTACCAGGGATGGCGTCAGCAAAGACAGCGTCGCAGGAAGGTCTTCGACTCTTCAGTTGCACAAACAGCACCAGGGCAAAGAAACAAACTCAACACTTTCAACGCCCCTCTTTTAAAGAATTGAACCATTCATTGCCGAGGCATTGCACTCACCAAGTACGCGGGCCCTTGTCTAAAAGGCGCTGTTCCGGTTCGCTTGAATCGCTGGCACTTGCAGAAAACGGTCCTTTCCATCTTCGCCCATCGGTCGCGATCCTTCTCCACCCACAGGAGGTAGGAGTGATAGGCGGAGAGAAACTCCTTCATGTACCTGCGCCGCGCCACGGATTCACGCTGCTATCCATGAGCAGTAGCGAGAAGATATAATCAAGGTCCGGATGAACATCCCAGTTAGGGAGGGGCCCAAACACCGCAAATACCCTTGTACATAGTCAACCTGATAGGTGAGGTCATCTACCCTTTTTCCGTTTTTGCTGAAGGCTTGCATGCAAGGACGCCTGGTAGTTTGCCGCTCTTCCGCCAGTTAGGACTGTGCTAAGCTCTAAACCCTGCCTCCTTCATCCACCGTCCCGTGTCTGTTCTGCCTGTTTTTTGCTGCAGCCAATGAGGGGAGGATGAAGCTTACTCCCACAACGTTTCGGGGCTTCACGTTGGGATGTAGTGATTTGGCGAACTATCCCTCAGGAGATGACTGGTCCCGTTACATAAACGATCAACCAGCCGGCCCGGGGCCTAAATGCTCACCCAATATAGCCATTGCGCCAGAAGCCGGCAGCAATCCTACTCTTCAACCTTGAAACCTCAACCAAACGAGCCCGAAAAAGGCAGACATCTCCCATCTTTGGCAGTAAACCTCAACCGCAACTCAAACCAACGCGGCACTCATCATCTTGTTCACGGCTGGGCCAGCCGAAGGACTTTTCCTTGGAAAACGTCGGAGGGGCATTTGGAGCTTGCAGTTTAGGGCTCGCGGGAATTCGGCGCTCATGCTCGGACTATCCAGGCGAACAGTTGGGGGTGTTTGAACCCCGGCTTGAGGGTGACAAGTGGGGTCCTGGGCTGGGAATTGTATGACCAAGCAGCGGTACGTAAACCTTCCTGGCTTGAGGGCACACTGAGTGATGGCGGTGTTGGGGATTATGAGTGATTGGGTGTGGGATTTGAGAGCACTCCCGCGCCACAAGCTCAGCCGCACCGACATCAAACTGCTCCTACAATGTGGCAAGAATGAGCAGAAGCCATGCGGAAGCTTGTGCTTGCATACTGGGAAATGATTCTTCCACGTGCAGAAGAATCAAGAAACACATCTCACCATGATGGCCCTCACCCTCGCCACTATGACCATGTTCATCAGCACCGTCACCTTTTTCGTCACGAACGTGACGGGACCAAACAAAGCTCCAGGTCCAAGCACAAGTCGTTACCTTGAGGTACCATTGGTCCGAAAAGGTACATGGCAAGGTGAAGTTGAAGTACTGACAGTGGGTGGCTGACATATCGCCGCCAACAAAATCTGCGCCCAGTGTCCAAGCATCGCGTCCAGGGCTTCACTTCCGAATCCTCGTCAGGTCTTCTGATTGGGGTTTTCGGGTGTCCTCTCTCGCCGACAGCACTTCGACCAATAGGCTGTAGAGCTGGTTCTGTCATGAGGGCAGCCCTTCCCGGTGGAGAGGACAAATTGAGGCGCAGTTGCTTGCAAGCCTTTAGTTAGTTCAATACGACAAACAAGAGCACTAACGACCAGAGGAAACTTTGTACAAATAACAACCGCAGAACATGGGGGCCTTCTGTAGAGACCCCATGACTGCTCCATCTGCTAAATCGATGGTTTCCTGGCGTATGGTGCAAAGACAAGCACTTCACACCTACATGCTGGCTGACGGGATCGGTAGTTTCCTGCCACGAAACCTGTTTCCCGAGCCGAAGACAACGACCCCCTCCGAAGCAATTAAAGACACATCGGCATGTTCGCCATTGAACCCGATTGCAACGGAAGCGTTGAGCCCAGGTGCCCCGGAGTAGTGAATGACGCGAATGCTCTTGCAGTTCTGCGCCACCTGCGCGCTTCCCACAGGAGCAGAAGACTTCTAACAGGTGAGGCGCAAAGCCGACATCAAGTCATTTCGCAAGGCCAAGATCCTAATCCAATTATATATTGCGGACACTCCTACCTTGGAGTACTACACCCATCGAAGTTCATGCACGTCATAGCTAGATTCTGTACTACTTTCAGCAACCTGCCGACTCAAGTGTCCTCATGACCGCAGCTCAGCGATTCCTGCCACCTCAGACGGCTAGGCCACTTCAGCTCCTAGCCCTGACAAGATGGGAAGTTCGTAGCCCTGAAAGATCCTCAAAGCACTATACTTATCAGACAGCTGCAAGCTGCATACAGAGGATCCAAGATGAGAACAACCTTGAACCCTGTATTTCTGAACTGAGAAATGAGCCTTGAGTCGCTCCACATCACCCAGCATTGGGTGGAGGGCGTTGTAGAGATGATGGATTTGGTAGTTGTACTCAACCTTGGCTGTAGGGTTCTGCAAGGTTTCATAGTCGCAGGAGTGCTTCTATAGCACTGCAGGGGTTACGCTCTACGCGACTATCTTCCGGCAAGATCGCAGAGCTTACTTACCTGCGACCGCTGCTGCTTGGCACAACCACTTCTGATGAGACAGCAGCCGGATCCATGATATTTTGCTTTAGTATCCGGTGCGATATTGACGACACGCTACTACTGCTGCTGCTGCTACTAAAGCTAATGCTGCTACTCCTACTATAACTACTGACTACTACTGCTGCTACGACTGCTTCCACAAGAACCAACATCAACAACGACAAACAATGGCAAACAACGACGACGACAACAACAACGACAAACAACGGCAAACAACGACGACAACAACAGCAACAACCACCACCATCACAACCACCCAGCCACCCAGGTACCCACGCGACCGACCGACCGAGCGACCCACCACAACAACAACAACAGCAGCAGCAACACCACCACCACCATCACCACCACCACACCACCACGCCACCACCACACCACCACCACCACCGACACCGACACAGACACCGACACCTCCACCACGGCCAGAAAACAACAACCACAGCAACCGCAAAAACAACAACCACAACGAACAACAAACAACAACAAACAAAACCAAACAGCAACAAACAAGGACAAAAGAACAACTGCACACAACGACAACCAAAGAAATCATCGACAAATGACGACAAACCACGAACGCAACCATCACTACCCCCATTACCGCCAGCAACAGCAGCAGCAACAGCAGCAGCAGCAGCAAGAGCATCAAGAGCAGCAAGAGCAAGAAGAAGAATAGTAATAACAGCAGCAGCAGCAACAACAACAACAACAACAGCACTAACACCAAGAACAATAACAAAATACATTAACAATAACTACAATAAGGAACAGAAAAACGAAGAATGACAACAACAAGAACCACATCAACAACAGTAATACTACAACAACGACGACGACAACAACAACACCAGCAGCAACAACAACAAGAATAACAAGAGTCATAACAAAAAAGAATAATAATACGAGCAACCGCAACAGCAACCACAACAACCGCACGTGAGCATCGTCACCATCACTCGCTCTCTAGCACTGGCAAGCGTCGCCCCTTGCACCAACCACTGAGCCAAGCGCATGCGCCACCACCAACAACAACAACAACTACAACCACAACCACAACCACAACCACAAGCACAACCACAACCACAACCACAACCACAACCACTACCACTACCACTACCACTACCACTGCCACTACCACTACCACTACCACTACCACTACCACTACCACTACCGCTACCACTACCACTACCACTACCACTACTACTACCACTACCACTACCACTACCACTACCACTGCTACTACTACTACTACTACTACTACTACTACTACTACTACTACTACTACTACTCTACTACTACTACTACTACTACTACTACTACTACTACTGCTGCTACGACTACTACGACTACTACTACTACTACTACTACGACGTCGACTATTTCTGCTCCTCGTCCTCCTCCTCTGCCCCCTCCTACTGCTACTGCTGCTCCTGCTCCTGCCACGTCTCAGAACATGACATCAACACCCAGTTCAGCAACTGAGATATGGCGCCAGGGTCGATCCGCCCAGAACCGGCTCAGGTAGTCCTGCGAGATTGGGTTCAAGTCTTATGGCCTGGGGCTCTGGAGGTTGGAAGGCTGCAGGATCTCCGATTCCACCAGGAGTTTGGTTTGGCTTCAATGGGCTCCGAAAGCTCAGGCCATCGCGGGCATCATAACCAATATCATAATCATCATCGTCATCATCCGCATCATCATCACTTCTTGAATATGGTGTCTTGCAATCGCTTTAACTAACTCGGAACACACGAACACAACAAGTATCTCCAGCAATGCCATGTGCAACAGCGAACCACGGGCTTGCTCGCTTCTGAGCTCTCTCGTCCACAGAGGCAGCCTTAGAACACGCCGACATGAAACCGCAACCAGGCCGCCTGGCAACGACAGAATCCCATGTTATGCTGTTCTCATGACTATCTCTCAACCTTGTGGGCCCGAACGGTCCCCTGCAGCCCGCAACACAAAATGTTCTCGAAGCATGCCTGTTCGGGTCCATTTCCGCGGACATGGGCTGGGTGGTAAGGCTCCAGAAGTTCCTCCTCCCGCGCAGTCCCGGGTTTCTTGCACGCGGTTCTGAATATCCTATGGTACAGCAGAGCTTCGGGCTCACAAAATTCTTAGCAAAGCTTTCGGGAATTGGATGGTCCAAGGGCCGGCTAGACTTGAGGTTGCCACTGCTGTACCTAAACGACTATGACCGCAATTGTGTCTGCGACTACAACCACGACAAAGTGTAGGAAGGACAATGGGACTACGAGCATTTCCAACTGAAGGTGAACTGCAGGGTTCGCAGCATTCAGCGTCCACGGCAAATCTAAACTCGGCTTTCAGGCTCAGGGCTTCAGGAGGCTATGGATTCAGCTTGCAGCAAGACAGGGAGCCGGGTGCCCACGAGAAGGGACCAACACGAAGGGTATGCAAGTAAATGCTTCAACCTACGATGCCCCCAACTGCAAGATCCTGAATTGGGAAGGCTAGAGGGGTTCTGACCTGCATGATCTGAAACTCGGCAGCATTGGGCTCGAGAAGCATCACCCCCGCGTTGATGCCGGTTCCTGGCCAGGCGGCCGGTGATCACGGCCATCTATCTGGCCTAAACTGGGACGAACGCGAGGCTCGTACAAATCGACTTTAGGATATGGAATGCAAGCTTTGGAGCTTGCAGAAACTAGGCCGTATCGACGGTTCAGGGAGGATGAGGCCGTGGACAAATCAGAGATTCCATTTCGAGAGGTGTGCTCCTTTCCTGCAATGCTCGACTCACTGGACAGCGGTTTGCTGAGTAGTGATAGATAGTCGTCGTCGTAGTAGTCGTCGTAGTCGTCGTCGTCGTCGTAGCGGTAGCGGTAGTGGTAGTGGTAGCACTAGTAGCTCTACAACACCTACTACTACTACTACTACTACTACTACTACAACTACTACTACTACTGCTACTGCTACTACTACTACTACTACTACTACGACTACGACGACTGCAACTGCTACCACTACGACAACTACTACTACGACGACTACGACTACACATGCTGCTACTGCTGCTACTACTACTACTACCATCACTACCACCGCCACCACCGCGACCAGGCATAAGGACAATATCAACGCTAGCACTCATGCTTATTGCCGCAGCCGCAGCAGCAGTACGTGCAGTAGAGTGATAAAAAAGCGGGCAGACTAGGAGTATGAGTAGGGGTGGCAGGACTGGAGCAGCATTGGTACAGTCGTCGTGATGAGAGATTTGCAGGCCACTGGAGGCGAGCCTACAGTGCTTCTTAGCCAAAGCCTTTCCACACCTGCCAGTCTGAAGCCCCAAACGCTGAGTCCTACATCCGGCCTTGCCCCCAAGAGTGCGCACTGCCTGGGTTGCGACCGCCGAAGAACCTGGCAGCTCAGGGCTGAGTCTCCGAAGATGGTTACCGGCAACTGAGGTTTCTCATCGACCAAGGTCCCTCTCAAGCACACTTGCTGAGACCACTATCCTGCAATACGAACCTTAAGCGGCACCATGATCCAGAACGAACACCAACACCACCAGACGCCAATCTGCAAAAACAACAGAATCAGGCACATATCCTTTCCGCTCTCTCGGATTCCATTTAAGGCCTGATGTTGGCGTGTTACTACTGTTCGTTGGATTTCTGGCAGACCACCATTAAGACAATCAGTAAGATCCGTGTGCAAAGCCGCAAGCAAAAACCAAAACAAACGCGTACGGGTAATTCTCGAAACGTGGGTCCCTGTCAAAGGGTCCTTGGTACAAGGGTGCCGTACTGTGAGGACAGGAAAAGGGCCCGTAATTCACAGAACTACCCATTTGTCTTTCGAGACGGCGCAAACTGTTGCATGCGACTCTTTGAGCCCGTCAACCTTAGACTGCATGGACTAGGGGTTGGAAGGAGTCAACCTGGCAATTAGGTGTCTGTATAATCGAACATGCTTTCGGAGCATACTACCGGAATTTATGTATATAAGGAACGCTTGCAGTGCATTTTGACAAGAGGTTTAGTTAACCTCTGCGCTGACTGCCAAGCTGATCCCACCATGCGGCACTTATGAAGAAATGATATTGGCAACTAGCCTGGCCGCCACATCAAACTGCATTCAACGAGTTTCATCGTCAACCCCGCCAGACCCAGGGAACTGAACTCCCACTTTTCATAGACCCTACACCCCTAAACCCTAAACCCCTAAACCCCTAAACCCCTAAACCTCTAAACCCCTAAACCTCTAAACCCCTAAACCTCTAAACCCCTAAACCTCTAAACCCCTAAAGCCTAAACCCCTAAACCCCTAAACCCCTAAACCTCTAAACCCCTAAACCCCTAAACCTCTAAACCCCTAAACCCCTAAACCCCTAAACCTCTAAACCCCTAAACCTCTAAACCCCTAAACCCTAAACCCCTAAACCCCTAAACCCCTAAACCTCTTTAGACCCCTAAACCCCTAAACCCCTAAACCTCTAAACCCCTAAACCTCTAAACCCCTAAACCTCTAAAGCCCTAAAGCCCTAAACCCCTAAACCTCTAAACCCTAAACCCCTAAACCCCTAAACCCCTAAACCTCTAAACCCCTAAACCCCAAACCCCTAAACCCCAAAACCCTAAACCCCTAAACCCCTAAACCTCTAAACCCCTAAACCCTAAACCCCTAAACCCCTAAACCCCTAAACCTCTAAACCCCTAAACCCGAAGCACACTCTTCCCAAAGAGCCGTAAACCTCGACATCCAGGGCCCGATCCGACCCGACAGAAAAACAGTCGGATCCTTGACGTTCCTTTAAGGACGACAGGGGTTTAGGGTTTAGGGGTTTAGGGTTTAGGGGCGGACTAGTAAGTTGAGAATATGGTAGAGATTGGTAGAGTTACAATAAGGACTATAAGGCGATAATAGTGGCAATTCTTTCGACTCCGATATTACACATACCCTCTGTGCCCAAATGTCTCAGAAGATCCATGGCCGGCAAAAGAAGACCTGTCAACATGGGAGCTTTAACAATCAGAATAGGGCCCCTTCCAGGGTTCCTGTAGAGGGTTCTCTGACTTAGGTGCCGTAAGGCTTAGAGTATGGGCTTCGGGCTACATTATACCATACTTCTACGGGAACGAGGAATAGCATTGGCAGTTCTTCAGGCCCCCTGTACAGTACAAACAACTTCAGAGCCGAAAAGCGTGTTGCCGTCGATGTCGTCACCTTGGTACCACCCGAAGTGCTTTGGCTCCAGGCCCAGGTTCAGGGATGTTCGACGTGTTTGTTGGGTCTTCATACGGTCTTTATGGTATCGTACCCTTCAGGCTCGCGATTCCTAATGTGATGCCCCGAGCCCACGCAGGGTTTCGGCTTTCCATGCTGGCATAGGTTCTTTACAGATCTTCAGATCTTCAGGGTTCCATGCTTCAAGGGCTTCCAAAACTGCATGGGAGAATGCAAATCCACAGCGAACCCGACAGATAGGACGGGCCGCAAAGCATCAACAGCCGGAACCACTGCGCCCTCGATTCGAAACTCCGACTCTGCCCCCGAGTGGCCGTGCTTGTATGGCCAACGGCCCTTGTTCATCCCGCGCTTCATTCCAGCGGGAGCCGGGAATTGGAACAAGTCGTCGATGTTGGACAGCACCTTGACTTGGCAGTTCGCAGGCACAGTCCCAGATCAAAAACACTGCCGCTACACCCCCCCCCCCCCCACCGCTAGCACTGCGATGCATGTTTGGTCCTGAGAAGGCAAGCCTGCAGCACAAACAGCCAAGAAGCTAACAAGTCGATGTCCATGACGAGAACCTGCCCAGGTCACAGCCCTCGTGTTGCAACCCTTACCCTTATCCTATAAGCTCTACAAGCTAGTAAATATGTACATGATCAACCCACTATGTCATCTCACAAATGGTCTGCAACACCTGGGCAGCGCTACCTGTACCTTCTTGCACGGTCTGTTGAATCCTGAGGGCGTCAGACTTCGGTAATCATCTTTAAGTGCTCCTGGACAGCCACAGTCACTGAAGACCTTAAACCACACAAAACCCCAAAACCGCCAAACTTCCGCAAAACCCTAGACCGTGCACCGCCTTCTCGAAGTCTGTCTGCTCCAGTGCGCGAAGCTTCGTAAAGACTTTGAAAAACCTCGACTCCTCGATGTAGTCCTCGACACGTTTGGGACTTCAGGAAAATTTGGGGCCTCATCCGGGTTAGGGCACACGGCTGGGCAGCCGGAACGGCCGACGGCCCATGCAACAAATGGCCAACCCCTCTGAACGCTAACCCCGAAAACTCTAAAGCTCGAGAGCATTGCCTCGACCTACCTCTCTGAAGGCTTTCTGAATGAAGTTAGGGGTTCAGGGTCTCCCAAAAAGAGGGGTCCATCTAAAGAGGTCCTGATAAAGAGGATCCCACTCTATGGGGTCTACGTTCGGGTCCTTTTTTTAGGGTGCTGCCAAAGCGTCATCCGTGCTCAGTCTCCGGGCTGCTTTCACCTGGCCGCGAACTGCATGTGGACGATGTCTTGCAAAGAAGACGCCTAAATAATTAGAATGGTCAGGTTTGGGGGACTTTGAGGGTATATTATGCTGACAAACTACCTCGGCTATAATGTTAATGATTCCGAAAGGATTCCGAATTGTCCACGCCCCTATATTGCATGGTTGATCCGTGGTTCTTTGCTGGGTTTACAATGAAGAAGCAGTCAAGTGTCAAGGTGAAGTCCCTCGTTCGCCCCAGATTTTATGTCAAAAGAAGCCATCACTCTGGCGACAAAAGCCCGGACAACCGAATGACCGCTCAAATTCAGGGAAAATGTTTCACTCGCAAGGAGCCTCGATATGGTCCACCACGCGGCATTCCCAAAACAACTGCAACAGCTCAACCTTCGGGGAACTTGGCCGCTCCAAGAAATCGCACCGCGACCGCTTCACGAGAGCACATGCGAATGCATAATCTGAAGAAGCGGATCAGGCAACAAGATCTGGTCAGCATGTCGCCAAGTGCCCCGTGGCACACCACACAGCAAGATTCAGCCAAGCTGCATACTCTGGCGGAACATCGTCGGCATGCAGGCAAACCAATGTGTTCTGAGTCTTGGTCCGCTTGATTGAATATCCTCGCAAGCGGGAGAGGTTGGAGGAGGGAGGAGGAGCAACCGGTAACGGATCTTGCCGCTGGACATTGCGAGAACGCAATCATTGCAAAACCCTGTGCTGTTCAAATGGGCTGTCGGATGTTCTTCTGAAAAGTGTAGCAAGACTCTGTGCAAAGCATGTGCAACAGCAAGGAACTTTGCAAGGCATCCACATCGCGGGTTTCACCATAGCAGCTCATCGCATCTCGCATTCACTTTTTCACCCATCGGTGAAACATGCCGTGTTTTGACCGGATGCCACTTTTGGAAATTTCGATGCATGCCTGACCTAGAAGCTGTTGTCCGGACATGGGACCCTAAACCTTTCGAACCGGGAGCTCGTGCTCTAAACCCTAAACGGTGTAGAAGCGAAGGTCGCACACGGATACTGTAGTTCATGCCTATCGCGGAGATCCTGGGAGTGTGAAAGTCGTAGGGCAGTTCATACATGCCACCAAGACAAGGGTCGGGATAATTAGCAATCGTCTTCCCGTACGAAAGCTCTACTGATTAGGCCCCCTATACCAGGCCCTAACTTCACAAATTCACACAACATTTTGATATGGTTCAAGGTCCAAGCTTCCCAGCACCAACGCGCCAAGCACGTAGTCCTGGCGTTTCGACTTAAATCAATGACCCCAAAGGACTTCTAATCTCCAAGCAGCGGTTTTGCTTTAGGGCTTGAGGGTACAGGGTTCAGGGTTTTGGGCCAGTGGACCATCATGGCTTACACTGTGCTGTCGTACTTGTGCAACCGATGCCGTTGACAGGTCATGCCTGGCTAGTCGGAGCGCATCTGCGACGATAAAAGCTTGCGCCGGGAAGCAAGTGTCCTTGGAAGAGCCCCACAAACAAATCACAAAGGCATAGCGCCCGCGCCGATGTGGAGCCACCTGGGTGGAATAGTTGATTGTGAACCAGCAGCAAGGGAGGGATGCGGCGGTGTAAAACATCTGAGTAGGGCATGCGGGACATGCATGTGAACATGACATGAACCCTTCATTTCTCTTTGAACACATTTCAAACCGTCTCAAATGTAGTGAGCGTGGTTGACCATTACCCTCTCAACACCGCGAACAGCCCGAACCTCGTTCGCTCGCTGAGCACGGCTGCGATCCACGATTTTGACCTTTGGCGGAATCAGGGATGGTAGAGCACAGGTCTGTCACGACAATGCAAATTGACATGGGCCCTGAACTCATCCATCCTTGTAGCATCCGGGTCGTCAGCTCCAAACCCTTTTGCAGCCGGGCTTCTATCGCAGGGTACTCCCGACACCCCACTCCTAAACCCACACATCCAACAACAAACCTCCCGCAAGATCCCCTAGCAAACATGAGGATTATATAGGATTATCGTAAACTGCCCAGGCACTTCCAGCGGCCTCTTGCACACCTCATCGTTGAGCGAAGAGCACGAAGTAGCCAACCAAGAAACACACCATTCGGGCAAAGGTTGCTTGTGCTTTACTAGAATAAGCGACGTGGTATACAAGCAAAACCCGAACTCGCCGGGGCTACCACAAACGTTGCATGCAAATCGACCTCGACTAGGAATCCATCATGCCGAGGTGCTGAGCAAAAGCCGGACCAGCCCTCACCATCTCCAGATTGCCGGAAAATTTTGGCAATGCTGCCAGGCAGTCGGGATGTTAGCCTGAGCCGTCCACACTCAAGAATCACGCCCCCTTTCGTGTCAAGTAGCCAAGTTGCTCCAGACAACGGTTGGCCGTGAGGTCCGAAAACATGTCCTGCTGGAACGAGCTCTTGCCATGTCCAGTGCCGAAAATTTTGCCATCGCCTACAGCCTAAATACTAAATACCCACTGGACCATCCGGGCTCGATTATAGGGCACTTGGGGGTCCTGGTATCAAGAAACTCGAGCAAGCGTCACCAGTCAGGAGCACTGCACCTGCCTCGCCCAAAGTTTCGTCAGCGCCGATCGGGGTGGTCGGTCGGCGGCGCCGCCGACCGCTTTGTTTGTCACCGGTAACGCCTGAGTTCCCCCCTGGTTCATACTGCAAACGCTTCTGTCGCAGGCAAGAATCACTCCATCGAGGAACCACCGAACAAGCAGCACAACTCCTAGAGCACATGCTCCACGGGAATTCCATCGACCCGACGATAATTGTCACGGGTGCTGAGGGAGTTGCAGAATCGACCACAGCTGTTTCCATTGATAGAAGCTTTCCACAATAACGAGTTCCAGGCTGCGAGCCATGTGAGCACTGAACGGCTTTGTCTCGCTCGACACATTGCAATAAATTTCACGGATGGTGAACCACCAGCATAGCTACAACAAATCTAGCATCACCCTTGCCTTGCTCAGATCGTCATGCTGAGCCGAGCGGCCCAATGCGCGTCGGAAGGCTGCACGCCCAAATGACCACGCGACCCAGAGCGCCACCAATATCCTGTCCCACGCAATCGTTACTGCCTCATGCAACCAACTTCCTATTCTGGTACGTGTCCAAAAATGTACAAAACATCTTGCCGGCGCGTGACAAAATATGCGATTGTACACGAATCCCCGTCACTACCTCAATGTGTCGGCGAGGTTGAGAGCCTGAAGTAGGCGCCATATCCTGCCGGCAAATCTAAACACCGTTGTGGGGTCCTCAGATAGCACCTACATAAGCATGTGCCTTCGAAAGTGGTATCTCTATAGGGGCATGGTTTCACTGTTTCGCGTTAACGTGCTCGTAAAGAACCGCCATCTGGGCTGAATGAAGGTTCAAGGATGTTCAAGAAAAAACCTCTCGAGGATGCACCCCTACTTTTACGAAACTATATTGTACGCCACGAAACTATCACCCCCTGAACTCGGAACTCCACATCGTCTATCTGCACTCTACGTTGTACTGCTATTTTTCCTGATTTCATACCGACCTACTGATGCTGGTTCTGTTTCTCGTGGTGCCAGGACTAAAACCAGGACGGCGACTCCTACAGTTGTTGCTGCTGCAACTCCTGGTTCTGCTGCAGCTACTGCTATAGCTACAGCTTCCGCCACAGCTACAGTTTCTGCTACTGCTGGTGCTGCTAACTGTACTGGTGCTGGGCCGCTTCCACAGCTGCTGCGGCTGCTGCGGGTACTACGACATGAAACATGTTCCATGAACGCTCGCTCGACCACAGTTCCTACGCATGGACGAATGCATACATGTATGCATGTATGTATATGTATGTGTGTGGTTTGTCTGGTTGTCGATCCAACTTGTTTCATACCGGAAAAAACCTTCTCCGCGAAGGCTAATTGATTTTCGCGACATCCTCGCAAAGCTTTGGCAGAGACATGTTTTTCGTACCGCTGCGAAACAAAACCGTGCGTCATAAGCCGTTTGCTTCTCGATGGCAGGGCAGAGGTGGGAGGTTGTGACAATAGCCGCAGCCTAGCAGCAGCAGTAGCAGCAGTAGCAACAGCAGCAGCAGCAGTAGGAGCAGCAGCAGCAGGTAGCAGTAGTAGTAGTAGTAGCAATAATAGTAGTAGTACTAGTAGCAGCAGCAGCAGCAGCAGTAGTAGTAGTAGTAATAGTAGCAGCAATAGTAGTAGTAGCAGCAATAGTAGTAGTAGCAGTAGTAGTAGTAGTGGTAGCAGCAGTAGTAGTAGGAGGAGGAGCAGTAATAAGAGTTGTTTTACTGGTAGTCGTTGTAGCAATAATCGTCGTACTAATAGCAAAGTAGTGGATGACCTTTACAAGAAGAGCAGCAATAACAACAATTTTCCCGCTCGCCTTGCGAGTCCAGTTCAATAGCCCGGTGATTTGTAAGCGCAAATGGGGGTGTGCCCCCCAACACCACCGCCTTGTTAGACTGCAAACCTCTGCTCTCTGAAGCCCCCACACGCCGTAACATGGCAGAAAGCCATAAGAAAAGGCTTCAAGGAAATACAAATATGCATGAGTGATTCGCTGGTTTTGGACTGCAAACTCCCTGCACTCCTGAGCCGCGAAGAAATGAACGTCCCCTCCCCCTTCGGATATCGCCCAGAACCAGGATTACAAGCCCCTGCCCCCCGCATACTTCGTTCAAATCCAAAGCTACGGACTTCCAACACGCAAAGGAGAAAGCGACACGAAAACGCTTCAGTTGGCTTAAACGCGAAGAAAATCACATGAATCATGAGTGATTTGGAAGCCCTTCAGTTTTAGACTACATTACTACGTACTTCACTCAAACCCAAACCCAAAAAAACTACAAGCCCCTCCCCCATCACACGCCACCCAAAACCGAACCCCAAAGGTACCACTAATCGTCGGGAGACGTTTGCTCGAAAACACACAAAGAAAACGAAAACGCTTCAGAGGTAGTCAAAACAAAAGAATGTGAAATCAATCTTGAACGATATGGAAGCTCGGCAAATGGAGGGCTCCCTCCCCCAACCCCTCTTTTGACACTGCAGCCTCCTTCCCCGCTTTCCTAAGCCGCGAAAAACGTAGCTAAAAAAAACGTTGTTAACCCCCAGACAAGAAGCACCCCCCCCCCTTGTCTTGGTAAATCGAAGACTCAATCCAGGACAACAACCCCCCCCCCCCCCCTCGATAGTCTTCTGAAATCCAAGACTGCAAGCCCCCCCCCCTCCCCCCCCGCTTCATAGTCTTCCGGAATCCAGGACTACAACCGCCCCAACCCCATACTATTCCCAAACCCAGGAAGGACGACAAGCCCCACCCCCGCCCCGACTCTTCCTAATCCAAGACCACAACCCCCCTTTCCCGCTATCGAACAGGTCTGCGCCCTGGCAAAGCCGCGAGGAAAAAACGACGCAACTCCCCGAATAGTAGTTGTAATAACATGAAGAAGAATAATATTAGTGATTGTCATTGTTTGTGATAATTCTAACAACAAGAAAACCATTAACCAGAGTAGCAAATAACAAAAACAAAAATAATCATAGCAATGGTAACAGTACCAGTCATGGAACAACAAGACCATGCCCTGATACGGCAAAAAAACCAACGTATAACTTTTGCTAAACGATAACCAGCTTTAGCGGTACCATCGCCGAACCTTCGCGACGGCGCGTTTAGCTTATGCAGATGGCCTATCATTTAAACTATGGCAACCTGGTGACCGGCAGGGCCGCGAATAGTACGAACCGGGGGCCATGTCTTCAAAAACAATTCTTGTTAAGCGACGCCCACGAGAAGCTGATCACAAAATCAACATCGATTTTGGTGCCGATTGACCTGTAGCTCAATCTAGTGAACGGCCAAACCGAGAATAGTACGAACCGGGAACTATGCGGTTTAGAAACACACGTTTCTAAAGGAAAAACAAGCCAAACAAGCGAAACACACCGAAGCAAATGAGCCAAGCAAACCAAACACACAACCAAACAAACCAAAACGAAACAAACCAAAACGAAAAAAAACAAAGCTAAATTAACCAAAAAGTGCCGAGTCTGAAACGCGCGCTTCGGCAGATCAGACCCTCCCCGCCGGGCGGCTGTTTGGTTTTTCGCTTGTTCGGTGTGTGTTTGGTTGTTTCTTGGTTGGTTGCTCGCTTGTTGTTTTGCTTGCTCGCTTGCGAAAGTGTATTTGTTTGGGTGGTTTGGGCATGTTTGGGCTGGTTAGTTGAAGGTGGTTGGTTGAGGCTGGTTGGATGACGTTGGTTCGTTGGTTGGTTGTTCGCTTGCTGGCTTGCTTGTTTGCTGGTGTGTTTGTTCGGTTGTTTTTGGTTGTTGTTTCAACACAATGTTTTTGAGTTTGGTTGAGTCTTGCTTGCGGCTGCTTGAAATTGGTTGGTTGAGGGTGCGTGGTTGAAGCTGGGTGATGTTGGTGGGTTTGTTGGCACGGTGTTTGGTTGGTTTATGGCTTTGTGTTGGCTGGGGTGGGTGGTCTGGTTAATTTGAAATGACTTGGTTGGGTTAGTGCCTTTTTCGTGCATTTGCGTCTGTGTTTTGTGTTTGCACTTGTGTTTGTGTTTGTGTGTGGTTGTGCGCTTGTCTATAAATCTGTGTGTGTGTGTGTGTGTTGTTGCTTGAGTGGCTTGTTGCCCACAAACCGCCAAAAATACACTTGCTGTAGCGGAGGTATAAGTGCAGCGCTTTTTGCATGGTGCCACTGCAAGATGTGGACAGTTGGGACGCCTCAAATGAGTCAGTGGCCGAGAGAATCTTGCCTCGGTGTGTCTGTGTCTGTGTCTGTGTGTCTGTGTGTCTGTGTGTCTGTGTGTCTGTGTGTCTGTGTGTCTGTGTGTTTGTGTCTGTGTCTGTGTGTCTGTGTGTCTGTGTGTCTGTGTGTCTGTGTGTCTGTGTGTCTGTGTGTCTGTGTGTGTGTGTGTCTGTGTGTCTGTGTGTCTGTGTCTGTGTGTGTGTCTGTGTGTGTGTGTGTGTGTGGTGTGTGTGTGTGTGTGTCTGTGTGTGTGTCTGTGTGTGTGTGTGTGTGTGTGTCTGTGTGTCTGTGTGTGTGTGTGTCTGTGTGTGTTGTGTGTGTCTGTGTGTGTGTGTGTGTGTGTGTGTGTGTGTGTGTGTGTGTGTGTGTGTGTGTGTGTCTGTGTGTGTGTGTGTGTCTGTGTGTGTGTGTGTCTGTGTGTGTGTGTGTGTCTGTGTGTGTCTGTGTGTGTCTCTGTGTGTGTGTGTGCGTGAGTGTCTCGCCCATTGTGACAAACAGCATCGTCCGAAATGTGTGCATGTAGTATTTGTGTAATATGCTCGTGTGTCCATGGGTTTTTCATACACATGCGTATTCTCTGTCTGCGCCAATGTATGTCCGCGTTGATGTGAGCCACCCACCTGGGAACAACACTGGCTGCAGCAGGGCGCCATTGTCGGATCATTGGCTGCGTACTCAATGATCAGACAACCGCGTAGTTCAAGATTGAAGGCTTCGGCTCAAAAGCGGAAACTGCGCCTGGTTGTGAAACTTTTTGCAAGGAGAACTTGGATTTAACATGGGATCCCAGCGGTTTGTGACTTCCGCACCGTTGGTGTGCCGTTTCCTTACAAGGCAGGTAGGGCGGTCTCAACTCCAGGGTCATCAGGCTCAAGAGCTTGGGTCTGAAGTTCACGTGGGTTTAGGTTTGCGGGGTGCGGGATTCTTGGCTTTCGGAACGAAGCTTGGGTCCTTCCATGCGCTGAAGAGCTATTCTTGGGCCATGGAATGCGAAGGACAGGAAAGCATCAAGTACACAAAGCTTCCAAGTGCAGTGATTTAACTCTGGTGTGAAATTTGCCATCTTCAAAATTCTTTTCCGACTGCAAAAACATCCGGTGGCTACGACAGGGTCCTATTGCAACACGTTACTACGTGCCGTCCCGGCTTGGGGCCGCAAGGGCAAGCGGCTGGGCGCCTCGTCCGCGGCGAGGTCGAGCACACGGTCCCGTCGCCCGGCCCCGGCGCTGGGACGGCTGGCCACGAACGCCCCAATGCTGTGCTTGGAACGGCAAGCTGGACCGCGACTGACAAAGCTCCCCACCAACATCGCGCCCACCCAGAGGACGCGGCGCCACGCACTGCGGGCGGAGCGCGGAGAGCTCGGAGGCGGACGAGGTCGCGAACAAAGTGCTGCGCTGTTGCGTTCCAGCGGCTCCCGATCTCCGAGCCGAGCACCAGCAGCTTTTGCGGGCCGCCCCTCGCGAGCACGTGCTGTGCTTGCGCCGCTCCGCGACCTTCAGTGCCGCTCCGTCCTCTTCCACTGTGCATGGATGTGGGTGCCCTGTCCTTGTGAAAGGGGACACCAATGTTGCTTCGCTTTCGTTTTCGCCCTTCCGAGTCCGCTGGTGAAGACTACGGTCCTATAAGGACATGGGGAATAAAGGACACGCGCTATCACTACTTCGAAAGGCATTTCTCCTCGCCCCCCCCCCCCAGGGCATTATTGGATATGATTGGAATGCCTTCCCCCACCCGCCCACCTGGGTCCCTGGATAAGGCACATGCCTGAATAGGTACATGTCTCAGTGCGCGCGGTCCGTCGGAGCACAGGGCCGGTACCGCGTCCCCGCTGGGCAGGGCGGTTGGGATTGGTGCCGAAACTGCCTTGAAGCAACCCCCCCATCTCAAGCCGAAAACCGGGGGTTGCTTTGCGGGAAGGGGGAGGCTTGGGCGGGGCAATTGGATTCGCATACATAGCCGAGTTTTGTTGGGCGTGTGCTGACCGGAATGGTTTAGGGGATAACGGTGTTAGGGTTTAGGGGTGTGCAGGGTGTCGGGTTTGGCATGAGAACATGCACCCCGGAGACCACGGATTCCTTAGACCAGCCCGAATGTGCTCTTAGCCTCCAAGCGAGCATCGGAAATAAAACAAGTTTTCCTGGGGCATCCGAAAGGGTGGGGGCGCAAGGCATTAGGGGGGGTCGCAAGGCATTTCACGGGGTGGAAACGCATTTTATTGCCTTCCGGGAACCCCCGTACAGGGGGGCCGCAAGGCATTCTGCAGGAGTAGTGATCACGCGCTCAAGCAGTTGGGACAAACTCGTTGACGAAATCATCTGCTTTGCGTTTCCATGCACAATGTTGCGTCGCAGCACAACGCCCCGCCATGGGCCGTGGCGCCGTAGACAACAAGGTCGAGGCGCCGACGGTTGTGTGGGCGACCCACTGTTGTGGCACGACCTGGCCTTCGGGTCCTATACGGCCTCATGCGCCACGCGGACCCAGGCGCGCTCAACCACTTTCGCACGTCTGGCCAACAAGCCCGTCCGAGCTAGGGCATGGTCGCCTAAGGGCGGCTCCATGGCTCCACCACATCCACGGCTGGGGCCGCAGCGGCTGGGGCAAAGAGCCATGGGCAGGCGAAGGCGTCGCCTCAACGCAATTTGCATGGCTTGTGGTGGGATGCTGGTTGCCTGGTCGCACGGCACCGCGGTCAGCCACGCTCCGGCATGCGGCCCTGCCTGGGAGCGGAGCAGTGCACGCGAACGGGGCGGCAAGGAAGGCAGCAGCACGCAGTCGCGAGAGTGTACGGTAAGGGTCCGCAATGCGTGGTGCTGCCAGCCGTGCGGCCAGTCCCCGGCACCAGGGGCTGCTGGCGGGGCAGGACGGGCTCCTTCGAGCAGCATTCGCCATGTCGGGCAATCGTTCCATCCTTGGTCCTGCAAGGTTTGGCGTGCGTTCGCTGCTTCTGCAAACCAGTGCACGCCATCTCCGGCGTCGGACTCGAGGAGGCGCACATAAGTGGCCCGCGCTTGAGGGCAGGCGTGCATTGATTGCAGGCAATGCATCCGCCCAGGAAGCCCAGCAAGCTGCAGGTGCTATCGCCTCAGCGGATAGCAACCCGAGGCCCCCCAGCGCACCTGGCAGGGCGGCGACTTGCCTCGCATGGGCGGCTTCCGCGTCGCCCATTCCGCCGAGCATGGCCTGCAGCGTCGTCCATATGGCATCATCATGTCCTCGCGCGTACGTCGCAAACGCCGAAGGGGGCATGGTGCGAATGGCGTGGTTCGCGCGAGGTGACGCGCACATTAGCAGGAGCAGCCATGCACACTGTAGGTCTGGCAGCTTGGGCAGTTGGTCGAGAAGCTCTTGCTCGGCACGCATGCTTGCACGAAGGCTGGGTGGCCCACAGGCGACCCAGAGGCTCCGATTAGTCTATTTACAGACTATATATACAAATATTAACTAATAGTTAATATTTATACTAATTCCTAAAATAGTTAAAAAATTAACGTTAACTATAGTTAAAAAATTAACTCCAAAAAATATATAAATTAACTCCAGAATATATCTCAATGACATGATCGTGTGCAGTATTTTTCCACAAGCCCGTCTGCAAAACTCTGGTCTGAGGCCTAAGGCTAGCGATGTCGATCACTGCTTCTTTTGAGCAATGTGGCCGGAGGATAGCACGATGTATCGATGCTTACCGTCAGCTGCCCACTTCTTGCACTGACTGCAGCCGAAAAGCAAGCCACGATCTTTGGTGCATCCGTACCGAGTCAGCAGGATACCGTCTTCCTGCAAGACTTCCTTGGCTGGCTCTCCCCTCGTAGGCTCTTCCGCTGCGGCCCGGACTACAGGCTCTGCCGCAGCCGGTCTCTTGCAGGCACCTTTGGCGGCAGCAGGCTTCTTCAAGACACCTGGAGACGAGTTCCTAGCTTCCGCGATGGTCTCCATCCTTGCCTTTTTAGACATTGGTTTGGCCGGGCTGCAGGCTAGAGCTGCTGCAAGAGCTCGCTTGTTGGCTCGCTCTAGGAAGCTTGAAGGCTCTGTAGAGCCCTGGGCAGGCTCTGTAGAGCCCTGGGCAAGCTGCAAAGTTGCAGCAGCAGACGTCCCTGCAAGCGATCTCTGACCATCCGAAGGCCCGAGCAGAAGCTTGAAGTTTCTCTCTATCTGCCTTTCATCCTCAGACGAGTCATTCGCCTCGGGCACAAGCTGCAGTGGCAAGGGCCCTGTGCCACTGTCTGCAGGAGCAGCCAGCCCAGGATTAAGGATGCGGCATAGCTTCAAGATGCAGGCTTGTTGCTGCAGCGAAGTCTTCTTCAGCGCCTTCGCTCGCTCTTTTTCGTCGACAGCAATTTCACGGATCTTGCCTGTGATCATTCGGAGCCTCAACATCAAGTACTTGATGCAGGCATCCTGCCAATTGGGTCCTGTGGCATTCGCTGGTCGACTCATCTCAAACGGTGTGGCCTTGTGGCAGCTGAGCAGAGCAGTTTCCAGCATCTTGTGAGGCAAGAGGCCGTTGGAGCAAATCCCTAGCAGACAGATCAGCAAGCCTTCCATGGCACAGATTTGTGCCACATGGCCTGTGATCGCTGTCTTCCAAGACATATTCTCCAAGCCGCAAACCATTCGTTCGAGGCTACGATGGCCCATGTGCTTAAGCCCTTCCTCGATGGCCCCTTGCAGCTTTGGAGCCGTCACGGAGTCCAGCACCTTCAGGCGGGTTCGGCCGACGACTTCCATTGCTCGAAACTAACAAAACACCGAGGCACTCTAAAACCGGTCTTGAGCCCAAAAGCAAAAAACGACACAATTACTAGAAGATCATACAGCAGGCGGTTCCTCCGTGCACTTCTACTATACGGGCCGGTTTTTTTCGGACGTGACTGCATGTCACACAAAGAGGGGTCGGTGAAACTCCTTGTCTACTTCGACACATATGGCCCTAGCATATTGCCGACCGAATCTTTGCAGTGCCGGCAGCTGCTTCCTGCCATTCAGGCAGGACTTCAGCAGGGTCTTGCAGCGGCTCATATAGTCTTCTCCGCTGTACGTCCACAAAAACTTCGGGTTCATGTACTCGGAGTAGTGGAGACAGTGGATCAGCCAGTGAGACTTAAACGTTAACTGGAACAAACACCGCCCAAGCTTCAGATGTTCCTTGGTTAACTTCGTGAGACATTGAGCGAGGCTGACTCCAGCAAGAACCCATTGCTCACTCTCAGCCTTCGTGGGGTGCCAGTCGCTAGAGGAGGACACCTCTGTATCCAAGAAAACGCTCAGTTCCAGCAGCAAGTTCGTGAGGATGTGCAGCTCCTGCTGAGGATCCATGCGGTTTCCCCAAACCGTCTTCAATGCCGCCACTGTCGCCTTGGTTTCGGCAGCCTTGCATTTCAGGCATGGGTAGGATTCCCGGCAGTCCACGTCGCCGACTTTGGACAAATACATCCCCGGTGTGAGTCTGCTCACCGGCCTTTCGCCACGTCCCCGGTGTGCTCTGTGCAGCTCTTCCACCAACTGGATGCGGTTGGATTCAACATCGCCGGGCATCACAGTGTGCACTAGGAGCCAGATGACACTGCCACATATTCTTTGGTCCACCCCAAGATGCTTCGTGTGCATCATGTCTGGGAAGACGGAAGCCTTGCAGAGAGTTCTCCGACAAAGAATGTGGGAGTCATGTCTCGGGAGAATCCACGGGTCTGCCGGCACCCTCGGAACTGCCCTGAAGCCAAACATGGCCTGTCGTGCGACACCGCACAGGCCACAGGGCTTCAGGGAATTCCAGCGAGGAAGGCCATGTGCCAGACTGAACCACTCCAGGTCTCCGCTGGCGAAAAGCAGCACCGGGAAGGGTCTCTGATGCCCCGCTGCTTCGTCCAGGGCGGCATCGAAGGACTGGCACACTAGAGCCCAAAGGCTTTGCACTGTGTCCTCGCCGCCGGCCTTGACGATCAGGTCGCACCAGATCGCAGCCATCAGCTGGTGCTGACACTTGCTGGCCGCTCTCTGACACAACAGGGATCTCCAGCTAATGAAAGCGCAGGACTTCTGGCTCGCCCCTATGGCTGTGATTGGCACACCGTCACCGTGCAAAACGAGCGGTACTGCCCGACGTTGGAAGCCTCTGATGTTTCGCACTGGATGGTGCCGAAGGGCCGGGTGTCCAGAGCACTGGTTCCAGAACTCCTCCAGCTCATCAACCGAGGGAAGGCAAACTTCCTTGAAGAACTCTGGACGTCGAGTCCGCAGGCATTCGAAAGTCTGCACCGGGTCAAAGAAAGGGATGCGACCTGGCCTAGGATTCAATGGCAGCATCTCATATCTCGGTTCCAAGAACGGCGGCTGCACCCGTCGCTCCAAATCTCTCCAGAGATTATGGGTCAAGTCTGTGCTGCCTCCCAAACCTGCCAAGGTGGCGAGCTGTTTCGGAACAGTTGCCCGCTTTCGGGTTAACTCATCCGAAGCAAGCCCGGCGGTTGTTCGGACTTGTGCCAAGCTCTGATGACCCCAGAGGAACTGTCGGTACAGATGCACAGCGAGCTCTGATTCCTCCTCTTCCTCCTGCAGACGGGCAGTTCTCTGCCGAACACCTTGCCGGGAGCCTCCAAGCACGGCTGCTTCCATGGCCAATCCTCCGATGGCCCAGTTCTAAGCCTAAGCAGCTGCATGGCTGCGAGCCAAAAGCTTTACAACATCGATCACGACGACAGGGCGACTACGACGACGACCAGGACGACCACGACAACGGCGACGACCACGGCGACGACCACGGCGACGTCGACGACGACGACGACCGCGACGACGACGACGGAAGACGACCAACCCTGAACTCTCAACCCTGAACCCTAAGGTTGGCCCGGGAGGGAAGGTAGGGGGAAGGGTGGGGGGGTTTGGAAGTTTAGGGGTTTCGGGGAGGGGGGTTGGGGACGGGAGAGGGGATGGGGAGGGGATCGGGGGGTTTAGGAGTTTAGGGGTTTAGGGTGGGGTTCGGTTTCGGGGGTTTAAGATTTTTAAATTTTGGGTGTTTGGGTTCGGGGGGTTCAGGACTTCAGGTGTTTAGGGTAGGGTTCGGATTTGGGGGGTGTAAGTTTTTTTAACTTTGGGTGTGTGCTTAAGGTCGAGGATTTTTCGGGTTTGGGTGTTTTGGGTTTCTCTTCATGCTTATATCTACTACTACTTTATAATAAGTACTACTACTACTACTACTACTACTACTACTACTACTACTACTACTACTACTACTACTACTACTACTACTACTACTACTACTACTACTACTACTACTACTACTACTACTACTACTACTAAGTTACTACTACTACTAAGTTACTACTACTACTACTACTACTACCACTACTACTACATCATGCAGCCAGTAGTGCTGCTGCTCCTAATATAATACTATACTTTTCCAGTCGCACAGCTAAAATGGCGCTTTTGTTTTTACATTTTGAGCTTTTGCTTTTTATTTTTTTGTTAATTTCAGCGCCATTTTTGCTGTGTTTTCTTTCGCTTTTTTGCAAAATTTGGTTTGCGGTTTAAGATTCTGGGCTGCATTTTCCAAAACGGCACCAAAGGTAGTGGAAGTTTGGTGGAAGTTTCCTGGAAACTTCCGCCGGGCACGTGGAAGTTTCCAGGAAACTTCCGGGAAACTTCCGCCGAGCACGTGGAAGTTTCCGGGAAACTTCCGCCGATCACGTGGAAGTTTCCCGGAAACTTCCACGGCTCGGTGGAAGTTTCCGGGAAACTTCCACGGCTCGGTGGAAGTTTCCTGGAAACTTCCGCCGAGCCCTGGAAATTTCCAGGTAACTTTAGTAGTAGTAGTAGTAGTAGTAGTAGTAGTAGTAGTAGTAGTAGTAGTAGTAGTAGTAGTAGTACTAGTAGTAGTAGAATATAGTAGTAATAGTAGTAATAGTAGTAATAGTAGTAATAGTAGTAGTAGTAATAGTAGTAATAATAGTAATAGTAGTAATAATAGTATTAGTAGCAATAGTAGTAATAATAGTAATAGTAGTATAATCGTAATAATAATAGTAATAATAGTAATTGTAGTAATAGTAGCAATAGTAGTATTAGTAATAATAGTAGGAATAGTAGTAATAGTAGTAGTAGTAGTAGTAGTAGTAGTAGTAGTAGTAGTAGTAATAGTAGTAATAATAGTAATAGTATTAGTAGTAATAGTAGTAATAGTAGTAATAGAAGGAATAGTAGCAATAGTAGTAGTAGTAGTAGTAGTAGTAGTAGTAGTAGTAGTAGTAGTAGTAGTAGTAGTAGTAGTAGTACTAGTACTAGTACTAGTAATAGTAATAATAATGATAGTAATAGTAGTAATAGTAGCAATAATACTAATAGTAGTAATAGTAATAGTAGTAATAGTAGTAATAGTAGTAATAGTAGTAATAGTAGTAATAGTAGCAATAGTAGCAATAGTAGCAAGAGTAATAACCAATGGAAGTTTCAGTGAAACTTCCACCGAGCAGTGGAAGTTTCCATTAAACTTCCACTGATCAGTGGAAGTTTCCCGGAAACTTCCAGCAGCACGGTGGAAGTTTCCAGGAAACTTCCACAGTGTCCGTGGAAGTTTCCGGGAAACTTCCACCGTATCCGTGGAAGTTCCCGGAAAACTTCCACCAAACTTCCACTGAGTTCGATGGGGCATGTGGTGCTTTTGATTTGTTTTTAAGAAAATTGGCGCCTGGGCGCTTTCGGGGGGGTGGGGTGAGAGGGTGGGTGAGTGGTCGAGGTGGTGTGGATGGGTGGGCGACTGGGTGGGGGGGTGGTGCCTATGCCTTTACCCGAAACCCCCAAGCCCGAAACCCCAAACCCGAAGCCCCAACCCAAAAACCCTTAAAAGCCTAACCCGAAACCCGAGACCCTAACCCAAAACCCTTAAAAGCCTAACACGAAACCCGAGACCCTAACCCGAAACCCTTAACCCAAAACCCTTAAAACCCTAACCCGAAAGCCGAGACCCTAACCCAAAACCTTTAAAACCCTAACCCGAAACCCTTAAAACCCTAAGGCCCTAATCTACCATCCCACCTAAAACCTTAAGCCCCAAACCCCTTTCAGCGAAAAGCGCCTTTTTTTCGCTCCTGCCTTGGTTTGGCTGCTTTCAACAGAGGGTTTGCTATCTTTTTTAGTGGCCCTAGCTTTGGATGTTAGTCTTGTTTAAGATAGCAGTCCCTCTGGAGCAGGGCTGCACAAGGCTCCGTGGTGGAGTGCTCCGTGGTGGAGTGCTTCGGTTTGCTTGCTTCAACAGAGGGTTTGCAACTTACTTTTTTAGGCTATTGTTGTTTAAGGGTCCTATAGGCTTGGGTTGAGGTTTTAGGGGCCCTGGCTTTGGAGGATATTCTTGTCTAAGGGTCCTATAGGCTTGGGTTGCAATCCCTCTGGAGCAGGCCTCAACCGCACGGACGGGGGATCATCTCAGGACCTTATCCGCCAGATCTCCCCACATTTGGCGGAGCAGGGCAAACCCAGCCTCCTGCGAGCCGGCTGAGCCGGTGCCGGCTTCCGATGGCTCCGGCGACCGCCGGGATACCTTCGGGCTCGGGCCCCGGATCTCCCTCTCATCACGACGAGGCTTGAGCACGAGGTCCCTTTTGGGGGGCTCAGCAGGCTCACTGGGCTTTCTGTTGTCCTTAGCAGCCTTGTTCTTGCCCTTGCCAGGCAACTGCCGCCACTGGGACTCGGCCACAAGGAAGGCCTCTTCCCTTGGCACCCCGTGTTTATTCTGCAAGTGCTGCTTGAAGCCCCACTCCGTCGTGAGATACTTCTTGCACTGGTGTGCCCCATACAAAGGGCAGTACAAGCCCTGCTCGCTCCCTTCCTGCTCAGGAGACAACGTGAGCGGGATCGTAGAGACGAGCCTCTCGTCCCGCTCCAGCTGCTCTCCACCGGGGCTCGCTTCCTTTTCCTTTGCCAGATCCTTCTTCGCCTGTTCTAAGCGAGCCTCCAGCAAGGCCTTCTTCTCTGGATCCTCCTCCTTCTCGGCCTCCGACCTAGAAGCCTCCTCACCCCGGCGATCTTTCATAAAGTCGGGGTCCCGGTGGCTCCGGGTGGAGGAGTCCACACTCATGGCCCGATTCTCCTCCACGGAGTTTCCCCGTCGCTCCGGGATTGGAGAGAAAGGGCTCCGGCGGCGGGGCCCTTCGGGCATGTCTGCAGGGCTTGCCACCACTTCCCAGCTGGTAGACCGCGGCGACGGAGGCGAACGGGACCTGCACAGAAAGTTTTTTTTGGGGGCTTCGGGTTGGGACTTAAGGCGGTTGGGTTGGGGGCGGCTCAGGTTTGGGGCTTCGATTAAATTTTTTGTGGCCTGGACTCCAGGCCCTGGAGCTTCGGCCGCCAAGCCTCCCTGAAAGGAGTGGTCTGGCCGAAGTCTCCAGATCTGGGAGTGGTCTGGCTAAGATCAACAGCAAACCCCTCACCGCCAAACCTCCTCCGAAGAGGAGTGGTCTGGTGAGGGTGCTGCGACCCTAGCCGCCAAGCCTCCCGATTCTTGTTATTGGCTTTGGTGGTTTCTATATCTTGGTTGGCTCGGGCAACCTGCAAGCTATGCTATAGTTTGAAAACCCCTTTCTCCCTCAACCCTAAACCTCGAACCTAAACTCTAGAGCCCTAATCCCATGCAGGCCTCGGGGCTCCCGGGACCATACAGGTCCCCCTTTTTGCTCTTCGAGCTCACACGGCTGCAGCACACACGAGTCAACAACAGACCTGCAACAAACATCCTAAGCTGACAGGAACAGAGCTCGCAACGAAAACCTTGCAGACACTTCACAGAAGTTCGCTCCAGGAAGACCCTGCTTCTTTTCTCTGCTACAGGAGCCCCAGCCCTTGCAGTTGTTGCACTAGTGCCTAATTGCGGTTCTAAAGCTGGGATTCCAGCTGCTGTTCGTTTCTGAGAAAAGTTAAGCTGGGATTCCACCTGCAGCCCGATCTGATGGGAACGATCAGGGTCCAAACGGCGATTCGACATCACTCGGCCCGGCAGAGCAGTCTAGTTCAAAGCTGCAATGCTTTTGATCAGCTCCTGCACTTGCAGAAGGGTCTGGGCGACTTGCTTCATCACGTTTCTGAAGCCAGTCTGGGAAGCCTTCCCGCTCAGCTTCACGTGCTCAAGCTGGGCCTGCATTGGCAGCAGGGCCTCCCACCGAGAGTCAAGCTGCTGTTTCAAGTGGCAGTAGGTCACCGAATCCGGGATCTTCTTCAACTTGATAGTTGCCGTCTTGGCAGATCCGATCCAGTTCAAGGCATCCTCCACTTTGCCTAGGGTCTTGGAGTCTGCAGGCAGGAGATCCACGGCCCCGTCGCAGATCGCCAGAGGTCCTGGCAGCACTGCAGGGGGTGCAAAGGTGCTCGGGATCGATCCCGTCTGGAGAGGCTGCGGCTCGGGCACCCGCAGCGACAGCGACTCAGGCCGCACAGTCTCGCTGACTAGCTCCGGGTCAAAGTTCTCACAGAAGCTAAGAAACTGGTTCTCGGCCTCTGGGGCGGACTCTGCTTGCTTCTTGTGACCGGTCTCGGTCCTCACACCAGTGGTAGCCGTCACTTCCAGGGACCGGAACTTGAACATCTGCTTGCCATTCTCAGTCGTGGCTTCAATGTCGCCATCCCTGAGTCCACGAAGGAAGTTCTCCTCCCCGGCACACTTGCCAATCATGATGGCTTTGGGGTAGGCTTTGTCCCGAGTGGATCCAGTCACACTCGAGTAGCTTGTGGTGAGGGCCTCAAACACAGGCGGGTTAACAGCAAACTCCCACTTGCCGTTCTTGCAGACGACTCCTTCGTTGACAAGACGAGTCTTGTCTGCACGACTCACCTCCTTGGAGGCAAAGAGCTTTTGAACACTCTCGGGCAGCTTCTTAAGGTTGGACTCGAAAAACCTGGTTTTCCTCTTGTCCCTTTTCTCAGCCACCTGGAGCTCCAGCTCGTCCCCGGGCCCCTCTGCGGCTTGGGGCTCCTCGTCTGGCACGAGGTTCTCTGCCCTTTTCTTCAGTCGAGCAGCTGCAGTCAGCTTCGGTGCCGGGTCTGGGTCTCCACCCTCTTGCGACTCCACCTCAGCTCCTGCCTTCGGCTTCTTGGGAACGGGGGCCTCGGCCGTGTCCAGCTCCTTCTTGTTCTTCTTGGGCTTGGCAGCCTCCTCTGGCTGCTCTTCGCCCTCTTCCTCTGGCTCCGTTGCTTTAGAGGCTGCCTTGCCCTTTGCCTTTGCCTTTGCCTTCCCCTTGGCTTTGGCCTTGGGTTGGGGTTTTGCCTTGGCTGTGCTCTTCGCCTTCGCTTTTGCCTTGGCCTTGGCCTTTGGCTTTCCAGGCTTCGGCTCAGGCTCAGCCGACTCTTCGGGTGCCGCCTCACCGGGTGCCTCACCGGCCTCACCCTCGACTTCCTCAACCTTTGGCTCCTCAGCCTCCGGCTGCTCGGCTTCCAACTCCAAGCTGTCTGTGAGCTTGCTCGCTGCAAACTGCAACAGCTGCTGTGTCATGGCTGCAGGAGCAGCCACCGTACACGGGTCTAGCTTAACCACAGAACCGAAACAGCTGCAGAACAAAACATATTTCTCGCCCGCCCCGCCCCCCCCCCTATGCACGGATCGATATGCAATCTTGAAAATATAGTTAATTCATGAAAATTGACTATAAAATTTAACTATTTTAGAGTTAAAAATAATACTCTAAAAATTAACTATATACAATATTTAACTTAACTATATCCTGGCAGTAAATAGCCTTATCGGAGCCTCTGGGGAGCCAAGGACGACGACACCCCGTTGAGCGTCTGGCTGGTCGCCTCGCCACACTTCAGCGCCCAGTTCCGCGATCCCAGGTGGAGCTGGGCCTGCTTCGGCAGCGGTCACCCGAGTCTTGCCCAGGTTGGATGCGATGCCACACCTGGCTTCAAGATCCACACCGAGTCCAAGCAGAACATCGCAAAAACGACAAACAATAGCTTGTTTACGGGCTCCGTGGTTTTATTTCCCTTGTTGCCTGCTCGATGCTATTCACTCGTTGCTTTTATCCGCTTGTCAGCTTTCCGAAGCTGCCCCTATCCGGAAATATTGCCATTCATGTCCCGACCGCGTCGGGGCACATGTGACTCATATAGTGTCTGATGCAAGCGTCCCGAAACCGCGGCCCATGGCCATGCCCGGAACCTGCACGCCCCAGCGAGCCAGAGTTCCTAACAAAGAAGGGGCGACAGCCCGCTGCGCAGCGACAGCTAGCAGCCCCGACCATTGGGCCACCATGGGCCACCCATGCCGAAAGTGCTGCCCATACAAAGCCATGGCAGCCTCTGCGCCGAACCGGACCCCAAGTGGTAGCATTTTCGTTTGTCGGGCGGGTACTTCGCGGCCACAATGCAAGTAGCCCATGTATGCCCAAGTGACAGGTGAAACAACAAACTAAGGCATGCGGCGGCTGCCAAGGGGGGGCTGCTCGGAACAGTCAGCCAAGATGTCGCTGATGAGAAGTGATTTTCCATCACCGCTCGCGCTGCTGGGCAAAACAAACGAAAGGAAGCTGGCTGCAAAAGATCGGGTGGCCGCAACGGCAAGCACAGTGCAGACCAGCAGCGGAAGTGCACACCTCCGGCGATGCATGCAATTCGGGCCTAGCAGGAGCAAGCAGCCTGATCAATGGCATCCTCTTCATGAAGGTATGCAGTCAATCGCACAATGTTGCATCTACTTGTCTACATGGGAAACGGCTGGTTTTGACGTGCTGTGACGCCACGGCAGTGTCTTTCGAGCGGGTGGAGAAAGGCGGCCTGCCCCGGGATCGCGTGCACATCTGTGCCAAGCGAGCACCGAGCGAGCGTTAGCGAGCTCCGCCCGCCATGCGAAGCGTCGCGTTGTCGGCATGGGCGCAGGCTGGCAATGTCTTTGCACTTACAACAAGCCGTCACGAAGATGTACTGCCCATACTGCCCTCGGGCCAGCTTGGCCGGCGCAGCCCCACGCGAGCCAACTAGTGGCCCCGCGGCTGGAACGCGAGCTCGACCTTGCTGACATTCGCGGCCCGTAGGAAGGTCGTAGTTCAGGAAGCAGCAGGAACTCAAGCCTTGCAATAACAGTCGCAAAATAAACGAAATGACAAAATGTCTGGAATCCAACGGCTACATCGGGAACGGCTGGGTTTTGATTTGTTTGATGCCACTGATATCTGCCTCGAGCGGGTGCTGGTGGAACCGAACGTCGACATTGGGAATGGCCGGTCTTGATGTGCTGTGATTTCACGTGGTTCCAGTTCTGATCATCGATGTGTCTGAAGCATGCTCGAGCGGCTGCTGTGATATTGCTTGCGCGATGCATGGGGAATGACTGGTTTTGATATGAGTTGGTTCGTTGCGATGGCGCTGGTGTGTGCCGCGTCCTGCATGAACCTCAAAGGTAGTAACCCAATACTGTATTCTCTGCAAGGTACCAGTGCTGGGGGTCTCGGCCACTCGGTCTCAGCGAGGTCCAGACCGCGATCGAGCGGCGGGGGCGGTGGCGCAAGCAGCGACCAGCCACTGCTCCGGCATCATCCGGCACTGGCTCTGGCACCGATGGCTTTTCGCGCGTTCGACTATTTTCGCTCGCCGAGCTCAGAGACCGGTGTGTGCTCCCTGGCTAAATTCAAAACGCCCGAATGCTTTTCCTTTAATGTCTACCTGTGCGTGGTACGGACGGCAGGGAACAATCCGAGCTCACGACACTAGAACTTCTCGTAACTTTTCATCTTCATAGAACCTTTGGATCGCTTGCCATGCGCGGCGCCGGCCTTCAATCAGCATGACAAGGATGCCCGTAGCATCGTGTAGACATGTGTAAACTTGAGCTTGGCAGGCCGACAACGTGACACGAAATCTCACCCTACTCGGGAGGGCTGGTAAAGCCGACTCGCTCGAAAGAACGAGTTAACATATTTGGTCGAGAACGTTCTGTCTGTGTTGCCGAACCGCAGCATTGCCCATGCTCTGCGCAACACAACCTGCATCAACCTGTACATCGTACGCACGGCCAGGCCACACTTCGTTGATGTATCGGCCGAACGAGCGACACGCCAAACGTCTACGAGGGGCGGCCGAGCGGGGGCAATACGGTCGCCGACATGCGTCTTCGATGCGCATGGGCAGCGCGATTCCGTAGTTCGGCATGGCGCAAATGGTCACAAAACCCGAAGCTGACGGTGCAGCTAGAAGGTTGATTTCAAAACGCTGCGCAGGCACTGTAATCGAACCTCTAAGTTGCAATAGCTACGCACTATGTGTTCGGTCTGAACCTTCCGTCCCGCTTCAACTTTCGATCGCAGATAGCTTCTGGCTTCTGGCAACGAGCAGCCCCGCCGCACCATACCTCAAAAAACTGAACATGAACCATATAGAATCCGCTAGAACCTCGCAGCGCTTGCAAACACGGACTTTTTGCTCAACGGGTCTGCGCACAGTCTGCCCAGAGAAGGCGTGACCTGGTCCACAGTCGAGGAATCATACAGAAGAGGGTCCTGAACTGCTGGTCTATATCTGTAGGTTTGTTTGCCGACAGTCTGACCAGAGATGCATGCACCCCTGCCAAGACTTTGGCAACAGAAAGATGAACTGAAACTCAACTGAAACACGCACGCACACACACACACACACACACACACCTGCGCACGCCCACAACCTTGCTGGCATGTACAGAAAAGTATGTACACGCTTATACGCAGCGTTGGACGCCTCTTGGTTTGCTGGATCAACCATGACACATACTATGACTCCATGACATGAATATAGATAGAGAAATAGATATAGACGTAGACTTAGATACAGATACCCACCCACGCCCTCCGGATGATAGCACATATATACACACACACACACATGTGCCGAGTGCATCCAGTGTCGCCAGTGCATACTTCGGGGTCCAGTCATCCGCACCCAATGACAGCGTCCATGCTGCCAGGGCATACTTTGGGGTTCAGGTCCTGCGCTCACGATGATACGGTGCCCTCCCTCAGAATATGCCTGCTGGTCGAAGACCAGTAGTGGCTCTTCTGAAGCCCGTCTGTATCGTGGCAGGGCCAGCAAACTCAGAAAAACTGTCTCTTGCTCGTTTTCAGCAGGACTTCTTTTCAGAACAATCCACGGAATTCAGCGGTAGTGCCGTGCGAATCAGCTATCAATCGCACCAAGTTAACCGCAAGTGAACGCAAACCCTCCCTACCCACTAAACCCTCAACCCGAAAATCTCAAACCAGCCACCACCCCTTGTCTCTACGCAATCTTTCGACCATTGGACACTAATTGCTTAGTGCTATGATTGCTATCTTCTGTTCCTGCAGTAGTTGTGCCTGCTTGGGTTAGAGATGTATCCACGAGCCAGACTCCACAATGATACTTACCAGGTAGAGCAGGGTAGGTTGGACGTATGCGTGGTACCGACAGGTGGAAATGTTTGGGAAAGCGCTTGGTGGTAAGCTCTGTAGTCTAGGGGATGCCAAAACCCCGAGTAGCCGGAAGCCTTCTGGAGGTGGAGCTCAGAGCTCGGCGCCCTCCAAGCGCTTGGGGCTTTTTGTGTCAACGAGCTGCAAGGTGTAAGTTCAGCTATGTTACATTATGTTGGTTATGTGCCTTGGGTTCTACATCCAGGGCCTGGGGGTTTGGAGGCCTCTCATACTTACGTAAGGGTTTAGGGTTTAGGGTCTAGGGGTTTAGGGTCTGATTTCGGCTCCCATGTAGGGAGGGGCTTCGTGCTTGAGTTTGGAGCAGCTTCAGACCGGACGTTTGAGTCGCAGTTCTGGTTTGGAGGACGTACCTTAACCTACCAAAACCTACATTTTTGTAGGGTCCCTGTATTATAAATTCCATACTAGGCTTTAGAATAAGAACCTACGAAAAGTAAGGTTTGGTAGGTTAAGGTGAGTTGAATGAAAATATAACCAGGCCAGGTTCAGGGCGAGATTCGAGTACATCGCAAAAACCCGCAGCAACGGCAGGAGTAGCTACATGCTGATGAGCCTGACAATGACCAAAGAAATTCTGAGCGGACAGGGCTCAAAGATGTATACGGCCGGCTCAAGAAGGGAACTACAAGATTCATGTCGATCCAAAATGAAACAGCAACCGTAAATGCAGGCTTGCACAAATCCCTTCCCATCCTCCTCGTGCGCAAGCTCCTGCAGAGGCACGTGTATTTAGATAAGGACGAATATCATAGGATACCAACGACACCCCCACCCACCCACTCACCCCCCGACGAAAGCACCCCCAGATGCGATGCCGCACATGCGCTGGTTGTCGCTGGCACCCTGCGCTATCATAGTGAAGCGTTTGCTTTGCGAAGCGTTGCAAGTGGATGTCCCTGTTTCTCACTAGAGGAGTAGAGGCAGATTTGGAGAACGAAGGATTGCAATAAAGAAAACCTCGCGAGAAAGACGCAACCACAACCATGAAAGCCGGAGGAATGCATTCCTCACTCATTCCTACGGCTCTTACAAAGGAAAGGGCTTAGGGTTTAGGTGATGCGACCTCATCTTCCTTGTGAAGGCTGCAAATCGACCACAGTTTGGTACATGCAGGGACCACTCGCGGAGCAGACAAGAGAAACCTGAACCCGGCCCTGACACCGCAGTGCCGAAGACGACGGCCAGGATGACAACCAGAATCATGATCACGACGACGATGATGAGGGCTGATGATGGATGATGATAACCGATGATGATGATGATGATGATGATGCTTCTGATGCTGGCCATGATGGTGCTCATGATGGTGCTGGCAGAAGGTGTAGAAGCATGAGGACGAGCAGGATGAGGAAGACATGGCACATGCCTGCGTGCAGATGCATTGACCCTCAGTCCTGCTCGTCCAGGAAATCCAGAATCGCTTCCACCTTCACCGAACCCGAACTGAGAATACGCTGAGTCTTCAAACAGATACCTGAAGCCTAAGCCAGAGACCTCCAAGCAAATCCACTGCGAGGTTTCAATTCCTTCTAGAAGCCCCGCAGACAAGAGAAACAGTAAGGCGTTGGTAGCGACCACCAACTGAAACCTGAGACTTGTTGAAAGTCCTCCTCCTGATACTTGCGGGATTGCCCCAACAGTAATGTTAGACAATTGCATGAGTACCAAGCATATCATACCACACCATAACTGTACAGTGCCCTAGCCTATCCAAATGACCCCATCCAACCATGCCGTCTATTTGCGTCTAAAGTTGCCTCGTGGCACAATCGAGCCCTTCAGGTCTCTCCGTCTCTCCCCGCGGACTGCACCGCAAATTAAAAGCATGTCAAATGCTGGTCATCCCGACTGATCTAACATCCTGGCTACTCATGACTCCTGAAGCCCATCGTTTAATAAGGGCACGAGAGCCCAGTCGCCCTTGAAAGCAAAAACGATAACCAAAATCGAAACCTCAACCCCCCCCCCCAGGACCCCCACCGAGCCCTAGAACCATATATGGGTAGCTGTCAAAATTAAGGTCCCTTTTTGGGTACCCTAAATAGTAGGTGCCGTACTATACTAAGGACCCAAAAAGGCACGACGACTACCTAGAAAGAGCTCTTCACTCTTGAATCCAAAGGCTGGACATCAACCTACACCCTGAACTCTGAGGCCTGAGGCCCAAGCGCTATCTGCCATACCCTAAAGTTAAGCCCCAATTCCTAACCCTAAACCCTAAACCCCAACTACACGACCTTAAGGCACAAACCCCAAAACCAAAATCCTAAACCCTGAATCCGCAACACTCTAAGCCCCCAAAACCCTAATGCAGGGGCCTTAATAGTTCGAAATTGGGTTTTGGGGGATGGTATACTACAATTATAACAAGGATCCCCCAGAACCCTATCCTAATTACTAAGCCCCCGAACCCGACGCCCTAAACCCTAAACCCCAAAACCCTGAAATTCTAAACCCCAAAACCCTGAAACCCTAAACCCCCAAACCCTGAAACCCTAAACCCCAAAACCCGGAAAGCCTAAACCCCCAAACCCTAAACCCTGGCGGCTGAGATCCCAGCCGATCGGTGCTCGACATCGAAGGCCCGCTTGCGGGGACCCCGGGGGAAGAAGCGAAGCCAGGGCGTGCCCTCAGGGCTTCTTTCAGGGAGCGCTGAAGTTCTTTGACTCCTTTAGGGAGCTCTGAAGTTCTACTGCGATTTCTTTACAAGAGTTCTGAATTCTTTTTTAAAAAGAGTTCTGAGGTTCTACGAATTCTTGATGGGATTCCTGATCCAGTCTCTAAGGCTTTTAGGGAAGGAGTTCCAAGTGTTTCTTTCTGCTGAGGGATTTGGGATCAAGGAATCGGAGAAGGGCTCCATGAAGGAGGCGCCCGAACGAAAGACCCAAAGGCCCCAAAAGCCCTAAGCCCTACCCATAGGCCCCAGAGTAGTTCCTTTTTGGGATTACCTTATAGGGTTCTATATATGAATCCCAAAAAGGAACTACTTTGAGGCCTTAGGGTAAAACTCAGAAGCCCTAAAAGCCCTAAACTTCAGCACAAGCGAATACTTTGGAAGGTCTCAGCTCCGTTCCCGCGCTGCCTTGATCAGCTCGGTGTGCTCGTTTTCGGACCTCGGGTCAGTTTGTGACCTAAACCTTAGGTAGGTTTCAGGGCTTATAGGGTTAACCCGAAACGTGGAGCTTGCAGATTCAGGGCTTAAGAAGTTTAGGTCGCAGAGGGCTTTAATTCTGGATATTCGTTCTGCGGCTCCAGGGTACTGCGACTACGTACGAGCTGGCGGTCCCTACTTTGTCTGTATGACCGTATTACAAGTTTACGGCCTAGGCTTCTTGCAACATAGAGTATGCGCATGCTGCATTCATGCCCTGGTTCTTTGGTGTACTAAGTCCAAGGTCCATTTGGGAGTTTCCGAAAACTAGGGGTACCTTATTTGAGGGTCCTTATAATGAGGATCCTACTATTTAGGGTGCTCTATGAGGGTCCCCTATTTTCGGAAACTCCCGTTTTTGAGGATTGACCATCTAGGATACCCAGTAACCTAAGAATAAAAAGGCCTCTCTTTTTGGTATTGGGTAACTTTATAAGGAACCTAGGACTACAATAAGGGAATAAGGGTACTCATTGCTGGGCTGATGAAAGCGCAACTGTCAGGTGAGCGGCAGCCCGGCAGCAGTTCAGGGTGCCCCTGGTACAATCCCAAAAGCTCCATGTACCCATACTGTAGGTACTTAGGCCTTAAAGGGGTCCCTATGTAGCTACTTTAAGGCCTCAGTACCTACTATATGGGTACATGGAGCCTTTGGGAATCTTCTGTCCAAAGCACAGCGTTCCAATCGTGCATACACTGAGCCACTCCTAAACCACGACATGCTATGCAGCTACACCCACCACCGCTGAGGTCCCAAAGCAACAAGCCCGCTCTCGGAACCAACATCGAACGAACCAGGACCTACGAGTTTAGGGTTTCAGGATTTCGGGTTTGACAGACTCAGAAGACGCTCTCCTTGGCGCCCAGACTGGTCGATCCGCGCAACGACGACGCGCGACCTGGATTTCGGAGGGACTGTTTCTCCTTCAGGATACCCTCAACCCTAACCATTTTTTTGTGAGGTTGGGGCTTCAGTTCCCAAGGTTTAGGGCTCCGGGGCTTCAGGTTCTGGCTCTGGAATTGTGCGGGGCTCTTGTTGGAGTATGGCGGGATACGAAAATGGCCTCGATGCTTCGCTGAATCTGACGCGGCTGTTGTGCCAACATACGGAAGTCCGGTAGAGAGGACGCGTAAGAGATGCTATGTTCAGAGAAGAAGTCCAATGTACAAACACAAACCGCGCGTCGCACGAGTCGGCCCGATGTATGCACAATGACAGAGTGCCACCAGTGTCGAGAGCAGGAAAAACGGCCCGAACCACCAACGGCACAAGAAAGTCCGCAAAGACTCGAAACCTCCACACCAGCAGCTGAAGCCTCAGAGAACAAAAACCGCGAAGTCGAAAACTCTGCGGCCCGAACTTACCCACAGAAACCGGGCCGCAACATGTTAAAGATTGTACAGTGATGATAAGGAGCCCTAAGGCTCTAAGGAATAGTACCGTTGATTATTCGCCACCTAATGTACTGTATGTATTCCTATATCGCCTAAGAGTCCTGGTCATGGAAAACCCTGGCACCATGCCGAAAGCCACAAAGACGCTCAGAATCCAAGCCCATCCCAAACCCCAAAATGCATGGGCCTTACATAAGTAGAGCAGGGTTTTAGGGGCTTCTTACTATATTTATAGTATCATATACCCCCCAAACCCTGTTCTAATTATTAAGGCCCCTATACTACCCTACAGCCCGAAGCCCAAAAAAAGAGCTGCCGCTGAGATGCAGCGAGGGCCGCCTACCAGGTCTCTGCCGCTCGGCGACAGCTTTGGCCACCTCCGCTAAGGGGGGCACCAGGGGTAGGGTTGAGGGGGTTGGGGTTTAAGGGTTTAGGATGTAGGGTATTTTTTTTTGAACCCTCTTTTCCGTCTGCCCCGTAGGGTATGGAATTTAGGGTTTTGGGGGCCGGGGGAGGGGGAGGATTTTGGGTGGTGCGGGGCTTAGGGGTCCATGGTTTTCCGGCTCAGGGGCTTGGATTTTTCGGGTTTAGAGCTGTAGGCTTTTTAGGGCTTTAGGGCTTTGGGGTTTGAGGGTTAAGGATTTGGGGATTTAGGGTGAGGATGGCTCTCTTTGCCAACCTTTCAGCATCGATCTTCGTGATTCAGCTATCACACAAGGCTGGGGGGCAAGAGCCGCAAAACCAGGTCCTGCAGGAACCGCTGTGCGGTCACAGGTCCGGATGGGCTCACTGGTTCAGGACTTAGCATCCTGGCCTGAGTAGGAGTGTAGTTAGTTATTTCTTCTGAACAAACACAGCTCGCACATAGATCCTGCACTATGCTGTTTTGGTGAGACTAGCTGCCACCAGCTCGCCGCCGAAGCCAGCTCAGAAAGAACAGAAGCAACTCTATCAGACCTCGTCGGGCCTCCTAGCTCCTCCACTATGTGGGGGCGCCCTTATATAATGATCTGATCTAGTTAGAACAGGATTTTCTAGGTTTGTGCGTTTCCCCACAGTGCACGTGCACTCTTATAACAAGGACGCCGGCAATTAGAGGGGAAACCAGTTTAACAGCGTTCCGCGCTTGCAAATCCAAGAAGGATTTGAGCGGTCCGAAACACAGAGGATCCCAATGTCAGCCCAGAAAAGTAAGGTCCGTAAGCCGGCACGTCCACACCCAAGAAGACCCCCATTTTCGGAAGCCGTCATTGCAAATCAAAACCAGGCTCGAAGCTTCGCCGAATGCACAGTTACACTTCTCATAAATAAGGGTGACTGGAAACCTTATGCTCAACAGTGTCCAAGATCACTAATGGCTAAATTAGAGATGCTACAATGGCTACTATAAGGGTTCCTGTTACAGGGTCGCTATCAGGGTTCCCATAAAAATTTGACGGCTTTGGGGCCAGAGGCAACACGTGCCTCGCGATAAGGCCCGTCGAACTCGTCGCATGCCTGCATCACTGTTCCCACAAGCACCGCCCACAACCCTATATCCGAAACCCTAAACTGGGCCTGGGACCGGAGTGCCCTAATATGACATCCGAGGCCTGAGGTTCAACATATAGGGGCCTGAAAAAGAATTAGACGTCATTGCGTATCTTATTATGCTACAGTTAGGATAAGGAACGCTAACTTAGGAATATGTGAATAACGAAAGACAGCGGAGTGCTTGCCGGGGTTCTTCACGAGAGGTCCAGAGGGACTAAAGGACGGGTTCCATCGCACAGCAAGGCTTATTTTTCCGCGATCAGAGACAATCAACTGCGTATGTTCAGCGTCTTTACATGCTGACGATTGTCTAGATGCTTCATGCGTCAGTACATGCGAGAACCATCTCACTTGAGCTTAAGCAACGCGTTCAAAGGCATCACTCAAACCTACAAGGAATCCACACTCCTCCTTGACACCTCCGCTTCAGGAGGATGTCACCAGTGCGGAAGCGTAGATCTTTAAGATCTGGTGCTGCAAAGCTGCTCCACAACCCTGCTGCATGCAAACTTCATAGATGCGCAAGCTTCACTTGTGCATAGGCTTCGGACTCGTTCCAGTCAACCGGTGCTGGAAAACCTCAAGGCTCTTCTCGTTGACCCAACTGTACGCTCTCTCATCTTATACAGCGGGTCACGTCTGCTACAGAAGTTACACAACCTGTATTGCAGAATACTGTGAGATGCCAAGCGGAAGCCTTGGCATGAGCTCGATGTATGGATTGTATCTCCATGCTCAGACCTGAAGAAAGGCCCATCACAGTGAATGTACTCCCTGGCGTCCTGAATCGTAGAAGCCACATGAACCGGCGGGGGAGTAAGAATCACTGGCGGCGTCGTCGTCTCCCAGTCTGGGGTTTGGGTCGCAATCGACCGTTTCTCCACACGCAATGAAGAAGGGAACCAGTTAGTGCTTGCAGGTCCAGCGAAAGCTCTCGGAGGTGGATCATCATCAACCGTAGGTGACAACGCTCGATCCACCTCAGCTTCCGCCGCCACTCTTGCCATTGCTCGAAGCTTCTTCGCACGCCTTCCCTTGGATGGCTTGCACAGGAAGCTCCAAAGGCATCGCCCAAGATATTTCACAAGCTCCCACACCAGCACTGCAACAAGACAGGTAGCCAAAGTGAAAATGAACAGCTCATCCCATCCAGCCAAACTCACATTGCCCAACTCCTCAACTGAAATCCCTTGGGCACCTGGGAAGTTCTTCAAGGCTTGGATTAGGCACAAAGTAGCTGCCATGCGCGCCACAATCAGTACCTCTGCTTCAGTCGGGAGATTCTCAAACCTCCACATCTTGAGCAGCGTATACAGTCTGGCCTTCGAATGAGCCTTTGTAGATAGGTCCGCCTTCTGCTTCTGGCCATCGACATGGGAAACCATGAGCAGATTCTCCTTGACACGTTCCAGCAGGTATTCAGATCTCACCTTGAGGTGTCTTGTTCGCCAACTTCCAGGCCCTCCTTGAGCCATTGAAACTGCTGAAGTGTTGTCCACAAGGAGGACACGATCCAAGCGCATTGATGTAATCTCATCCAGCAATGTAGCTACGTTTTCAATAAGAACTGCAGCTTCCGTTGCCTGGTAGAGCTCCGCTTCCATGACTGAAAGCACCACAAAGGCTTGCTTCCCACATCGCCATGCGACAGGCGAGTCTTCGACCGTTATCAAGGACGCACCGTAGGATCGGCTTCCGTAGGGAGCAAAACTAGCGTCCGAGTAACCCACTATTTTAAGATTGCACCCTTCCCAACCACCATGTTGCTTGCTGTGTTGCTCGTTGCTGCTGCTGGCGTGTGCTGTAGCTGCATCGCTTGCACCTCCGTCAGAAGGTTGACCGAGGACCATCTTCATACCGGCCGTCTTGTGTAGGTAGGAGAGCACTCGCAACGCCAACCTCGTGATTCTCAATGGATGCTTGCTCACCCAGCTCGCCATATAGCTCACGACAAAATGCACATCTGGTCTGCAGCGCATTGCCAGCCACAACTGCTCTCCAATCAGCTTCTGAGCGAACCGAAGGTCTTGTTCTGAAAAGACTTCAGACTCGGTGTCCACATCATCAGTGATCCACTCCTTCGGGCACGGCAACAAAGTCTGAGGAGCCCTTGTAAGGTCATGAGATCGAATCAAATCCATGATATAGCCCTGCTGCGTCACCTCGTATTCGCCTGTCTCCCTCTGGAAGATCTCCATCCCAAGGTAACGAACTCCTTCTGGTGAGGATGCCCACTGTAACTCCGAGCACGGCCATTCAGCACTAACCCAGTCATGAAGTAGCTTCACCACTGCCTCTGGCCCAATGTAGAACAAGTCATCAACGTAGGCCACAATCAGGGCGATCAAGCTACCCTGAGCTTCTTGAGCCCCCGACTGGTTTACGGCGAACCATAACTCTGAGTCCACCTTCGACTGCTGGAGCACGATGTAGCCGCCTCGGTAAGGGATGCGTAGCGAACGGAACCTTCCATTTCTATGCTCGGCCCACACAGCGGGTGATTCCCTCAGTCCATATAGTGGGCGTAGCACAAGCCAGGCCTCTCCATCTTCCGCATACTCGAGCTCTTGTAGCAAACGAGGAGGAACTACTGCATACATTGGCATCCCGCTAGGCCACACAGCCTGGAGAAAGGCTGCCGTGATATCAGTAGTAGCCCCTTTCCATCCCTTTCGGGATGTGATGGCAAGGATCGCTCGTAGAGACTCTGCGCTGATGCCCCCGGCGTACAGGGATCCTTGGCTGTCCTCCAAGCTCACGAAGTTCCCGCAAAGCACAAGTCTGTACTTCCTTCGGAAACCGCCCCCTTTCTCGGAGGGGGGCTTCAACGTGTAAACGCCCTTGCTTGGTACAAGCCTCAAAAGGCCCTGTGCTTCTAGCCGCTTTGCTTCTTTCATGGTGATCTTCTTGAGGGTTCCGGTCTTTTCAAAGAGGTTCGCAAGCTCCTTTTCAATGGCATCACGCCACTTGTGCGCCACTGGTTTCACTTGTTGAAGAGGCACTGTATGCGTGACTTGCAAATCACCTGTGAGTTCTTGAAGCAATCTCTCAAAGTCTTGTTGCTCCGTCTCCACGGTAACTGCCTTCAAGAAACATTCATCTCGAGCTTCCCGATGGCGATGAAGTCGTTCACTCGCTGTTTCCAACATCTGCATAATCTCGCCATGTGCCTGTGTAGCTGCTTCAACGCTTCCCTTGTGCACATGTTGTAGGTCTTGCATGCGCTCTTCCTCCTCCTCAAGTAGATCTTGTAACAAGGAGGAACGATCCATCATATCATCCAACAACTGTTGCTGATATTCACTGGCACGTAGAAGAGCACTGTCCAGCACCTTGCCCTCCTCCTCAGATCTGTCCTGGTAGGGCGAGACTTCCAAAGCCGCGTCTTCATCAAGGAAATATTGCAGCTTCAGCTCTGGCACTTCTGCTAGTGACGGTTGAGGGTCTCCTTGAGGGGCCGGAATGTCAAAACCCAACTCCCACAAACTCTTGCGATCATCATCGGACAACTTGCTCGTTCTTGGGGTGTAGACCATCATCACAACGCGGTCACCATGAAAACGCTGTGTTTCATGCCACTTCCGAGGACTGAAGGTCACTGGCTTCCCCGGTTGTAGTTCATGAACTCGACCCTGAACCCACCTCCCAGGCGAGACTTCACGCCATTGACCTCCATCATCATCTTCGATCCACAATCCACCACCTTGAAACACTGTAAGCGCAGCCACAGTGTTTTGGGACGCCAAATCATTGTGAGAGTCTCGGTGTGCGCGCAACTGAGATCCTCTTGTCACAGCTACCGCTCCAAAGTGGGTCATTCCAGTAATTTCTTTTGCCGCCTTTGCCAAGAACGATGTTGTAGCCGGCATTCTCACAGATGACTGTCTCATCCTTGAGATTCCACCATGGGTAAACATCCCCGTTGACCATGACGTAGAAGCCGTCTGAGACTTGCGATTGGCAGCAGTTGACTCCTGTAAGCGAGTTCGCTCCAACATCCCAAAAACCGCTAGGACTGCCTCTTCGTTGTACTGCTCTTCTACATCGTAGGTTGCCGCCAACTCCTCAATCTCAAGCTCCAATTCGGTGAGGGGCCGTAGAGTTGCCAAAGTAGTTTTTTCGCGTAGACGACGTACTGGTTCTCCTGTTGGTTCAGGATCGGGGCCCCCAGGTGCTGATGTAGTAGATGACGTGGGTACTACGACTTCCCCAGATGGATCCAGTGGTGAACTTCCCGGTCTCGAATCCTCCGTTGGTAGAAGGTCTCCACGCACGCTCCTCTCAGTCACCGTCACCTTGCCCCTCAGCCTTCTTTCAGACACCGGCAAGGTAGCCTCAACGGCCTCTGGAGAAATCAATGCATCAACATCGACAACATTGGTCTTCATGTGCATTGTCGTCAAGTAGCGCCCATTGGGGTCTCTGACCACATATCCTCCTCGAACTTGTGCGGATGGGCCAACAAACTTGCCATTGTCCCACTTGTTGTTCAAGTCGAACTTACCACCCTGACCAAAGACCTTAGCCTTGATTGCAACACTCGCCCCAAACGGTATGACTCCAGAGGACCGGCCCAGTGCACATTCCCGCTGCGCCCAAGCTGAGTGTTCCATTGCAAGCGGCCAACAGGATCTTGGCAAGGACGAAGCTTGCAAAAGCGTTCTAGCTCTTCTCTTCAGCGCCTTGACTGCTTGCTCAGCCCTGCCGTTTGTTTGAGGCACTTGTGCCTCACCCGTGGTAGGGTATATGTCTCTCTCCAGCAGCCAACGGCGTATGGATTGCCCCCGCAGTTCGCGAGCACGATCGCTATGCACACGTTGTACCGCAAGTCCTTCCGCTCGTAGTTGAACGTACATTAGGCGGATCGCAGCCTCAACCTCCGGAGCTGTCCTGGTCTTCAGGGGGATCATGAAGTGGAGGTTCTGGTAGTCCAACGTATCGCCAATCTCCCGGAACAGCTTCTCAAACTCCTTGTTGGTCGCCTCCATCTCATCCTTCTCCGATTGGGTTGCCTCTGGCTCCTTGTCGTCGGCTTCATCCAGAAAATTCTCTTCAATTTCAAACACCACCTTCCCAACTCCAGCACCAACGTCTCCGTCATCGCCCGCCTCATGAACAGAAGGTCCGCCCGGGGATGGGTCCTCAGACAGAAACTCCTCAGGAATCTTGTGGTCCTTGTTGCCCGAAAGGAGAGGCATTGTGTAGTTTCCGACAAGGGCATAACGATATCCCTTTCCATCGGCATCTTCTCCCCGAGTCCGAAAAGGCCCACAAAGATCAAGAGAGAGGCAGTAGCAGCTTGGTGCCACCACTCGTCGATGACATCTGCCAGTAGCTGCTGTCTCCACACAAGTCCTGCAATGCCGGTTGTATGGGAGGTGGCCGTTAGCCACGTGTCTGCGCCACTTTCTAAGTTCTTCTGGACTCATTCCACCAGCACCTGAAGCCGCGCTGCACAAAAGAAGAGGTTCAGGCTTGGCCCTCCACAAGGAGATTCCCCGCGCCACTGCTCTAGTGAAGTCATCAGACCATCCACCCACAGCGCTTGCAACATGCACTCCCGGGCCCCAGCCAGCATCATCTCCATGTAGCTCCACATTCGTTGCAACGCAGTAGCATTCTGAAGAAGTTGTAGGGGAGAAAGGCATAACTGGAAGCTGATATTCCCTTTGAAAACCTTGCCATGTGGTAGAGGTCCACCAAGATGAGTCTGGGTCCATTGTCATCACAAGGTAGGGCGCTATTTGTCGGTGTACTCGAGCCCCTTCCTTCGCCACCATCCATAGCAGCAAATGCTTCGCCGTAAGCTCCTTGAAAGAGTTCGAAGGGGGCGCACCCATAAGGCCTTCAAGTTGGCCTCGACAAGCTGCCCACATCAAAGCCTTGTACACGTTGCTAAGGCCCTTCATCGAAAAGCCCTTGCTTCGGTGGACATTCACGTTGAAATAGACCACCTTGTCCGTCTCCATCATCTTGAATGCCCCAGAGTCCTCATCCTCGCGTTCATACAACTTCACCATCCATCGCTTTGTCAACAACGATTTTCGCTGGGCCCGTCTCATTGGAAGCCCCTTTAGGTACTGCTTGCCCGCTTCCTCCGTGAGCTCCACATCCACCGAAAGTAGCGCCATCATCTGGTTCTCAAGACCTTGTAAAGGCGACCCTGGTGCTTGCAATGCTTGTAGTAGATCTCCCCGTGCTCCAGTATGCACAAACCTCATCAGCAACTCATCCCAGTCCTTAAGCTCCGACAAACAAAGAGTGCCGAGGAACGTCTCAGCAGTGGCCTCTCGGAGCTCTTGTAGTTTACGTTGTTCGAGTTGATGGATGAGATCTAGAGCTTGAGCTTCTCCGATCATCGGGCAATTTCCACGTACGATTGTTCGCAGAACACCATGTTGCGGGTGTACTATCCGAAGGCCTCCTCGCTTCGACCATGACAATTCACAGCCGAGCTGCTGAACCAAAGCGCCCAGCGGCAGTATCGTTGCTGCTTCCTGGGCTGCTTCTGAGTCCTTTTCATCAGTGGTCGGCATTAACGTTCCTGCTCGATTTTGCTTCAAGGTCACCGTTTGACCTCCCGCCAACTCGACTCGAACAGGTAGCTCAGGAAGATCATCCTCAGGAGTCCTGCTTCGGTACGGGTGAGATGCACCCGAGTCTAGGAGAGCCAAACGCTCCTCCTCGCTGAACCCAAGGCCCATCATCTGGGTCACCAGCTCCTCCACACTGGAGTCTGTAGCTACTTGGATCGCTTGCAGCCTCGTCAACTTGTTCAACATCGCGTTCGCCTGCTGCAACAAGGCACTGATCTCCTGGGCCTTCTCGTCATTGGCCTGAGGTTCCGATGCCGTTGCAGGCTGTGGCAAGGTAGTTGACGGAGATATTGTTGACGGTGCCGTAGTTGAAGTCGCAGTAGTCGCCGAAGTAGCAGAATTCTGTAGCGACTCCAAAATAGCCTGCTGATGTTGCAAAATGGCTTGGTTCATAGAGGGGGTAATAGACGAGGCTCCTGGCGTCGTGGTTGTAGATGAAGTTGCTCGATCCCCTTGGCGCCCCTTTATTGGTGACCCCTTTCCAGCCTTCACTGGACAATCAGATTGACGATGGGCAACCGATCCGCAGTGCCAACACTTCGCCTTCTTGGCCTCCTTCGATGGGAACGTGTGGTCAAACTTGCACGCTGCACCTTTGGAACAACCTGTGTCACCGAGGAAGAACTTGCAAGGGACCTTGGAGCCAGGCTGATTGTTGCCTCCACGGCGCGTCGGTGACTCTGTCTCACCTGTGCCTGCTCCTGATGGATTCAAACCCCTTAGCTTCGCACTTTCGGTGGCATTGGCAGTAGGTACCGTAGAGCTTCTCGCTGGCGTAGCCTGTTGAAGCTCAGCAATCACGTGATTGTAGTAGTTCAAGACTCCATCAAGAGTAGGACGGTACTGAAGCTGTAGCTGGGTCCGTGTCAACGACAAACGGAACTTCAAGTCCGCGTGGCTGTCGATGGCCTTGCTCGCTATGGTGTCTATACCACGTAGGAGGATGGAGGCATCAGGTACCGCAACCTTCATCTCCTGAGCCCGTTGCAAGTGCCTTCTCCACTTTCTCAGTGTCGTCACGGTGTCGGCGAGATTGGTGCCGCTTGACACCCCATCAAGCTGCCTCAAGATAGCAGCTCTCTCTGCCGAACTTCCCGGGGCATACAGCACATGTAACCGAAAGAGAAGTCCTGGAACCGTCCCTATACGATGCGTCACCGCATCGTCCTTGGCCGTCTTCTGGAGGGTCGCCAGCATCATCGTCAAGACTCTCCTCTCCAAACGGGACCACTTGGGGTCCTGAAGTTCCGGTCCACGAACTGGCTCCAGACTCAGTCTCATCAAGGGATCGCTGGTCTGGTAGATCTCATACGCCTCCTGGGCAGCCTTCATGCACAAACCAAACCACTCGCTGGCCTTGTCGCTGAGGCTCCCAACGCCTTGCTCTATCTCATACAGCCAATCACTGTAAGCAACGGCTGACTCAGGCCCAAAATCGGGCATCATCGGCAAATTAATCGTGCCGACCTTCACCTCAGAGTCCTTTGCATCCGACCGCCCCATGTAGACCTCTTGGAGCTGCCGCATACCTTGGACCAACAAACTTAGTGAGTCCATGCTCACTGCTGCATCTGCATTCCCATGCGTTGTAGTCGATGGCCTCGCCGACTCGCTTGCAGGGCCCATGTAGGCCCCCGGTCTCGTGGTTCCATCACCGTAGCGCATGGCCCCTGACTGGGCTCCCAAACTCCCAGATGCATGAAGTTCACTTCGCGCTCTGTTTGGATGTTCCCCGCCAGGTACCTTAGGATCTAATCCTCGACGGTCTGGAGCCCCTGGGCATACCTTTTCACCGCCTCCACCCCCGAGAAGATCTTGTCCTGGTTGAACCGCAGGTCCCAGAACTTCAACTCGGTCTCGCGGTAGAGCTGTGGATGCCCCTCCAGTCCCATAGGTCCTGATGGCTGTGTTCGCTTCCACCAGGGCCCTTTCTAGGTCCTCGTTCTTCTTCTTCAAGGATTGAACTTCTTGATCGCAGCCTTGCATAGCCAACTGAACCTGACGTCTCACTTCTTCCATCACCATGTCTTGGTTCAAACTGCTTGATGAGCCGTCCTCCTCGGTTCGCCCACGACGTTGTGGGCTGATCAGGGACTGCCTCGTTTGGTGGGCAGCCATGGCATACTGGATGTCAGGTGGAATGAGACCCTGTTCGGGGTTCGTCGTTGTTGCAGCCCTTCCCCATACAGGATCAACCACTCGACGTTGAAACATCTGGCCGAAGGACATCCACGCACTCCGAACTGTACCCGTTGCACTCTCTTGGCTCCTGGCTGACACAAAACTTCCAGGTGCACCTGCATCTTGAAACTCCTCACGTCGTGCTCTCTGAAGATCCTCGAGGTTCAAAGTAGGAGGAGCCTGCATTGGTGGGTCCGGAGTTTGTTGTTCATTGCCAGGGTCAGGGACATGCTGCGCCACAGCCAAAGGATTCGCTGGACGTAGCTGCCTAGGGCCTGATAGTCGTAATGCAGGTCTTGCTTGACTCGAAGTAGTCTCATGCTGTCCTGTCGCTGCTGCATATGGTACATGAGGTAGATCCCGAGCTGCTTCTTGCGGCTGTTGTGAAGGCGGTTGTTTCGGCTCAGTATGTTGTTGCTGACTAGTCCGTGGTTGCTGAGCGATCTCTGGCTGCTGAGTAGTCTGCGGCTGCTGCGTGGTTTGCGGCTGCTGCGTGGTTTGCGGCTGCTGCGTGGTTTGCGGCTGCTGCACGGTCTGTTGTTGCTGACCACCACCTATACTCAAACCACTAGATCCGACCCCTTCGGTCACCGATCCTACAAAGTCATACGTCGACGCTCCATGTCCGGAAGACTCTGCAACACGAGACTGAACGTTCCTCACTGTCGCCGCACTCCCTTGGCTAAAACCTGCACTTCCTTGAACATCGTGACTTGGAGCCGTACCGTTGACCATCTGCGGGGCTGTTGTTCCAACCCTCCTTGCGTCATAGTCAGGTCCAGCCGTCTCTCCTTCAAGAGTTTGTCCCCTGGACTCATTGATAGAAGCTTGGACGCTCATAACCTGTGAATAACGAAAGACAGCGGAGTGCTTGCCGGGGTTCTTCACGAGAGGTCCAGAGGGACTAAAGGACGGGTTCCATCGCACAGCAAGGCTTATTTTTCCGCGATCAGAGACAATCAACTGCGTATGTTCAGCGTCTTTACATGCTGACGATTGTCTAGATGCTTCATGCGTCAGTACATGCGAGAACCATCTCACTTGAGCTTAAGCAACGCGTTCAAAGGCATCACTCAAACCTACAAGGAATCCACAGAATACTTAGTTTTGAGCCCTATATTCCGCCTACATGGGCATACTCAGAGAGTCTGCACAACCACGTTCCAGCACGGAGCGAGGTAAGGTTGAGACACGTTCTGAGGCTCCAGTGCAAAATCGAGGAAACCTATGCCCCAAGACCGTAGAAGGACCCCCGAATGAAACTCAAAAACCCCAGTGTTGCCTGGGAAGTGCTATTTGTCATTCGTGTGGTTTGAATGTTTTCTTTGTAACAGAGTTTGTGTGGGTATATACTTTGGGTTTTTGGCTTGTGAGCAAGACCCAAGCGTTCGCATTCGCCGGATTTTGCCCGCTGCCGCAATGCAGGATTCCGCCGCCAGCACCATAATCCGCATTTCCTGAGACCGTGATAAATCAAAGCTAAACACCAGATTCGAAATTTCACAACTGTCGATTAATCAGCAACAAGCTCAAGCTGTAAGAACGTGCTGCGATACTGGAACCGAGATTTACCGAAACGTTTAACTGCTGCACAGATCTTCTCGAAACACTGAACTCTAAACGACATCATAAGTGCCCGAAGCACGCAGTCTGAAATCGCGCAACCATGTGAACGTGAGTCTCAAATCGTGACCGCCAGAGTCCTCCAGTCTTACGTAGTATAAACATGTACGAGAGTTCAGCCCCATACATGCTGAGGCCAATAGACGATATTTTTGCAGAGTGGCCCCAGGCAACGACTGATCCGTTCACACACAGCGCTGCGAACGCTCCACCATACAGGTCGGTCGCGGCACAAAGTTGCTGGATGTCCACCCTGCAGTGCCGGTTAAAGGTCAGCAAAGTCCCATGCCAGGGCAGAAAGCATGTGCGAAATCTAACATTTGTATAGGATACGAACTTTAAACGACTCAGTTTGTGGGCTTGTAAGAAAGGGTGGCGACAGGTGGGAACACCCTGCCTCTAAGCCTAAGTAGCGCTGTGCACCTAACGTCTTGGCACCCCGAAACCTCAGAGCAAGAGCCTCACCAACGAGCCACAGCAGTTCGAGGCTCGACTTGAGTTGATGTTCACCCTAAACCCTAAACCCAGACAAGTGGCGGAGGCTAGTTAGTTTGTTCTAAAGAGAAACAAACTTTAGCAAGAAGTTTATTTCCAGGGTTTAAACTATTAACCAACTAACTCGTCGGGCTGGAGTTTGTTTTTCTGGAAGAAACTAACTAATATGCCTCGGTGGAGGGGTTTGGGGGGTGTGGTGGGGGGGGTGGGGGTGGGGGGGGAGAACTAACTAACTCGCCCGGCCGGGGTTTGTTTCTTCAAGAAGAAACTAACTCTGGGTGGTGGAGTTTGTTTCTCCTACAGAAACAAACTCTGGGGGGAGAGGTTTGTTTCAGAAGGAAAACAAACTCCGAAGGGGGGGGGGGGGGTGCAGGGCAGTTTGAAACTAACTAACTCGCTCGGCCGGAGTTTGTTTTTTTCTCAACTTTAGATGGAGGAATTTGTTTCTCCTACAAAAACAAACTCTGGGGAGGGGTTTTTTTCAGAAGGAAAAACAAACTCCCGGGGGGGGGGGGGGGGGGGGGGGGGGGTGCGGGGGAGTTTGTTTTTCCCTACAAGAAACAAAGTCTGGGGGAGGGGGGGTGAGTTTGTTTCAGCGGAGAGAAACAAACTCCGATGGGAGAAGTTTGTTTGTTTAAGTGCCGCTAGGGGGCGGCGCGGAGGTGCATGGGGGTTTGATTTACCTACAAAAAACAAACTCTGGGGGGAGGGGTTTGTTTTCCTACAAAAAGCAAACTCTGGGGGGAGGGGTTTGTTTTTCTTAGGAAAAACAAACTCCGGGGGGGGGGAGTGCAGGGGAGTTTGTTTTTCCTATAAAAAACAAACTCTGGGGGGAGGGGTTTGTTTTCAGAAGGAAAAACAAACTTGAAACTCCGGTTCGACGAGTTTGTTTCAGCGGGTACAAACAAACTCCGACCAAGTGAGTTTGTTTCAGCGGTGAGAAACAAACTCCGATGGGAGAAGTTTGTTTGATTAAGTGCCGCTAGGGGGCGGCGCGGAGGTGCATGGGGGTTAGACTTTCCCACAAAAAACAAACTCTGGGGGGAGCGGTTTGTTTTTCCTAGGAAAAACAAACTCTGAGGGGGAGTGCAGGGGAGTTTGTTTTGCATACAAACAAACAAACTCTGGGGGAGGGGGTTTGTTTTGACAATAAAACAAACTCTGGGGGGAGGGGTTTGTTTGTCCTACCAAAAACAAACTCTGGGGGGAGGGGTTTGTTTTTCCTAGGAAAAACGAACTCCGAGCGGGGGGGGTGCAGGGGAGTTTGTTTTTCCTACAAAAAACAAACTCTGGGGGGAGGTGTTTGTTTTCAGAAGGAAAAGCAAACTCTGAAGGAGGGGGGGGGGCGGGTGCAGGGGAGTTTGTTTTTCCTACAAAAGCAAACTCTGATGGAGGGGTTTGTTTTTCCTACAAAAAAACTCTGGGTGGAGGGGTGTGTTTTTCTTACAGAAAACAAACTCTGGGGGAGGAATTTGTTTTCAGAAGGAAACACAAACTTCGAAGGCGGGGTGCAGCAGAGCTTGCTTTTCCTACAACTTAGGAAAAACAAACTCCAGTCAAACTCCGAAGGGAGATGAACAAACTCGGAAGGTGGAGGTTGTCTTACCTACAAGAAGAAGCGCGGCACGAAATCGTTTCAGGGGGGTTAAAAGCGAAGAAAGGAAAGTAAATACTGTATAAGCAAAAGTTAATTGAAAACGTTATATACAAAACAAAGAGTTCAGCCAAACGAAATCGCTCTGGGGGATTAAAAGCAAAACAATAATAAATCTGTATAGCTGAAAATCACACAAACACGTCTTTTCCAACACAACGCAGAAGCCACACAAAATCGCTTTAAAAGGTTATAAGCGAAGAAAGAAGTAAATAAAGCATAACCGAAAATTAAACTAACGCCTGGATACAGATACCATACGAGATAGAAGGTTTACGATTTTGGGTTGAAGGGTTACAACAACTGAAGAAAGAGGATGACGTGCAGAACCTTAAAGACTCAATGTCTATAGTATACGAGATTTAAGGCTTAGAGAATAGGGTCTACAACGATTGACCATACATGGAACTCCGAATTCGAACTTCCTTGCGCCTACCCTTAAACTAACTTGCCGAAAGTTTGTTTTTCTGTTTTTAAACTCACTAAACTCCATAAAGGTTTGTTTTCCATGTCTAAACTAACTTGCGCCTACCCGGTACTCCGAAAGATTGTTTTTCTGTGTTTAAAATAACTAAACCGCAAAAAAAGTTTGTTTTCCATGTCTAAACTAATTTGCTGAAAGTTTGTTTTTCTGTGTTTAAACTAACTAAACCCCATAAAAGGTCTGTTTTCCGTGTCTAAAATAACTTGCGCCTACCCGGTACTCCGAAAGTTTGTTTTTCTGTTTTTAAACTAGCTAAACCCCATAAAGGTTTGTTTTCCATGTCTAAACTAACTTGCGCCTACCCGGTACTCCGAAAGCTTGTTTTTCTGTGTTTAAACTAACTAAACCCTGTAAAAGGTTTGTTTTGCATGTCTAAACTAACTTGCCTTTGCCGAAAGTCTGTTTTTCTGTGTTTAAACTAACTAAACCCATAAAAGGTTTGTTTTCCATGTCTAGAGTAACTTGCCTCTGCCCTATTTGTAAACCCATAACCCTCCGGGCTGCCAAAAATCCGAAACTACTGTCCGGAGGTGTGTATCGGCCTGCCTGCTTCAATCACCATCAACCCGCCATCGAGTCAGGAATGGCTACTGTCTCTCTACATCTCTCCCTGTTTGCGTGTGCATATGTATGGCAGGTGGGTGGGTGGGTGGGTTTACTGTTGTAGACAAGTATGTAGGTATGTGATGCAGACATGTATGCATACAGGTATGTAGTAAGCAGAGGTATATAGGTATCTATGTATATACCTACTGATATGTTAGTATGCATGTCTTGTCTGTGATATTCCATGCAGATATATGAAAAAGTACGTGTACATACAAGCATACATGTATAAGCGTATGATAACGTATGAATACAATATGTATGTGTATGTATATGTGTATGTATAGACATATTACATGTATGTGCGTGTATATATATGTGTATATATATATGCGCACATACATTTTGTATATATACTCATTCTGCTTGTGCATGATGTAGAAAGAGGACATTATTGTACCAACACAGAAACGATGATGAGGAGCTCTTGCCCGAAATCCCAACTTCACACAAAACCTCTGTTGCCGGGCCGCAGATGACATTGGACGGCACTGCTGTCGCCCCCATAGCGTGCATCACCCCACCTGTAATTGACCAGGTTGGGTTCAGGGTCAGGGTTTTTGAGGGTTTAGCGCCGTTGGGTCTAGAACTTCGAAAGATTGAGCTTGTACAGCCGTTGGCAAGGGCATAGGGCGCGGCTGATGGGTCAGTGCCGCGGTACCGCTTGATCGGATACTTCGATGCGATGAATGTTTTAACTCTCACAGGAACCCACGAAAATAAACTGAAATCTCCTAGAGTCCCACATCTCCCCCTTTGACAGCAACTTGATTGAGTATTGTATTTACACTTGTGTATACATATATGTTCCATGCACGGCACCCACACACACACACTCTCGCATGGGTCTCTTTCTTTCTTTCTTCCTCTCTCTCTCTCTCTCTCTCTCTCTCTCCCTCTCTCTCTCTCTCTCTGTCTGTCTCTCTGTCTCTCTCTCCCCATCTGTCTTCCGTTCTCGCTCTCTCAGTCACTTTTTCACTCGCTCGTCCTTCTCCTCTCCCTCTTGTCGCCGCTCTCGCTCGGGATGCTGTACCTTTGCTTCAGTCTTCCTCCAAGACATATGCTGAGCGGCGGCTGGAGCCAACAGCATTGCAAACAGAAACCTGCAAACCTAGTGCAGCATCCTTCACTTTGCAGTCGGCACATCACCTCGAAGCTCAACGCAAATCGAGTTTTGGTCCCAACAAACTCCGAGCAGCTTTGAGCTGGTGCCCATCACCTTCATGAAGCCTCTTGATGCCTAAAAGTGAGGAAAAACTCGGGATCTTGCCGCAAGGCCACGTCACAACAGATCCGTCGGAGAGCAAAGCTGCGAAAGCTTTGGCAGTTGCACAAATCCTGAGCTGAGCAAACCGAACGGCAGAATCATCACTACCTTCATTCGACGGATATTTGTATGTAGGTGGGCACGAAACCCTATAAGCCGTGAAACCATAAATCATAAATCCCTAAGTGAAGGCTAAACTCGCCATTAAACGAAACACTTGGAAGCCACAAGCCTAAACCATGAAACCACTTAGCTGCGGGCGTTTCGAAAAACAACTACAACCATGAAACCTGATAATTCCCTAAATCTTCGTGTCCTCCACTCTTGGGCTTTCTGCCTCCCGTTCTCCAGTTTGCAAGTATGTGGGTCTCTGCACACACGTCTCCCTTCATTGACGGTGACTACGTTCGTCCTTTAGATTGTCCTGCATCGTTGAAACCTACAACACATCATAGAAGCAAAAAAGCATGCCCGGATGAAACACACCATAATGCAACATGAAAGGGTAAAAAAGAACGCTGCAGAGGTCGATGAAGCATCACTCTTCGGCGGCCCTAAGCCTAGATATATAAATAGAATTCTACGCATATTCTTCGAAACCTTTTAATGAAACCGGACCGAACTTTGAAGCCATGGACGCAACAGAAAGGCTGATAGCCCAGTGTCTGCTGCACGCATCGTAGTTCACCAGCAACGCCACTGCAATCGCCACCAGAGTCTTCACGACCCCACGTGATCACCTGTGTCACTGTCGCCAGCTTTCTGAACCCTAAACATCTGGCCTCAAGATCTCAGGCTTTCTTAGGCTTTGGTTTGAGGGTCTGGGGCTTTTGGCTTGCTGTTTCGGGTTGAGGTTTTAGAGTTCAGCTTGCGAGGGAATAGTTCAAGCAATGGGCGATCGCAGAAGATACATTGCTTTTTCCCCAGCCCTCAACCCCTCTACCAGGACTAAAAGCCTGGACAACTACTTGTGAGAAGATTATATATTATCACATATTATCCCTCCTCCCCAAGGCTCTTGCAGCAGCTTTTCGGCAAACCACACCCAGTGCCCTGTGCCTTTGACCTCGAGGTACGCCCCGGAATCCCCAAACTTGCTAATGAGAGCCTAAGCCCTGGACCCTCAATCGCCAAAAAACTCTAAACATGCCTTCAAGCCCTAACCCTAGACCCTACATCCCCAAACCCTAAACCCGAAACCGTATCTGTCAAGAGGTCCTTGGCAACCCAGAGCCAAGTCACCGAGCCGTCCCGGAGAAGGGCGGCAAAAGCCTTGTGAGATGCCTTTCGAGTTGCGATCGCTGCTCGGGGAGGTGTCTGTACGGAGGGTTTAGGGCTTAGGGCTGAGGGTTTAGGGCTTATACAAGGTTTAGGGCTTAGGGCTTCGGGTTTTGGGCTCATGGCTTATTTTTTGTTTTTTTTAAGCGCCTCTTTTCCAGGGTTTAGGGATTAGGGTTTAGAGTGTAGCAGACTCTAGTAAAGTACTTAGGAAGGAGAGCGCGTGGTTGTTGGGATTGTTTCAACCTCTACCCAACACCCGTGATGCGCTGCATGAACCCGAGAGAAGACTCCAGCAGCCTGAACCCCGAACCCCAAAAAACACTTGGAGGATCATGGGACTTAGTAAGGTTATAAGTACCTTAATTGGGGTTATAAGTATAGTTACCCTAATTATGACCCTGGTTACTAAGTCCCATGATCCTTTAAGCAATGACCCAATCATTGGCTTTGGCTTGAGCGGCCCCAGCCCTGAACCCACGTCCATCGGGCCTCTACTTAAAGGATCATGGGATTACAGCTAGTCTTAAGGCAACTATATACTTATAACCCCAATTAAGGTACTTATAACCATACTAAACTGGTGAAAGGTGTCGGGATTGGTTTAAGGCTTCGTTGGGCTCAGGCTACCAGGCTCGCAGGGCCCCTGGGGTTCAAATAGCAAAGACACCCCCGGGAACTGAGACGGGAACCTGCAATCTCCAGAGTGCTGACCCGTCAAAAGCAGGAGGATCAACACTCTGCAGGAAGCAGTTCGGGGCGGTGGTGGGTGTGCGCATCAAGTCGGCATGTAGGGTTCGTAGACAGCAGGATTCAGGGCGTCCCTGAGAACAACATGCTCCACGCCATACAGCCGTGAAGCACAGTGTTGTCTGTGTTGGCAGTTCTTCCACCGGTATGATATATGCAGATGTTGATGAACAGAAAAGCAAAAGTTATATAAGTTATAGCAACAACACCATAACAGAACCATGATACTCCTCAACCCTAAACCCCAACACCCGAGAGCTCGAGCCTCAATCAGCTGCACGTCCTTAAGCTTTGCCTGCGAGCTTAGCTGTTTCTGTCGATGGTTACATGTCAAGAGCGAAGGGTTTTGACTTAGTTTTAGCTTTTAGGTTGTCCCGGGTGCATGTGTTGGGTCTGTAAACCGAAGCCTTCGAGGGACAACATGGACATTCGGAGCAGAACGAGGGGGGTTGACGGGAGCTTTGTGAGTTGAAGGCTGCCGACGGAGGAACTAGACTTGTGGGTCCTGTGGGTTTGGTATAAAGTAAACCACGCTTACTTAGATAAGTCTTGAAAGGGAAACTACGGTAAGTGCATATAAGTACTCATCATTCCAACTCCAAGTACTTCGGCACCTGGGGCTGGAGGCTTTCGCCAACCTGACGCTCACCTCATAAGAATCCCCAAACACCTTCGCAACAGCCAAGAGGAGCTGAAGGTGCTCACTCAAACCCCAAGCCTCCGGACGCTGAGGCACTCAAGCCCGACAAGTCCCTCATGAGATCCAGCTCCGAGAAAACGGTGACCAAGCGTGTCAGCTGTGCCTGAACGTGTGTGCTGTCTCCACCGGTCCCCGGGTGACCCCAAGTGACGACCGAGCCATCCACCTTTGGGCGAATTGTTTTTCAAATTGTTGTTGCCGTTGATATCGATATGTAGACAGGTACATCACAACACAGTACAATACAGTGGAGTTCAGTACAAGACCACAACAAAACCTGCCGGTATCGTTTTTGCGGCTAAAGGTAAATAGGGTTCAGAGGTCACGAATGAACAACCGCAAAGCCTATACACACGCCCTGCAAGCCTATGCTTCCCAAGCTTGCAGTCTGACGGCCCGCCCTTGCGGCGAATTTCTGTATTGGTTGATGCAGGGCGTCTAACCACATGCAGCAACACAAAAATTAGAAAGGAGCCATCGCACAAATGGCCCTAGGTTCAATTTCCACATGCAACGCCATAACGCCCCCTACTCAACCGACATAGAAACAAAGGACACATTGCTTGTGCCGATCTGCAAGAATCGCCGCGAAAGCCGCGCCCGCTGCGCAGATCTGCCGGACCTCTGGTATGGTGCAGACTAATAAAGGTGTCCTGCCAACTCTAGGAGTGAATTGCAGAGTGGTTGACTCCAGGCGCCGCTTGTGGAGTCCCCATGTAGAGTTAGGCCTGAAGGCCCTGAAGGTGTTGCAGGGACCAATCTGCACGCAAGCACCCTCATCAACTTGCCCAATGAAGATCTGGCAAGCAAGGAAGCAACAGTATCAGAGACAACTACGAACGCCAATCCCAAACCTGAAACCTTGGACCTGAATTAGAGGCAAAATGGGCTGCTAGCCCTCCCCTAAATCCTGAAAGCTTACAAACTCCCTCTCGAAGTCTCGAATCCCAAACTCCAGGCAAGTGCACCCCTCTCAGCTGCGTCTGCACCGCTTCGCTGTCGCCACCGCGCCCAGCACAGCCCCAGGTAACAACAGAGCCATCTGGTCGATTTTGGTGTGTGGGACTTTGGGTTTGGGTTCATAGGTGTTGAGTTTAGGGTTGAGGCTTCAAGTTGAAGGTTTGCAGGGCTTCGGATTCAGTCATATTGTATAAAATCTAGGGTCGCAATAGGCATCCGGCGCAGCACCCGCGACGTCAGAGCAGGAAGGGTTGCGGGTCCCATTATGACGTTACCCGAAGGACCCAAAGTAGCTCCTTTTTGGGATTACATTATAAGATTCTATATATGAAAGAAACTACTTTGGAGCCTCAGGGTAAATCTACAAGCAGATCCTCCAGGAAAGCTGTGGCTTGGCAAGTCCTGAGGCTCGTATCTCAAGCCGCAAACCCTGCCGCTTCCCGCCTATGAACAAGAGACCACGGATTGAGGAATGCAATCATGCTCTACTTCAAGGATCATGAGACTTAGTAACTAAGGTTTTAATTAGGGTAACTATACTTATGATCCTCCAAGTATGGTAATACGGCCCGCATTCTGGCAATCCCCGTCTGGACGGAGTCCAGACTTTTTGAGGGAGTGTTTTGGATTGAGAATTCAGAGGCTTAGAAAACATGAACTGAACCGCTCTAGACGTAGTGGACATGACACCGAATCCTATCCCCACCTCGCGTAAGAGCAGCAAAAGCCCCTCCGAATGGGTCGCCGGAAGCTCGCACGTCCATTACGTCTTGCAGCTGCGCCTCACCGAGGGTTGAGAATTGTGGAAATGGGGTTTGGGTCTCCCTAAACCCTAAACCCTTTAAGACTAAACCTATGCAGCCCTGAACCCTTAACCCTAAACCCATATAGCCCTGAGCCCTGTAACCCTCAACCTACATAACCCTGATCCCTTTAACCCTACACCCTAAAGCAACTTTAGGGGTTCCTGGGCTTAGGGCTTATACGGACCTCGCACTCGGCCTCTCCGAGGGCCTTCTAGTCGGCGCCTCATTTTTTCTGAAGCTTCAGTTACTTTAGGGTTAGGGTTTAGGGTTTGGGGTTTAGGGTTTAGGGTTGATGACATAAGGCCCTTTGTCGTTGGATGAGGGTTTTGGGGCGACTTGTAGTATTTTATGACAGAACCTAAGGAATAGATTAGTACTTCTTATTCAGGCTCCTAGATCAAGCGGTCTGTCGCAGGCAGAATACCGAACTCATTGCTTGTTCCGTCATGCCACAGTTAGTTACGACCCGATGTACTCAAACATCTTACATCACAGCATCACAGAAGCCGAAACCTTCAATCCACTAAACTCCTCCCCCTAATGAAAGTATGGCCAAGGGCAAAAACCCCTAACCCTGCAGTAGATCCCGGCCCCAACTACACAGGAACCCGCTGATCTTTCGGGTGCCGGGTTTTGCACTGCGTTGAGATGCCGGCCCGTATCGTTCTGAATTTCTGGGTTCGTGGCCGCTGGTCTTGGGATGTAGGTTGGAGGAAGCTTGGGTCCCATCAGTTTTGGGTTAGGGGTTAGGGTCTTGAGGGTCTAAAGGGTCAGCAGATCATAATACGTCTGAACCTCCATAAATCATTAGCCTATATTCACATGAGTAAACTAGCTGTAACTAGCCATTTGCGGAACAGAGCATTCTGCCTTCACAAGGAACCTACACTCTGACATTTTAAATTCACTGATGCTTATGCTCAAATATAGTACTAAGGGCCCGTAAATACAGCACCCGAGTCAGTTCTAGGAAACCCTACTTGGTGGCGCAAGCATCCGGCCTGCACGGAACTGCTGTCACCGCCGCAGTGCGGGCTGCCCCAGGTGACCACGGTCCCATCAGACTGGCACGGATGCTTAGCATGATGTTACGATGGGCCGTCTTGCTAGCGTCAGTCGGCCTATAACTATACACCACAAGCCCTGAAACACCAAACCATAAGGCCCGAAGCCCTGCAAAATCCCTTAAACCTCAAGCAGGCACTCTGTCAGTGCAGGTTTTGGGGGTTACAACTAGCAGCAGCTCCAACATGTTCCAATCCAAGGGGAGCCTGATATGGAACCGTAAACCGTGGGATCCATGTTGCAGGACCTCCTAAACCCTAGAACACCCGAAAAGAGACCCCTGCTAATCTGAAATCGGAAAACCCTCAGACAGACGTCAAAGAACCCTAAACCCCAAACCCTAAACTCTGTAAATCCTATACCCCGAAAAACGGACCCCCAGCTGTCTGAAAACCCAGGTCTTCTAGCAACCCTTGTCGTGCGCTTTGTAGTTATAGCAACCCTAAGTTGTAAACCCTATAAACCCTAGAAGTGAGCCTTACCGTAAACTTATGTTCTAAACCCTAAACTCTGAACCCGTAAAGTACACCGCATAGTAAGCCCTAAGTTCAATACCTGAACCCTAAGTTCTAACTTTCACAGCCCTAACCTTGGCTCTTACACCCTCAAGTATAGCAAGCCTCTTGGTACGCCTTATATAGCAAGCTTATAGTTGCCTTATTATCGTAACCCTTATAGTATGCCTTCAAGTAACCCTCATTATAGTAACCCCTGTTATAGTAACCCCTGTTATAGTAACCCTAAACCCTCAACCCCAAACCCTCAACCCTAAACCCTAAACCCTCAACCCCAAACCCTCAACCCTAAACCCTCAACCCTAAACCCTCAACCCTAAACCCTAAACCCTCTGAGGAGCCGACGCGGATGGCTGCAAAGGCCCTCTGCGAGGAATGAACCTTCCGACTCGCAGGGATGGGCGTGAAATGTAAGGTGCTTTAAAGTAAAAGCCAGAAAGTTGGAATATGATTATCCTAACCCTTCTATGGTAAATTATAGGGTATCCTACCATGAAACCATATTCCAACTTTCTGGAGTTCCCTGTAAGGTGCTCTTTAAAGAGATGCTATACCCAGACCCATAGGCCCCAAAGTAGCTCCTTTTGGGGGATTACCTTATAGGATTCTATAGATGAGCCCCAAAAAGGAACTACTTTGGGGCCTTAGGGTAAGGGCTACTAGAATACGGATTATTATGTTCTTTCTTTAAACAGTTAGTAGAAGGGTTACCATGAGGATTATCATGAGATTTCGGGTTTGGGAAGTTTGGGGGTTTGGAGTTACAGTTACAGGGTCTGGGTGTAGGGCTTTGATTATAGGCTTTGCGATGCTTGAGATTTAAGGCTTACGACCCCTAAACCCTAGACCCTAAAGCGTAAACCCCGACAAAACCTAAACCCTTTTTCCTGAACACCAAAACCTGGGCCCTTAGCCCTAAAACCCTAAAACCCTGAAACCCTGAAGATCTAGAGTCTAGAGCCTTAAACCCCTACCCCCAAAGCCCCGAAGCCTGGGAAACGTTGCGAAGCTGGTCCTGCCAGACTGCGGCTGTTTGGGCGATCGGCTCTAGAGGGGTCTGGACGGGTTGAGGGCACTAAGGCTTCGGACTTAGGGCGGGGGATTTGAGGCCTATGGGGTTTAAGATTTAAGGCTTTCCTGCTCCTGCCTTCAAGGCTAGGATGCCCTGCAGGCTAAGGGGTCATAACTGATTAAGAGACTGTTTCGCAGAATTTGGGGCTACGAGTGCTCAAACTACTGCTAGGGCTTTGCAGGCGTATCAATGAGCAGCGACGCCACAACCAATAAACGTTAGGGTTTGGGAGCTCGCAGCGCTTCGATGGAACGTAAAAACTTTCTCGATGCCGTGCAACCTTAGAGAAGGCTTTACATCACACTTACCTCCCGGGGTCTCGGAAGCTACGAACAGAATTTGGTTCGGCTTACGGCTGTTGCGTTACCGAGAAAAGTTGCTTGGCGTTCTGCCGGGCGGGTCCACATGCGTGCATCGAAGATGCATGTGTTCTCTCAGTGGTCCTACCAAGTACGTGGATGGGTGCTTTTTGTCCATCTCTGTCCTACCTACCTCTCTCTCTCTCTCTCTACCTTCTCTCTATCTCTCTATCCCTCCGTCTCTCTATCTCTCCGTCTATCAATTTCTCTATAATACTTACTTATAGACATGGAAGGTATCCCCACCGTGCATGATGCATCCAGCACATATCAGGGCCATTGGAGGCTCCATGTCGCATTGACACTTGCTTGCAGGCTTGAGCGGCCTAGAGCCTGTCCAGCTGGGACAGGATGTAGGAATTTGCTATACTTTGCATTGCATAAAGAAAGATGTATGGGCACACCGTGCCTGATGCTTTATCAAGCTAGTTTTTTGTTATTGGGAAACTGGTCAAGTGGATGCAAGCACCACTTCTGTAGCATTGCCCGTTAACCCAGGATTGCAGATGGACTACATGAAGCTACTTGTACCGGGAAGCAAGATCAACAAGACAATGATGGAACGTGCTCAACAGCGGTCCTTGCAATTGCATATATGTCACATTGTTGAAGGCATGTCAGAAGCGCGAAGTACTGATAATCAAACAACCTTATCTCATTCCTAATTGCTACCGAACCGGCTGTCCTGCACAGCAGTCCTGTCCGCACCGTACCGGGCATCGCCCCAGGTGACCACAGAGCCATCGAGCAACACCTCGGCTTCGAGCATTCTGGCAATGGGCCACGTCCGACACGCCAATGAAACACCCCAGTATTTCTTATGGGCTAAGGATACGCATTCCTTTCTTTAGTAGTATGGTTTGCAAGAGCCCGAACACTACGTGCAGCCTGTTAGTTAAAATAAACCGGGTGGCCATCCAGTACTACTGCTGGGGAGTATTGCCATCTTATAGAAGATTTTTTCGGGCGAAGGAGTGCGAACCTCTTAACCCCTGTTCCTAAGCCTTAAACGCTAAGCCGAAGATCATAACTCCGAAGAGTCCGAAGGGTTTTCAACCGCATATAAACTGTAACAGTTGGCGTACCCCCTCAACCATTTCTGTTCCCGGCCCCACTGCTGCAAAAACGTCGATTCATGACCGTTGCACTTCAAACCAGCCAACCTCATAGACAAACCCTGAAGCATCCCCCAAAAGCCAATCTGGCAACACCCTCATAGAGTCCTCGTGGAGCCCTACAAACACCCCCAAAACCTCAAACCTCTAAACCCCTAAACACCTCAAGACCTACACCGCTACACCCTGACCGCGAAAAGGCGAGCTGCCGCCGCGAAGGCACCTGTGGAGGCCTGCAGAGCCTGCACGCCCTGCAGTTGCTCCTTCGAGGATTTATGTAGGGCTTTACTTTGGTCCAGGGTTTTGGGGCTTTGGAGTGCAAGGACGTAGGGCTTTGATGTATGAGGATTTAAAGCTCCAGGGTACAAGGAATTTATGGATGTTAGCATGTATAAGGCTTGTTTTCTTGAGCGCCTTTTTCCGCACCGTCTAAGCACAGAGAGCCTTGTTCAGGCAGGCTTCATCAGCATGTAAGGCTTTCGGGTCCAGGGATGGATGGGTCCAACTTACCCAAACAATGGGTCCTTTAAGGGTCTGTGGCTGTTTGTGCTATTATTAGGGCTGCGCGATGCTGTTAGGCTTTCCGGATAAAGATTTTGAACCCCTCCCTGACAAACCATGGATGCCCATCCCTGTCAAATAGGATTTCCATCGCTGAAATAAGAGGTATTCTGCACAGAACACTGTTGCGGCACACGTCAGGGCTGCACTGCCCTGCCCAAGACTTCGCGGCACGCATCTCCTGAACGCTGCTGCTGTCGCCCCCACCTTTGGAGTTGTAGCTTACGTTTTTTGAAAGGGTGAAGGGGCTACAAGCCTGGGAATTTGGTCGAATTTTGGGTTTATGGTGCTGCGGAGTACATCTACTCAGGTTGAAGTGCCCATGGCTTCAGGTACTAAGGCTAAAGATCTTGGAGCTTTCGGGTTTGAGCGTTTAAGGCCATTCCAGCATCCAAAAACACTTGAAGGCATGAGACATTCCTTGTGCCCCAGATTCCGACACAAGCAGCTTTTCGATCCTGAACGTCACTTCTCAATTCAAGCGTTTGGCCTATACAAATGAAGACCATGATGCGACTTTGTGGGGGTTCTCCGGTGCTAGGAGAAGTTTGCGAAGGTGACGTTGAAAGTGCAGGCAGGGCGCAGTCGGGTGCCCCCCATGTGACCACAGCTCCATCGACACAAAGGGCGGCAAAGGCTCCACCGGAGGCAGCGATCCTGACATGCTTCGAAGCTTTCCTTCATGCCAGGCAAGGAAGCCCTCGATCGCAAACTAAAATGGAGCCCAAAACTTGGAAGATAGATCTTACAGTACAGCAAATTACTCTGTGTGCTCATGCAGTCAAACAGAAATTTTGGCATTCTACAAGTTTTGCATGTGACGGCTTAAGCGAAGTCATCGTTGGCTCGTCCCTACTTAGTTTCGGAATCTGGAAGTTTTTGGGCTGTGGCGTTTACAGTCTCAGGCCCAAAAGTTGATGGGAATGAATATGAACGAGTGCAGAAAAGGATGCTACTCATGTATGTGATATGTACTCCTTGCAAAGCAAACGCGGTCCAGATTTCTACATAAGCCAACATCAAAGCCACTTCCGAAGACCCCGAAGAAACTTCTCTAAACAAGCGACTGCTCCGCATCGGCTCCCTTGCACGACGTTAGTGTTAGGGTCGGTGAGATGCTGCTTGTTCCTCCTCATATTCAAAACATTAATCTCGTGCTTCCGCTTCTTATGACTTATAACTCTTCTCTTGCATTTCATGCTTGTTGTGACTCATTATTATAGCTGCACCAAGCGTCGAAGGACAACCCCTGAAACATTCCTTTTGTAGTCACAGGGCTGTCGGACGCTCCGGAGGCGTGGCTGCACACGGCTGCAATCACCACCTGAAAGGTCACGCGGGTGAGACTCTTAGGGTTCTGTCAGTCTACGTCCGAGAATTCCTAAAAGCCCAACACTACTTCGTTTCAGCATCGAGAAGTTGTCTTTCAGCACCCCCCCCACCGAGCAAGGCTACAGGATCCGGGGTGCAGTCAAAATCGAAGTTACAAACAGAACCATAGCTGTGAAGTTGAGACTCTCGGTAGCTGGCACCTGCCGTTGCTAGTGGCGAATTTGCTCCTACTGGGAAATCCTTCCTTTTTGGTACAACCCTGTCTATAACGGCCGTGCCGCCATAGTGGGCCATGCCCCAGCACCAGACCGATCCCGTGTGCTCAAGCAGAGCGATGGCACGGCGCGTCGCGAAGAGCCTTGGGATTCTCGGGCTCTAAAAAAAGCCAGTCTGACGCCTACGCGGGCACTAATCCCTGAAGTATGAAAGCCATTTAAAGCATACATGTATTGGGGTTTCGTTCCAACAGCGCTTGCAGTAGGACTAAGGGTGAGAGTCAACGGCGTTGAAGATGTAGACCCGCAAAACATCTGAAAGCCTGAATACACCGAAACCCCAAGCCCTAAACTCAACGCAGTGGTACACAGCTCCAAACGCCGGGGTTGGGCAGAGAAGGGCCGTTTGCAGTTTGAGGGCTCCAGTGTGGTTTCTCTACACTATATACCAAGTACTATGTTACGATATACTGTATACCATGTACTTTATAGTCTATACTACATGTTCTAACTTGTATACTTTATATGAGTTTGTTCTAGACTATAACTTTTATAACTACACATATAAGATTGCAAGAAAGCTTTGGTTCTTTGGCAGAGCCCCGAGCCCCTCCTGGGCCCTACTCCCCCAAGCCGGGTATTTGGGCCAGCTTGAGGGTTGCCGTAAGGGTTCTTATGAAGGATAACGTACTTGAAGGATCATGGGACTTAGTAACTAGGGCTATAAGCAGGGTAACTATACTTATAACCCCAATTAAGGTACTTATAACCTTACTTACTAAGTCCCATGATCCTCCCAGTAGGGGTCGTTTTCAAAGATTGCTTAAGGGTCACCATAGCGGACGAACTTCGGCGACTTTGACACCGTCAAGATTGTTATAGCAGGTCACACGCAGTCTCTATTGTAGCTCTTAGCTTGGCTACGTAATTGATGGCTAGGGTCGTATCATGAAAACCCGGGTAATCAACAAAGGAATACAACAGAGACCTTAGGTCCGTCCAGCCGAAAAACCTGCGACAATCACGGCTCCTCACTGGCGTTGTTCACGCTACTGAGGCAAGTATCCAGAACATCTCACGATGAAGTCATTGCCAGAAACACAGCTGGTTCTTTTCAGACCGAGGTGCCCAGAACGTTGTGCGAGTGCCTGCGCGTCTTGCAGCGGGACCAAAACCCAAACCCTGAACCCCGAAACCCCAGAGCGCAAAAGCCCCAAACCGGTAATCCTCTAAACCCTTAGCCCCAGAATTTTCCAGTGCTCAAACCTGCTACCAACAACAGCATCTTGCTTGAAAGTACTGCGGTCCTGCTTGAACTTTTGGGCTTCAGGGCCTCGGGGTTGGGGGATTCTAGCTTCAGGTTCAGGGCTGGGTGTTCCTTTCGAACCCTCTTTTTCTCAGTTTAGGTTGGCTGAATGACACAGGTGGCTGAGGGATGAAGTGGGAAGACTCGTGACCGAAGCCATCCAACATCCAGAAACATCCAGAAACTATAGGATAGGGCTTGGGGTTTCGGGTTTAGGGGTTGGGGGCAGAAGACGGAGTCGCTTTTGTCCGGACTTCCTTTCGGTAGCGAGGCGTGGCTCGAGCACACGCTAAGCCTTGGCCCCAAAAAGCGACCCTGTAGGGCCTGAACAAAAAACACGAATTCCCTTCCACTTATTCGGGAAGAATCGAAACTTCGTGTGATGGACGGATTGCCGGCTCGAGCTGCGGTGAGCTGAGAAGCGCAGGCGCCAAAATTGTCAAACTACGCAGAAAGTCACGCATTCAAAAGGTGCTTTCTGCAGACCACCCGGCACGATGCGGGACTCGCGAGGAAGGCTCGGGCTCTTGAGGACTCCATAGATTTTCGCTCTGGCCCCATCCTCATTCCGGAGGGAGAGCTCTACTACGGACTCATTTGATCATCCTTGGCTCAGTCCTCGTAGCGCTGCCACATCGTTTGCCGAAGAAGCCTCTCAAGTACAAGAGCCTGCTCGGGGTCATGCACTGCTTCGCGAAGACGGGACAACGACAACCACCCATATGCCCTGTGCATTGCCTGCACAGCATGCACATGGTTTGCGATCAACTCCTCCACCTTGTGTCGCAAGAAGCCCGACGTCACCATGATCTCGGCACATTTGCTCTGAGTGCCTGCCCAGAGAGATGCGCGTTCAAGGATCGTCGCCGTTCGTGCGACGACACACATGCGCAAGTCACGGCTTTGGTTTTGCTTGCTGATCTCCTCCATGATAGGCTTGGCTTCTCGCCAATCTGCAACGAGCAGTATGCTCCCCTTCCGGCCCTCCAGCCAGCTGAGAAAGCCCATGGATTTCTTGTGGTAGACGAACTTGCATCCGAACCTGAACGCAAGAGCTGCCAACTCTTTGCGGACCACGGCCTGCTCGGGCTTCAAGCAATGCTCGAAACACCAAACAAGCCACGTGCGGACTTCATCCGCCTGGGGTCCGGCCTGGCGAGCCATCCAAGGGCGAAAACAGTTGGCCCAAGTCTACAGCACCACACAAGCGAGCCACTATTAACGCGAGCAGTTACCGTGGTGGACAATGGGGCAACAGACCACGGACCTTTCATCCGAAGCTCTAAAAAGACTCTCTCCACAAGACACCCAGCCCTGGGGCGAAGCTACACACACACACACAGAGATGAGAGAATGACATGGTCACATCAACGATGCTTGGGAGATCGCATGCGTTTATCAACAAGGGACTGTATCAATTCTCGGGCCTTCAATCCAAGGCCCCTGAGAGCGAAGGCATCATTCGGGTTCTTGGGAATAAGGTGTGGCATTCATTTTGCATTCTTACCGCCACCATCCTGGATTTGCGTGCTCGACAAGCTAAGCCGAGGGCTTTTGCATAATTGCATGTGATGGACACATCTGAAACACGAAGCTTTGCCTGCCCGCACCCCCCGGCACCTCCCCCGGATAGCTTCAGGCGAAAAAACCCTCTGTTGAAGGATAAACTTGGCCTGCTCATTTAGGAGTTTCCGAGAATGGGGGACCCTAATATAGCACCTTAGATAGTAGGATCCTTATTACAAGGACCCTAAAATCAGGTACCCCTATTTTTCGGAAACTCTCATTTGTTCAGGAGCATGCCCGGTGGAAACCAATCGCCCTAAACTCAGAAAGTAGTTGGAGTATCAGGCAAACTAACAAGTAGAGAACAAGCAGGGCTTCTAGCAGGGGTCTGACTTTGAGAGCCACCGGTTTAGGATTACGTATTTCTAGCTCCGTTGCTCCCTCTCAACCTAATGCTGACCAACTCCCTCCCTCAGCCCCCAACCCTGACCTGACAGAACACTGCAACCCCACAACACTATTCTAATCAAGGTCCCTCAAATCGAAGGGTCGCGGCCTGCAAGGTCTCTCCGCTTGAAACACCAGCGCTACTCAGCGTGGCGGCTCCTTCAGGCAAGGTCAGCGGCTGAGGTTTCAGCCTAAATCTGAACCCTAAACTAAGCTTGCCCTAAACACTAAACCCCTAAACACTATAAACCCTAAACCGTAAACCCCTGAACCCCTGAACCCCTCAACCCTAAGCCCTAAACCCCTAAACCCCTAGACCCCAAACCCCCAAACCCCTTAACATTAACCCTAAACCCTTAAACCCTAAACCCCTATAAACCCTAAACCCCTATAAACCCCAAACCCTAGATCAAGTCCCGTCAAGTCCTTCAAGGTCTCGATACACAAGAAAACTCCGATTCAGAGCTCTTTTTGGGATTACCTCATAGGATTCTATATATGAACCCCAAAAAGGGGACGACTTTGGGGCCTTAGGGTACCTTGAGCTTCCAGCTGAAGCATGTCTTACTTGCCGTGTTTTAAGAACTTCGGTCACAACTTGGCGACTTAGGGCTGCCAGACGTTGACAGAACCCCGACGGCAGAACCACCAGCTGCTGGGTGGTCGTCAAAACTAGGGTCCCTTTTTGGGTCCCTAATATGCTAGGGAACCTAATATTTAGGGCATTTAGGGTGCCCAAAAAGAGACCCCAATTTTGACAACCACCCAACTTGATACTCAATACAACACTCTGCTCTCGTCTACATTCTACTCTACTCTGCTCTCTGCCCTACAACTGGTGGCTACAGGGAGTGGCCCACGGCTTCCCCTGGCTGTTGAAGCAGACGCCCGGCTGCTTCCTGACGGCTGGGCTCAGGGCTTCGTAATCGCGAAGCCAGGCTCTCGTCCAACTCCATCCGGAACTGAACTTGCTCGGGACAGCGAAATCAAAGCCGGATATACGCAGGTGTGCCTCGGCAATGGCCGTGAAAGATACTCTTGCAGCCTTCCTGAAGGCCAAAACCTCCATACTCGGCCCGGACTTCACCAAACTAAACTGCAATCCCCAATCCCGACGTCAGAGGAGGGGTTGTTTCGGCTTTATGGTGGGCCCCAGGCTCATATGGATTTAGACTGCAGGGCTTCGGGCTTTAGCGTATAGGGTTCAGGAATTCAGGATTTTGGGATTTCGGTGCTTAGGTTTTCGGGTTTACGCTTGGCCTGCACCTGCGCCAGATTGGAGATAGGAGGCAATTTCTCACACTAAACCCTAACTGAACCCTGAATCCCTAAACCCCAGACCCTGAACCCAAAGCCCCCAAAACCTTCAATCTGGGCGTTTCCTAAGACTTAGCTCCGGCATCGAACAGGTACTTGGTAGCTGTTTTACACTTCCCCCTGAAGGCCAAATTGTGGTCCCGGTTTGATGAAGGAACACCCTTATACATGTCATAAAAGTCGTAATACTCCTCAGAGTAGCAGTAAGAGTAAATAATCGCCATGTAGTGATAATTGTAATGATATGGTAATAAAAGAAAGCGAATGGCGGTAAAACAATCGCCAGGCTACAGTCCCTACGGACTGAAGTCAGTAATTCCTACACTCTTGAATCCCAAAGCCCGAACTCTTTCAACCCCTGCACCAGATCCCGAGACTTCTGTTTAGAATATTGCGGCTTGAAGCTCAGGGTTGCAGGCTCTCCTGGCAGCAAGATGCCCGAAGGAGGCACCAAACCTCGCAGGCCTCACTTCGAGGGTTTAGGGTCTTTGGGTTTGGAGCGTTCTGCCGTCGGGGGTTTAGGAAGGTTCCCCAGAGAGCTGTGATGCGCATTTTCTGGCTTGCCCCTCATTAGAAGGTTCCTTGTAAGGTTGCTTCATGTGTCGATTCTCGCCCGCTCCGGAATCTTGGGTGGGCGGCGCTTACACATTCACATATACACTGACACAGAAACAAACCGCCGCAGACATCGAGAGAGCGCTCATGAAGCCCCTATAACAACTTTGCTAACTTCTGCACCCCAAGATGAGGGCTCAGGCCCAAACCTCAACCCTCAACATCAGACTGCAGCCGAAAATGCCTGCAACCGCAAGACTGTTAAACCCAATTCGATACCCAATAATCCTGACGCTTCAAGCCTTCAACATTCACTGACCCCTGATTATAGCCCAGGCCTACCAGATCTCAATGCAAACAGTAGTCCCTACTTCGAAAGTCCCAATCCTCTCACACCCTTTCATCCTATATGGGCAGCTTCTCCGTTTTGTAGGATCTCTATGGGATCCTTGAAGGAAGAGGTGCTCCACAGGGACCCTCATTTAGAGAACTGCCCATCTAAACCCAAAGCCCTAGGTACAACCTTGCAGTAAGAGCCCTTACACGGATCCTGCACCTATCCCTAAACCTAAACCCCAAACCCTAAACCGAAACCCCTAAACCCTAAACCCTAAACCGAAGTTCCAGCTCGACTGACTGACACGGTCGAGGCGTCGGCCCACGCCAAGCTTTGCTTGGGCTTCGAGTCCTTGGTGTAGGTTGGAACAGTTTGAGGCTTCGGTTGGGCTTTAAGAGTTTAGGGATGTAAGAAGCCTGCAGGCTGCATAGTCATGCTAGGAAACTGTCGGCATCTTTAGCATGCGGTGAAGATTCGCAATTCCTCGATGGTGGTCTCTGGCGCGGCGGACACCGGTACGCTCTGCCCACTCAGCAGCGCAACATGCAGCGCGAGGGACATGACGAATTCTCATGCAAAAACCGCAGAGAGCTGGGATGCTTTCGAAGGGGACTGCACGCACATTGGCTTAGTGTCTCGGGTTCTTCATGAGGAGCAGGAATCTCGAACGTTGAGCATTATAATTATGCCCACGAGCATCCCCGAGATAGCCTCTGCAAGCCGTTGACTGGGCTAAGTGGGGCTACTCACTGCAAGCACAAATACCAGAAAAGCTTTACTCCTGCTCACCTACAGTCCGAGCTCGACCCTACAATTGTGAGTTTGAAAGCTCTCCAACCTAAGCTCACTGAAACACGAAACCCCGGAAAACTTAAACGCCCTCTACGCCCCAACACCCTCAAGCGCCCCGGGCCGGGCCGGGCCGGTGGAATATCGAAGAAAGACTTTTGGAAAGCCCCCCGGAGCCGAGCATTGCGGGAAATGCGCGAAAGCTGAGCCGAACTTCCATGATGGGGCCTGGCGTAGGGGGGCTACTCTAAGGCGGTTAGTAAAAGCGTTCCTAAACCGTTCCTTGCAGGGCTCAATTAGGGATTTCATGGCTTTGGGTTTCAGGGATCATTGCTTGCAGGTTTGGGGCCGAGGACTCCAAGATTTCAGGGTTTGGCGTTTCGGGGTGCAGCAGGTAGGGGATTTGAGGCCTCTAGCTACCTTAGACTACCAAACCTGACCTTTTTGTAGGTTCTGATTATAAACCCGAATATGGAATTTAGAGGTTTTGGAAGGCTAAGGTAGGGGTTAGGGATCAGGGCTTCAAGACTTTCGGGTTTCAGGATACTTACAGTACCACACCTTAAACCCTAAACCCTAAACCCTAAAACCCAACCCTAAACCCTAAAACCCTAAACCGTCAAACCCTAAACCCTAAACCCTAAAACCCTAAACCCTAAACCCTAAAACCCTAAACCACCACCACCCTCAAACTCACCGTTTATTCTGTCCACTCAAGGAGGCCTCCAGTTCACTAGGGGCACAAGGTAGCGCAACTCCGCTGCTGCAGCAGTACCCTAAGGCCCAAAAGTAGTTCCTTTTTGGGGGTTCATATATAGAATCCTATAAGGTGACCCCAAGAAGGAAGTACTTTGGGGCGTATGCCATGTGAGATATGATTTCGCACCAGCCTACGAAAATTGGCCTGGAATACGTAAGAGTCTCAAAAGCCGAGAGAATAATTACCAACGTTCAAGGACTGCGCAGCATGCCAAGCCCAAACCTGTAAGGCCACAGGCTAACCCTAAAACCCTACAGCACATTACAGCACCTCTAACCCCGAAACACCCAAACCACCCCGAAACGCGAATCGAGTGTGCCTCGCAATCTTGACCTCGGCTTGTGGGATTAGTTCTGACAGCCTCAGGGCTGTTGCACTTAAGGCTTTGAGGGGCTTTGGTTTAGGCTTTGAGACCGTTAGCCCTGAGTATTGAGAGCTTGAGAACATAGGGTTTGAGAGGTTTTGATGTGCAGCGTAATTTGAAGAGCTCACAGAGTTTAGGGTGAAGGGGTGCCAGCATAGGCTTCGGGGTCCATGATGATCATCGCCTTCATTCATCGTGCTGGCGAAAGTCATGAAGCCATGTAGCCTGAACAGCGCGCCGTGCCCGAAAAGCCTCGAACCGGGTTTCATGGATGCGTAGCACGTCGGCATCCAGAAGCCTTTCACTGTTGAGGAGCTCCCACAACCCAGGGCCACCACCAGCATCGAGGGTCACGAGGCTGAGAGTAGGAGCAGCGAGGGGCCCAGGGGGGCTGGAGTGCCTTACCGGGGAGTGGGATGTGGGTGCTTGGCCGCTTGGCCTAGCGCTCACCCTTGTTTTCGTAACCCCGGCGATGATGTCATTGACTCTGTTTCAGGTTAGGCGAAGACGATCAAGGATCAAAACCTGCAAGCAGGAGCCTCACTCCACTCCTCGAAGGATTGCAATGGGACGGACCGCAAAAGGATGCTTGAGTGGTCGGTGCGGCCACCCAGCCCTGAGATCTGAAGAAGCCCTCAGCTCGGAAACCCTCAGCTCAACCCACATGCAGTGCCAGGGACGATCTTCAAGTCGAACCCCAACCCCGTCACCTGGACCAGGAAGAAACCCCAAACCCTAAAACACTTAAAAGCACGAAAGCTCTAACAATCCTTGAACTCGTAAGACCTTCATTTAGCAACCTTTATAATCAGCTCTCTAGAACCCTCGCAGAAAACCCCAATTACAGCAAACGCAAAAGAACACCTAAGGTAACACTGTACACACTACGACAGCGCTCTTATGGTACACTTTAACAAAATCCCAGCCAATGCCCCCACGAACAAAATCCCAGCCAATGCCCCACGTTTTTGGGCTGGCTGCTGACGAACTCAACGAGCACAGAGACCTTCCACAAGACCATCGTGTATGGCAGGGGGTATTTAAGGGATTCTGCACGGTTGCAACAGGAATCCTAATAAATAAACCCCAAGCTTGAACACCGATTTCTTCACTATAGCTATTCGGGAAAGTTCCAGGTTTGGGTGCTCGCCGAGAGCCACACGAAACTGCTAAAGACTACCAAAAGCCATTCGGTTTAGGTGTGCGTTCGTTCTTTGTTATCTTGCCCGTTCCCTTCTCCGCAGACCGCAGATTGGTCGGGAGGCAGGAGGGCGGACTTGATAATGAGCACTGTTTCCAAGTCTAGATTTACAGGCTTCGAACTTCTTCAAGGCAGGGTGTGGGGGTTTACTGATATTTTTCTAAGTCATACTATAAGGAGAAGATGAATTCTGAGCCATGGGAGATTTGCGCGTCAGACGCACTACTCGGCGAGCTCCGGGGGCACCCGCTTTTCATTCTTCAAAGAAGACCGCTGCTCTGAGCCTGAAACAGAAGAAGCGCCGAGATCCTAAACCTCATACAGGGGTCTTGATGGTTGGAACGGGGTGCCTCTGAGGGTTTACTAAAGGGTTCTACAATGAGGCCCTCAATAATCCGAATAGGGCTGGGATACATTATGGTAGTATAACCCTTAAGGCAGCCTGCTCAAAGACAGCGCGAACCAGGGCTGTCAAGTTGAAGCATTCGAAATGACTTGATTGCACAAGATGCCAGTCCGCTTCTGCTCTATGCCCGTCCAGTACTCCGCATCTCAACACCCTGCAACCTCAGTGACTAAACCCCAGTTGAAGCGTCGGGAGCTTATTTGCAAGTGTGTTCGATGAACCCTCTTCGTAACCCCACCGGCCCACCAAGGTCCGCACGGTGGGGTCTTGGGTTACGCCGATGAAGTCCCATCCTGGCAAAAGGCCCTGACGAAAACGCTATAATAGGAGGAGTCTTTTGTAATTAGTTTCAAAGGGGTCAAATGTAGGGACCCGAATAATCTAGAAGCACTTTGCAGGGACATCCGGTTATAGATATATTGAGGGAAAGGAACAAGTACATACTAACCGACACTAACTAGTGCTAAAAACTTCAGGCGCATATGGTTAAGCTTCAGGGTTTAGGACCTGCAGGGCTTCAATGCTTCAGAATTCTTTGGCTAAATGGGCTTAGGGCCTCAGCCGTTCAGGGCCTAATGGCTTTAGACGTTTCGGAAAGGTTTCGGGAGATTTAGTCGGGAGATTTAAGGGGAAACTTGGAAATCATAGAAGTTTCAGGGCAGAGGGCCTTTGAGTTCGGAGTATGACTGCCCGCTCTCGCCTTCAGATTTTAGGATTCCTGGTAAGGGGCGCAAACCCCTGAACCCCTAAAACGTCTCAAAGCCTAAACCCTAAACCCCCGTAAACCAACCCCCTAATCCTTACCCATAATCCCCAAAGCAGTTCCTTTTTGGGATTACCTTGTAAGATTCTATATATGAACCCCCAAGAAGGGGGACTACTTCGGGGCCTTGGGGTCACCCCCCTCCTTGATGCCCATAATAAGGACCCAATAAGGCCTATTTAAGGAAGTATAGTCTCCTACCCCCTCCCCTTCCTCAACCCTAAACCCTAAAACCTAAACCCTAGACCCTAAACCCTAAACCCTAAACCCTAACCCCCCTAAGGGCCCCTGAAACCTTGAAGGGAAGAGAGACCTTTTCACCGAGGCCTGCCTCCCTGGACGGTTGCAAAACATAAGCAAAAGATATCATATATAGTATATAATGTAATATATTAATAATAACAATAATAATAGTAATAATAAGACTAATAATAATAAGACTAATAAGACTAATAAGACTAATAGGACTAATAATAGACAATAACAGATAATATATTCATAACCAATGTCTAACAGAAGTAAAACGTTGTAGAAAGCCAGGGTATCAAGTGCAAGGCTTTGGGGCTGACAAGGTGCTTAGGGTTTAGGGTATATCATAACTGTCAACTAGAACTGGGATTATGAGACAGGCTAGTTGGGGCTTTGGTGCTTTTGATGCTTTTCGGCATTGCTGTGAAAGGCATCTTCATTTTCGGATGAGGGTCAGGGTTTCGGTCCGGTCTGTTCCAGTCTCGCTCCGTCATTTCCAGCCAGTGCTTGTTGCCGTCGACATTCGAAGTGCAAAGTCAACGACGACAGAACACGAGTCGATCGGCAGGGATTGGCGTAGGTTCAGACCTCGTTCAGCCAAGCTGCCTGGAACTTCCAGTCGCCTTTGGCGATCTCCAGTTGCAGCGTCAGCTCTCTTCGGCTCGGCGGCAAACTGAAGGTTCTCCACCACGGCTCTCTGAAGAGCCATCAAGAATCAAGGTCAGGTTCACACCTTCGGGGCTTAAGCCATGTCTTGCGGTGGTTCAAAACTGACCATACCAGCATCATGAGGGATCTGTTCGTGTTTCCCTGCCTTCATCGCCGTGGATGGCAATGGGCACGATTCACCGGATGAGTCGGTCCCCAAAGCCCGTGCTGTCCTGCACGTTGCCAGAATGCGGCCCAAGACGAGGACCTCCACTTCAAGGGTTTTGATGCAGATTGGCACGTGGGCCACAATGAAACTTAGAGATTCAAACCCCGCAAAGAAAAAGCTCCTGCTCGATTTCAGCGCATACACTGGGCTGCATAGTATGGACTAGTACTAAACCTTAAACCCTAAACCAAAGCCCCTAAAGCCCTAAATTGCGTTTGGGAATTCGAGGGGAGGGCAGCGCTGCAGGCTTCTGAGTTAGAACACATCTTCCCTCAAAGAGCATTACGGGTATCCGGGCCCTGACATAATCAATTCTGAAATGGCAGGAAATCCTAAAACCCCGAAAGAAAATTTAGTGACATTCTGGTAGTAAGGATTCAGGAACCTTTGTTGTATGAAAGCCCGACAATTCCGCCTTGCGGTCCTAAGACATCTCCCATAAACACAAACACTCAGGGCTCGGGTGTTTGGGCTTCTGCTGTGTTGGATTTCGGGCTTAGGGAACCCCCTTAGGGTTTTAGGGTTTAGGGTGTAGGGTTTTAGGGTTTAGGGGGGCTTAGGGAACCCCTTTAGGTTCTAGGGTTAGGGTATTTTCCCTAAATCGCTGAGCCCCTTAACTCCAAACATTCCCTAGCTGCACCTGTCAGCTGCCGAAGAGGGCCAGTGGGGATGGCAGGCGACCTTCGCGTGAGCATGGGCGAAGCGAAAAATCACCTGATGAAACTCTGAACCCCTCAATAAGCCTAAAACCCGAAGCCCCAAACCCTAGCCCCCTAAACCCTGACCTAAACCTGAAGCCACAGCCATGCTATCATTGAGAACAGGACGTATGACTTAAGAGCATCTAGGCGGGCTGCAACTTAACTGGAAACTGTCGCTCCGGAGGTCGAAGCGATTCTTCGCTGTCACTGCGGGGTGAACGAATGTGATGATGATTAGGACCATGACGGAAACGGCAGCTACACACGAAGAAGAAAGTGATGACGGCCGGGAAAGTAACGCAGGTGATAGTGGCGATGACGACAAAAAACAAATACATGTTCAATAATCGGACTGATGAGGCAGAGGACGGTCATGACAGTAATGACGGTGGTGATGATGATGATAGTGATAGTGGTAGTCGTGGTATCGATTGCGAAGATCACCACGGATGAAGGCGAAGGCGAACATGCATCACTTTGGAGCTTCCGATCAGGAGGAGGTCATCGGGGTGCGGCAAGGACGCGGAGCTGCAAAATTGGTGGCGCCTCTTCGTCCCCTACATGGAGGGCTTTGAATGTAAGCAAGGGAAACTACTGCTGTTGCCTTTTGAAAGGTGGCCCAGAAACTCGTATTCAAGTATTTTTGGCGCTGACACTTAGCTTTTTCAATTTTTGGGGGCTGGTTAAGTTCAGGCTATCAGGCTATCTACCCTAAACCCTAAAGCCTAAACCGTAAATAGCCTAAACCCGCAACCCTAAAGCCCTTCGAAATCTGAAGCGCCACGGTGAAACAAAACCCCAAGAAACACGCCGTAGCCGAGCAGACCAGGCCTCTTCGTCGAGAAAAGATACCGGGGAAGCCGGCCTCGCCCACGATTAAGGGTCTAGGGTGTTGGGGTTTCGGGGTTTAGGGTTTCGGGGATTAGGGCTTTAGGGGTCTAGGTTTTCGGGAATTAGGGTTTAGGGGTTTACGGGTCTAGCGTGTGTTTTTAAGGGTTTGGGGTTTAAGGCGTTGGGCTTTGGGTTGGGGTCTCGGATTCGACTAACGTTTATTCTTCGAGGGCTTTACAATGTGTAGGCGGGTGTAAAGATTTTTGCAGGGCCTAGAACAAATTATTTTGACGACTATATGACTCCTAGCTTCAGTTTAGCCCTCTGCATCACAGCTGCAAACAAGCGCTTTTGCGAAGGGAATGGATATCCTTGGGTCGGGGCTTCTGTTTCAAGGTCTTCGCGGATCATTTGGAGGAGGCTTTCTGGTAGGAATTACGGGGTTCAGCGTGGATGTCAAGAAGACTGACTCTTGAGATGAATTGCTGTACCAACAAAGAAGTCTAACTACACATTGCATGTTTTTGAGCTGCCCGTGGTAGTTGGGGGTGACCCTTTGATGCGATTGTTCCCTATCCCAGCAGCCGCCTGCTTCCCAGTCGGCAAAGAATGCATCCACGTTCGCAACCGAGAGATTCTGAGCACAAAGACGGCTTAGAAAGAGGGGCTAAGGGTGCCAAAATCACGGCTCTCTACATGCCACCTGAAGGCCGAATTGACGCAGCAGCAGGCTATGCTGCTGGTGGCCATCATCGGTGGTGGTGGTGGCATCAGGGGCAACGACAGCGGTAGCAACAGCAGCAGCCGCCATAGTGGACGGAGCAGCTGCAGTAGTAGCAACAGAAGCAGCACCGGTCGCAGCAGAGGCAGTAGTACCAGTGGTAGAAGTAGTGGCAGTCGCAGCAGTGGAAATAAGTGGAAACACCAGGACTGGGACTAGGACTGGGACTAGGGCTAGGAGTATGTAGGAGTAGGAGGAGGACGAGGAGCAGCCGCAGCAGCAGGAGCAGGAGCAGGAGTAGGAGTAGAAGCAGCAGTAGCACAAACTAACAGCAGGAGCAGTAGGCGTACTAGCGGAGCAGCAGTAGAAGTAGCAGTGAGGACGACGACAACAACGGCGACCGCCATGGCGACCACTACTACTAGTGCCACTGCTACCAACACTGGGATACGTGGAATCACAGCAGAAGTGTTCAGTTCACTTCTAGCCCTCATCTAGACCCCTGGCCTCCACACGATACTTTGGCGACAAGGGCATGTGGCTGTGCGTGCTCGACTTTGGCACGATCTCCTGTGCCATGGGAAACCTACCTGCTTTGGCCTTGGATAAGTTTAGACCGCTGCCCTAACACGGAACCATAATCCTTCAACCCAAAGAAACGTCCCAACCCCTAAAAGGCTCGAAGGGCGAGACAGGCCGGTCCGTGTCTGTGCATTGTAGGGTCAAGGGTTGTAAGGGCTATCTTCAGGCTGTCTATGGAGTTGGTGCCTATGGCAAGAGCCCCGAAGATTGCATTTTTCGGGGAGAGGTACCAGACCTGTAAACAGAGCAGTTGCAAGAATGGTGACACCGTCTCGCAGGAGCGCAAGGAGAATGCTAAGCCGCAGGTCAACAATGCAAACATCCGTATTAGCAGAATTGTCTACTAGTATCACCCGTAACAACTCCCAAGCTGTACACTCAGAGATACCCCGAAGGAGGCCGAGATGCACTCATCAAAACCCCTGAAATATAACTCAACTGCCTTGTGTCTCCAAGCCCTAAAGCCACAAATTTAAAACCTCGCGCTGCAAAAGCACTGAACAAGATCTTTTGTGGAGCCCCAAACCCTCACGGCAGCTCAAGGACTCATCAGTCGATGTGCCTTGGGCTTTTCGATGAGCAGCACCTCATCCTGCGTCCAGACCTGGCTGAGGAGTCTCCTGGGTATGATGTAGGGGCCTTAATGATTACCTAGACTATCTTGGGGGTTCGTTACTATTTATATTAAAACAAAAACTGATCCCAAAACCCTATTCTAATTGAGGCCCCTATATTAGCGGTAGAAGTCTTTTCCAATATTCCTTCGGGTTCAGGGTTGAGGGAGTTTTCTTTAGGGCTGGGCGGTTTGAGAAGGGTGTTTCGGAGGCCTCAACAGGTGGGATGAAGGTAGGTGGGATATTCCCAAATAAGAGTCCTTATATAAGAGATCCTTAATCCTACCTGCCTTCATCCCACCTTTTGAGGCCTCCGAGTGTTGCAAGGGTTGTCAGAACCGTTTCGTAAGGGTACTGTGATGATTTAGGCTTCAGATTTGATTGGGATTGAGGGGTTGCGGCCTACCCGTGCCTACACCACAAGGCTAGGGAATTAAGGCATAGCTGTCGCGTTGCTCATCATTTAGGTCCCATGCTATCTCAGCTGTAGAATGTAGTGAAGGTTCATTGAGTCGAGGCGTGGAATGCAGCGAGTCGGTTACTTCGAAACCGAAGCATTAAGGCTTGTTTGCGAAGTCGTCTAGTCCTTTCAAGGACTAGGTTTTTGCCGGTCCATTGCAATGAGATCTAGAAGACCAATATGTAGCTCCCATAAAAGTGTGCATCTAAGATAACTATGGTTCCCGTCATAAACTACTTGCTGACTTGACTATGCCAGAGAATATCGGAAAAAATGCAAAAGCAGCCTCTGAAACACCAAAGCGACACGGGCAGAGTCAAGAGCCGACGGTCCCTCTTCGCGCAATCACAAATCGGGGCTTCGGCTTTTCAAAACCTTCAACCCTCCAAACCATACGAAGCCCCAATCGTAAACACTGCAGCTACTGAACCATAAGCAGGGTGGAGGCACCCCATACATGTCGCAGAGCTTCTGCGTTGTGGCAGTCCTGGCAAAGAAGGTCACCTGCATGCATGGGAAGCACAATGGCGAGGGAGTCTAAGTCTACGTGGTGCTCAGTTTGGGGCACAGGCTTCAGGGTTTGTGATTGCTTGTTTGATACGGGGCTTCAGAATTATGGCTGGTTTGAAACTTAAAGCGCTCAGGACTCAGCACTGCCAAGCCCCGTAATTAACACAATCCTTGCACCACGAACGCTGACATAACCTGACTTCTCCCCTTCACAACCCCAACAACAAACACCGCCGAAGCCGAAGCCTAGAACACCCCTTGAGCCGTCTCCAGACAGGAAGCCAAACCATGAAAAGAGCGCAAACACTTTGTCACCAAACAACTATCCATGTTCCTGCATATTCGCACCTCCTACAGTGCCAACCCTAGAACCCTAAACCCTAAAACATGTACACTAACCCCAGCCCCTCAGCACAACATTCCCACTTCTTTTAGAACTGAGACCCCAGCCCTGTCACTCCTTAATGCTGAAACCCACAAGACCACAAAGAGCCCTTAAAAGAAGTTCATTAGGCCGCGCAAGGCGAACCCTTGCCCTACAAACCCTGTTCTGTCACCACCGTCCATATGAACACAGTATTACGATTCGCCAGTAGCATCTAAACCCTAAGTCCTGGACTGTAGATACCACCAACCCTAAACCCTAAATCCTGGACTGGACCCTTGATATCGACAAATCGGTGTGCCTTGAGCCTGTCCGCCAAGCGGTGGGCGTGGGGCTCGAGGGCCTCAAGGCGCTTTGTATTTGGGGGGGATCCTTTCGAAGGGGCTGGGGCTTCTCAAGGGGTTTAGGGGTTTCAGGGTTTAGGGTTTTAGGGTTTAGGGTTTAGGGCTTTTGGGTTTAGGGTTTAATTTTTTAGGGTTTAGGGTTTTAGGGTCTAGGGTTTAGGGCTCGAGTACGAGGGCCAGCCAACTGTTTTAGCAGCAGAAGCGAAAGCGAATAAGATCTAACTTGGTACACTTCTCGATTTAAAAAACGTCTTCTGTACGTGCCTGACTGTCTTCCTTGCTGCAGGGGCCATGCACCTGCGGAGTCAAGCGTGTCATCCTTGCAGCAGGGGCAGGGACATACACATCTGCGCTCCCCCTTTTGGCGTTCGCCAAAACACCACCAAACCCCAACAACCCAACCACACTTAAGCAGCTGAAGTCCAAAGGGCCCTCGGAAAAGGGTGGAGAGAAGTCCAAGTGGAGGAGTGCAAAGGAGTGTAGCCCAAGTAAGGCTCAAGACGCTCCTCAGTTTCTGAGGAAAAGGACTGTGGTTGCACAACAAACGGCGCAAGGCTTCACAGTGCTTGCAAAAGATGGGACATGTAATCCCCTGCACGGTTTTGCAGAAGCACGGCTCTTCACCAATCTGCAAGCTACACAACCTGAGAACCTGACCCAAACCGGACTTACAACCGGAAGCTAAGAAAATCGTCAAAAATCCAAAGATGAGCCGATACTGTACTCCAAGGGTCAGAAAGGATTAGCATGTCTCAAGCAGATATCCGCGAGACTGGCACGCCTAACAAACTAAGACCCACAAGCCACACCTTTAAGGACGTATGACAAAACGACCCCTAAAAACCACGCCTAGAGCACCTTACTTCAATCCACCTCAGGGACTCCATCCTGGTGCATGCGCTCGAGGCGAAAGCCCTCGTTCGTGTAAAAGATATGTTGTTGAGCATCTGACAACTGTTCAAGTGGCACTTCAATGCCATTCCTAATCAGAAACGCTGCAGCTGAAGCGATAGCATGATTTATTTCTTCATCAGCCTCTTCAATCTCACTGTCAGTCGCAAGCGGAGGAAATCTTGTTGATCTTAAGACCGCAACGTCATCAACATACCTCACCACAGCATCAGAGGAGCTAGCAGCCTCATTGGTACCTGCAGCCCAGGGTGTTAGAGTTGGCAAGTCAGGATAGAGACCTGCCTCACGCATCTCTTCATACTGGCGGTACAGCTGTTCGGGTCCAGGGACTACATCGATTCCATGCCTATTGATCTGGTCACGGTGGGGGTAAGTAGGGTCATACCTAGCCCTATACTCAGCAGCAGGAACTATCCCAACCCCTTGAACCCAGTGCGGAGGAGTTCCAGATGACGAGCTGGAGTCTGATCTCGTTGCCATATACAGCTCGAAATCTCGCCGCGCTCCGCGGTCATAATACTCAGCTGACCGACCAGACTGTATCGAAGAAGACTCTGCATCACTACGCGGGGATTGAGGTTCCGGCTCGTAGGGAAGGGCCTCAGGAACAACTACTACAGGATGATTTCTCGGGGCCTCGGGTGGAAGCTCGAGTGCGACAGTTCCTTGCATGTCAACAACCAGGCTGCTTCTTAACACGCGATCAATGAAGTTTTCCCAGCTATTAGGGTCCCCAAGATCAAAAAAGTTAGGAATTTCAATCCGGTTGGTGTTCCTTCGCAGCGGGGGAGGTTCAACCGTGGGGCTACGTTGCTCTGGTGCTCCAGGCAGGAGGGCCCACGGAGAAAACTGCACGTCTGGGCCTGCACCAGTGCTAACTCGCCTTGGCCTGGCACCTCTGCCACGGCAACGCAGTCCATCATCGTAGTCAGCAATGACTATAGGCTGCGGGATTTGCTCGGAAAGCGGAATGGGTTCAAGCTCTGGCTGCTCAAGGCCATCTTCGACTGGCTCAGTGCGTCGTGTGCTAAAGAACCTTCCCACAGCACAAAGCAGAAAAATCCCTATTGCAACCACAAGAACCGGAACTATTGAAAGCCACCAGCTGCTCCAGTCATCCTGCGTCGATCCTTCAACTCCTCCCTTGCCCTGAGCCTGAACAGGCAGCGAACCGACAACAAGCAGCGCCAACGCCTGCCTCAAAAGGTTTAGTTTCGCAACAGGGGCCTTAACCTTTGGCACATCGTACCCGCACAAAAGCAAGAGGTCTCTGACACGAGTCCAAGGCAGCACTTTCGTGGCAATATCTGCCAGCATGTGTTCTCCTTTTAAGTGCGACAGGTGCCACTTTCCAGACTGGAGCCTTTCCCGGAGGGCTTGAGACCGAACCCGCAGGTGGCGCGTGCGCCAATTGCCACTTTCAAAAGAAGCGATTGAGATGGATGCAAGGTTATCGCAGAAAGCCTGACACGCTGGAAACTGCTGAACCTCTGGGTGAAGCTCATGCACCAGCCCTTCAAGGGACTCCGTCAACGCTACACCCTCAAGAACCCCTAACAGCTCACACTCAGCAGTAGAGAGAGCTGTGAAGGGCTGCTTACCTGCACCCCAGAAGACTAGATTGCGACCGACCTGAACCAGGCCAGCTTCAAAGCTTCTGTCACCAGCTGGAGCGAAACTAGCATCAGTGAAAGATTCAAGCAGGTAAGGAAGAGCCGTGACGCGACGCTCATTATGCATGCCATGGGGAGGCTGATCTGCGGCGCACTGGTACTTCAGAGCGACCCGCTTGGTGCCTTTAAGATAGCAAAGGATATGCAGACCGAGCTTGAAAGCAAGCTCCGGACATCGACTCACCAATGATGTTACCCTCGCAACCCCATAGACAATGTCTACTCTTGTCTTTCCAGACACCCAAAGAAGCTCACCCGCAAGTGCCTGGGCCTTTCTCAAAGCAACAGGGGAAGAAGGTTCTGGCTCTTCTGGGTCCTGAACCTTTACAAACGGGCACGAAGTCTCTACCAGTGGAGCCCCAAGACTCTCTTCGTAGCGCTTTACAACATCTTCTATATACGATGCTTGGTGGACTAAGAGCGCACGGCCTTGTCTCTCTATTTCAACACCACAAAAGCGCACAGGATTCTTAGAGCTAAGCTGGTCCGGCTCCGAGCACTGCCAGATGTTGCGAATTTCAGCGAGGACTGCGGATGCATACTTTGCAACACCTCCAATCATGAGGTCATCGACATATACGACCAGAAGGCCGACAATGCCTCCTGACGATGCCGTCAGTAGCCATGCATTTGGCTCAGAAACTAGCTGTCTCAGGCTTATTTCAATATCTCCAATCTTAACGCGAACAGTCTTTAACGTGCGGTCCCTAAGTTTCGACCAACATTTAGGAGACCGGTCAAGGCCGTACAGAGCACCTTCAACCAACCACCGCTCAGCTCTGCTGACTACTCCGGCAAGCTGAAAGATACGGGGCGGATCAAGGACGATCAGCTCCTCGGTCCCTGACTCGACCAGACTGCTATCAACACCATCGGACAACTTCGCGTTTAAGAAAGCTGTTTTGACGTCTGTCACCCAGACATCCCAGTCGGGGTGCTGGGATATGAAAGCCAACGACAATCTTAGTGCGCTCGCGTCGATTCCACCGGCATATGTGAGCATACGATGTTCATACGCGGAGCCACCAGCTGAAGGCCCGTGATTTCCACATGCGACGCACCTAGCCTTCCTTAAGCCTGACACCGCCTTGCGAGTGAAGACTCCTTTTGAGGGCAGACGCAGCACCGCACGTCCCTGGGCAAGCCATTCCGCAATTTGTTGTTCCGAAATCGGCCTTAGCACTCCTTTTACACGGAGGCTGTCATATTCGGCACTTATCGCTGGCTTCCACAAAGGAAGTTCGCGTTTGACCTGATCGAGGCTCACAGTTTTCGTTTGCAACGGTGGTGGCTCATGGTCCGGAGCATGGGCATCAGAAGCAGAGGGTGACTCCCCCAGTCCTCTAAGACGAAGCTCTTTGACTGCTAAGGGGCACTTGGACTCCCCCGGGCCCGACAGCACCTGATAATAGGCAAGGAAGTTTTCTATGCCTTCAGAGCGCGCCTCGAGGACCTCACTGACAGCACTACTTGAACCACTAGCTGCCTGCAAGCTGCGAAGATTAACCCTAGCCCTATTAAGCTCTTCGATCCCCTGCAAGACACAGGTCTCTACCGGACCGTCTATCAGTACAAAGGACTCAAGGGGGTCATCGGGAGGGGTCTCATGATCATGGCAAGGGCTTAAGCTCCGAGCCTCAACCTGAAGGGAGGACGCAGCTTCAGCAGCCTCAAACCATAACTTCGACTCAGCACTGCAGGCCGCATCCAAACCATAAGCCTCTTCGCTGAAATCAGACTCCGCCTCAACCTCATCAACCAAGAGCCCGACACCGGAGGAAGACTCTTGGGCAGGAGGAGAAGTATCAATCAACGCACTCAGCTCATGCGGTCGATTTTGATTTTGAGTTGCAAGCCCCTGTTTGGAACAAGAAGGCGAAAGATTACTGTGGGCTCCCCCCCCTGCGTCAGACGCAGGGCAGCAAGAAGGCAACGGAAAGCCGGCGCAAGTCAGCTCCGCCACAACCGGGAGAGGAGCCTTCACACATCGTTTGAGAGTGAACGCAACAAGGAGGTATTTGTCGCCAGACCACGAGTCACCGGCATGAAAGCAGTGCGGTGAGAACGAGAACGAGGCACCAACCGTATCCCACATCATTCCCGGCAGCCACCGACGCGGAGCAACCTCTCGAAATTGCAAAACCCCTGGAGCGGCAGTGCTAGCAAACTCTGAACTAACCTCGATCCAAAGCCCGCCACGCAAATGCTCGGCTCCGCCAACAACATAGTTCAAGCTATCCGGAGCATTGAAGTAGTCACGGTGGATGGGGGCGCTGCAATTCACCGACGCTACAAAAGAAGTGAATGTAGCCTGAGGGTGATAGTGCTGTAGCACTGCCAAAAGGTACCTTTGCGTGTGCGGAAGCTGACGACTAGCCGTCGTCACACCAAGCACTCCCCCGTGCGTGAACATCCCAAAGCTACGATACTGAGTCCCAGGCCCCAGGGCTGACATAAAACCCCTGCGGATTGACTTATGGGGCAAGAGGCGCAGCACCTGAGACCACGATGCATTATCATACAATCCCCGACGCAACAAGTCCTCAGAGAGAGCCTCGAGAGAATCAGCAAGGGCTCGCACAGCGTGCGGGAGGTCAATGCACAAGGGGTCAGGAGTTTTACGACGCAAACGAGACGATGGACCAGGCGGCCCAGAAGAGGCGGGAGTCTTCCTTGATTCCTCAGTCACCGGCACCCCTTTGCGCACCTCGCTAGGTGGGATCACCGAAACCTCACCGGATGCCTCAAAGACAGGTTCCTGAGCCCTTACCCCTTGAATCAACGCCGTGGTTTCAAAGTAACCCTGGAGACCATCCCAAAGATCGGAAGGGTGGCTCGGTTGAAGGCGCACTACGTAACCACCTGGAGCGGACTCAGAGGGAGCCATAACGCGGGCCTCTATACACTTTGGCGCCCACAAGTGCAAAGTCCATTCCTTCTTTCTTACCCAAACCTTGGTGTAGAACGGAATCGGTTCGCGCTGGGGAAAACCCAAGACTGTAAAGACCTGCGACCTCATACTGAAGACAGCGTGCCGCATAGCAAAAGCCCAATCCGCATCATCAGCAGACGCCGCCGCAAGCAATGCGCGAGTGAGCCCCTTGACACGCCCTATGTGGGCTTCAGTGCGCCCATTAGCCTTAAAGTCCGAGCCAACCGTTGTTGTACGACGAACCTGATGATCCGCTAGGAGCTGGCGAAACTGTGCATTCGTGAACTCTGCTCCTTTGTCAGTATGGACTCTGCGTACCGGGAGCCCCCAATAAGCGATGTCCGCTAGAACTTCTTTCAAGGCATTGGTGACGGTCTTGGCCTTTTTATCTGGCAGCATGACTAAGTAAGGCACCTCATGCATATGCACCTCCTTCAAAGGAACTTCACCGGTTGTCACACCATCATCGCCATCACCACCTTCATCACCTGTCATGGCGTCGCCATCACCAGCCCCTTTAGGAGGCTCATCTTCGACGAAACCCTCTTCAGGAAACTCCCAAGCACCCGGGACCTCATGCACATTTGGGGGCGAAGGCTTCATCACACTAACGCTCAACTCAGCATCATCCTCTCCGAAGGGCTCAACCTGCAAAGTAGAGGCATCATGCTTTTCCCCCTCACCCGGGTCCGACGGCTCGTAATCATATTCCTGCTTGAGGATGTCTGTTGCCAACACCGGAACGGTAAGCACTGCATGCAAGCAGTATCTAACCTTCTTAAGCCTTTCATGATTGCCATTAGCATACGGACCGGAGAGATCACAGCCTAACACAAAAGAGTCAGGAACCTTAATCCTACGGTGAGGTCTAGACTTCAATCTACCTCTCAAGCAGGTGGCGCAATCTCGTCGGAATGGCAAGTGGCCGTTGGCGACGTGACGCTCAAAGGATGCATCAATCTTCCCTTTTGGGGTGGATGTTTTCTCACGGTTTTTCGCAAGCTTAGCCACTTTCAGGCATACCGCCCGTCCTACTCCATCATACTCCCGGCATTGCTGCTGGTGGAACATCAGTGACTTAACCAAGCCATGACTAACACTATGCCACGGTGATGATCTGACCAAAGCCCCGACCTGCGGATCGTTGTCACTTTCGCACAGGAACAACGGTGGGATTGTAAAACCCGCAGCCTTTCGGCCACAATCGGCTTGACCACACAAATGCAGGATTCTAAGCAGTACCAGTGCATCCTTAGCCGCGTTGGCTTCAGGCGATTGGCAACCGTTACACATAGCGGGAAAAAGACTTGGAAGATCAGTGCACACCACTTGCCTGATAAGGCCTATCCGCGCAAGCTCAAACAGGAATGCGTGAATTCCTTCATCCCTCACCTCCCTGTGATCTAGGCGGATCGTTCCCCATTTTGAAGGCACGGTTCCTACGTAGGCTTTAGGATCTCCAATCACAACAGCTATCCCTTCACACTGGCTTAAGGTGCGGCGAGTGCGACGGTTGAAACGTGGCTGTATGCCAACGGCTTCCATCCTCGGCTCATCGAGCACCTGCGAAAGAAGAGAGCTACTTTGAAGACCCACTAGTTCGGTGAGCCACGTCCAACGATCGGGATGCGGGCCCTTTCCTGCCAACAGCGCCGTGGCTAGACTTGTGAGGGGTACGTCTTGGCTAAGGTGCCCATTACACGCATAAGCCTTCACAGCGACCCCACTCAGCTTTTCTATCTTAGATATCATATCCAAGGCAAGCTTTGACGAAACCTCCGGGCAACCTGCCACCAGAACAACTGGCACCTTAGAGCCTTCTGGATCTCGCAACACAAAGCCTCCTGAGGTCCAACGAACCTGATACCCTAGGCTCACAAGCTGATGTAAAGCAACAATCGGAGCAGCTTTCTGCTGACTCAACGACGCTGGCTCTGCTAGCAGGACGCCTGTGCTGGCGATCCGAAGATTGTTTGTTTCCCCTGAAGCTAAATGCACTACCACTGGGGCGGCAGCTTCCCATTCTTGCAGACTAATGGCTTGTCGAAGTGAGGTTGTGGCACCACCGTCCAACAAACCCAAAACGGCGTCTCTAGATTCTTCGGCTTTAACAGCACACAGCTTGGATATCCTCAAAGACTTAATGGCATCAATGGCTTCCTTCACCAAATCATTTGAGGGCCCTGTCGCTGCAGCTGGTGCGCCCTCAGACTGCGAGGCCTGAGCTTCCGAACCCTCAGGAACCTCAACTCCACCAACCTTGCGAACTCTCTTCCGGGGACCCCGCTTAGGTTCAGCCTTAGCTGAGGCCTCTACACCCGCCTTATGGTCAGCGCTGCCAGCGGCAGTGGGTGGGCCTCTCCCTAGCACTGGGCACGCATTCCTCCAGTGCTCAGTGGATGAACACTCAAAGCACCTACCACTACCATCCTCAACAACACTAAGATCGTGATTGTATTGGCATGACCGTCCGGCGTTACACCCCTTTGCGGAACCCCAAAACTGACAGACTCGGCGATTGCTTTCAGGCTGGGCATCAGAAGGCTTGCCTTTAAGTCCTTTACCTTTACCTGCATCCTTGCCTCCTGTATTGTTCGCGCCCTTTCCTTTCCTGTGTTCTGGCTTCTCCTCCTTTCCTTCCTCCTCAGTGGCCTTGGCTCTCCTTACCCGCTGTCTCTTCTCTTCCTGAGAGAGCGCCTGAGCGCTCACCGCGAGCAGCTCCATCTCGGCATGAACCTGCCTCCTGAACTTTTCAACCTTCTCATGTGTTGGCACGTGATCTAAAGAGAGCTCAAGCTTCAGCACACTAAGCCTGAAAGCCAACTCCCTATAAGTGCTCGAACTCACGATTCCAGACACGATGCTCTCAACAGCCCTGAGCAGGAGTGAAGGATCGGGGAGGGAAACCTTGAGCTGCTCCGCACGCGATCTCCATCTTGAGTACTTCCTCAATTTCTCCAATGCTTCCGCCGGGTTCTGTGCAGTCCCTGGCTGAGTCAAGAAGTTCAACAGTGTCGCGCGCTCAGCAGTTCCTCCTGGCTGCCCTGCAACCATCACCCTATACAAAACATTCACCGAATTGAGAACCCTAGAAGCTAGGATGTCCTGTCTCAAGTTCTGTGGAAGCGAGGCCAACAGCATCGATGTTACTCGTTGCTCAAGCCGGGCATACTGCGGCTGGGAAAGCTCAGATCCTAAGGTTACTTCAATTTGTGCTCGGTGTAGCGGGGTAGCATTAAGCCACTGTGCATAGAAAGCTTCAGCCCTATCCTTAACCTTGACCCACCAAAGACCCGCTCCAGTACTAATGTCCCCAACTATAGGACCCACTAATGTTATCCAATCGCCCACTGCAATCGGTGCCTCATCAGTTCTCAGCTCCGAGAGCTGTGGAAGATCATGCCAGCGCTGCCATTGAGGCGAGTACCGAAGCTCCTGACGGCGGATTTCAGACGTTGGAGTTGGGGTTAAAGGTGGAGGCAACGGAGGCACCGGAGTACCACCTGGCGTGCGATCTACCCTAAACCCTATCTCTTGTCTCACCCCAAAGTCAGGTCCTAAACCACTAGGAGGCGGGGGTGGTACCGGGCTTGAGGAGGTATTAGGCACAACCGACTGCTCATCATGATGACGCGGGAAGGCTGTCTGATGTGACACCAGATAATTCGAATCCCTATCATAGCCCTGAGTGCTATACAATCCTGGAACCGACTGCTCAACAGGATACTGCGGATAAGGCATCGAAGGTACCTGGGGCAGAAATGAACCACCCGAACCAATGCCAAAACCCTGAGTGCATTGCATTCCTGGAAACGACTGCTCAACAGGATGGGGCGTAGGGATCGGAGCTACGTGGTGGAGTGGAGGACCAACTAACCCACTATAACCCTGAGTGCATTGCATTGCTGGAGCCGCTTGCTCAACATGATGTGACATCGAAGCTGGTCGGTACTGCGGAGGGCCACCTAAGCCTACAAACTCAACTAAACCCTTAGGCAACCCACTAAGGTCTTCAGGAATCTGCGGCGGCGTAAAGAAGCCTGATCCTCCTTGTACCGGCTCCGGCACACTCTGCTGCACTTGGTGAAGCTGCTGTGCGGGGCAAGTCCAACCGTGCCCTTCAACAGGAAGCGCTGGCCCCCGAATCCAGGAAGGCCCTGGGAGACTTGCCGAAGATTGAGGTGCTTGGGGCTGAACAGGAGGAGGAGGTGGTTGATTTAGCACGCTAGGAAGTAAAGTCCAAACTCCCTGTGCATTGAGGGCAAGCTGCCGGTAACCACCATCAACATACACCCATTTTCCAAGACCACCCACACTATTATCATTGTGTTCATTACTCACACTTGTTAACCCTGGGGGATCGCAGAAACTTGTCTGTACAACGGACGGGTTTCCATCCACATTTTCAGCATCTACTCCTACAGCTCTACCAGCACCACCTACCGCCGACTTCATCGACACTGAGGTTCCCGTATTCTGACCAGCAGCGGACTTCATTGACACCGAAGCTCCTGAGTTTCTTTCCGCCACTAGCGCATCTTCAAGGTCCTTGACCCGTTGCAGGAGCGCTGCAACGGTAGCCTGGCTAGGGTCCCTGACGTCAGAAGCTCTGCCTGCAGTAGAAGCTCTTTGCGAGAACATCTCCCCATCCAAACTCCTAACCTTTGTAGACTCCTGCTCGCGAAACGGAGTGTCACCCCCATCCGAACCAATCATGAAGTACTGAGCTCCTTGATGGTCCGGCTGTGTTGGTCCCGTCGGGGATTCCGTCACCTGAAGGGCATAGCTCCTGACTTCCACTTTCGTAGTCGTCTCACCACGCTCCAGGATCGACGCCTTGCCACTGGATCCCGGAGAGCTCGCTCCGAGACCCCGGTGCAAGAGTCTTGACTCACTTCTATCATCAAGTTTCCCAGCATTTTGCCCAGAAGATGCCATGGCTGGCTCAGAGAAGTCATACGGTGGATGCACGTCCACATCATCATCTCTCTCAGTAGTGCTAGGTAAGTCGCGCGGTCGGGACTGGTTCAACTGAAATTCTGCTGTAGCCTTTTCAGACCAAAAAGGATTTGGTAGAGGCTTCGAAGAGGCTGGGGCCTCACCATCAATCCCAGTCTGACTGTTGGCTGCTCCCGCTGCATCTTGGTCCTCGTACGAAGGCTCAAGCTCATCTCCTGATTCAAGTGGGACAGGTGTGTCAGCTGCCGTAGCACCGCCACTAAGCCCACCAGGAGGCACAGAGCTCGACTTTCTCCTTCTAGAAGCAAGAGTGTCCATGGCAACAGGGCACACGAAGGCTTGGGCTCATAACCCTCGAGTACGAGGGCCAGCCAACTGTTTTAGCAGCAGAAGCGAAAGCGAATAAGATCTAACTTGGTACACTTCTCGATTTAAAAAACGTCTTCTGTACGTGCCTGACTGTCTTCCTTGCTGCAGGGGCCATGCACCTGCGGAGTCAAGCGTGTCATCCTTGCAGCAGGGGCAGGGACATACACATCTGCGTAGGGTTTTAGGGTTGGTTTAGGGTTTAGGGTTTTAGGGTTTTGGGTTTTAGGGCTTAGGGTTTAGGGTTCAAGGGTTCTTTGTGAGGATTTACCGGGTTTCTCCATTGGTTCATGAAGACATTGATCTGGATGCTACTGTGTATACGGATTGTCTACGGGTTCTCTGCGGGGTTGACAGGAGCTTTGTAAGAGCTTAAGACTGTTCAGACTTTGGTAGTTCAGGAAGGCAATGTACGGGTTTCAACTGTACATGGGGGTTCAAGATTTCCGGGGTCTAGATTTTGAGGGGTTGATGGTTCAAGGAGTAATTAAGAAACTGCGGGTGTAGGAGAGCGGACAATTTCGCGTGAAATTTTCAGGAAATGCGAATTTATACGAGTTCGGCGCTTAAGGGTTAAGTGGTGTCGGAATTAATGTGACAAAGTAGCTAGGCGAAGCCACCCTTATCTCAGATTTCTCCTACCAGACTTAAGCTGGTCCGGGCTTCTTGAACACCGAATGTAGGAACATGCATACTGTAGGGGCATTTTTTGTTTGAATAGGGGCCCAGGCTCCCTTATAGTATAGTCATGGCAAGGAACCCTCAGAAAAATATTGGTAATAATTTCGGCCCCTATGTTAACATGACTGGGCTCCAGGGCATTCGGCACTAGGGCAAAATAGCTCGAACCTCGAAGATGAGCTGAGAGGCTCCACCAAACGCGCTGGCTCTCTTTAGGGGTTCTGGGCTTCGGATCATGCAAGGCCTTGGAATGATCATCACCAAACGTATCACGGCTCAGGCTTGACAAGAAATGCCGGCGAAAGCTGCTTGGAGATGCAAGCTAAGCTTGCCGGTTTCATGTCGGGGATTTCGCTGAGGACCCCTCCACACCTTGGCCAGGTCGTCCGTGTCGGTGGCAACCGGCTTCACGACCAAAAGGACACCAAACGGGTTTTTCGTCCTTGGCGGAGGTCGCGTTTCGAGGTTGCAGCTCTTAGTCTTACGGATCCTCACAGTGCACGCGGTTCCTCCTGCACATCCTCTATCAGCGGATGATCTGCGGCAAAAGAGTTGCTGCTATACGACCCTTACGGTTTGCAAAGATAGGTGAAGACAAAATGCCGATTTCCATGGAAATCAAATGCTGGACAGCCCTACAAGGAACCTATGGATACGCCCACAGCATCACGTTTAGTCAATTGTACAAGTTCGATTCCTTCTCGTTACTGGAACGGCCCGTACCCTGAAGCCCCCTACACTCTCAATCCTTCTCTGAGCACCCGGCAGGTACTTGGTCGGTGCGAACTGCGGCTGCAAGCCTGGAAATTTTCAATTATTTTCGAGCAAAGCATCCGGGACAGCAGCCTCAGTTAAGCCGTATACTCCCCACACCCGAAACCTAAGCAGGCCCTGCCTAGGGAGGCCTGTTGAACCATTTCAGGGCCCAGATGCTCAGGCCCTACACTTTGTGCCTGAAGAGCATGCTGAGTGCATACCAGAAGCGATTCACCGGAGGATAGGACCTGGGAAGCCACGAACCGCGGTGGGACCTATGGGGCAGTTTCATATGGAACCCTGGATTCTACATGATGACCCCGCTCCATGGCAAAGAACTTAAAAACGTCCGGCACTACGACCTTGGTATGCTGGCTTCGGCTTGAAGTTTGTCGAGGTACTCAGCTACTTATTCACAGGGTCTTGACCCAAACACCGACTTAGAGTCCATGGGGACGCTGCACCAAAAGTGGACTGTCGCAAGCAAGGTCAGAAGCACCCTGACTGCTAGCTGCTAGTGCATTATAAGCCCTACTTCTATCTTCTACTTAATAGCCCTGAACCCTAAACCCTAAACCGTAAGTACTAAATCCTAAATCCCCTTCTTCTAGATTCTACTTACTGAGACCCTGCCGATCCAACGCAAAAAACTGTAAAAAACACCGCAGCCGCAGTCCGCAGTACGTTCAATCAGACTCACCTCGCAAACAGCCGAAGTGCACATCTTCCAGCCATTTTCGGATCGAAGACTTTGTCCTTGCAAGCTTCACTTGGAGACAAAAGCTGCGGCTTGAATGCGGTTTAAGGTTTCACCGTGTAGCTTAAACTTCGTGTGTTCAGGATTTAGGTAAACAACACGGTCTGACAGGTCCACCTGATCAAGTTCTTCTCCATCGAATTTCGTGTGCTCGAAACAGCAATTTAGGACCTACCCCCAGATCAAAGAAGTTACAGAAATAGATCCTCAAGCCGAAGGGGTCTAAAGTCGCAAGTGCGGCAATGGCACAATCTAGCCCTCTTAATTAATCGTAAGTAACTCACCTAAGAAGGGTGGAGACTTTTTTTGGGCCCTTTTATTTGTTTTTTTTTGAGCCTTTTTTTTTTTTTGGTGGTGCTTTCCTTGGCGTCTAGGGAAAACTCTCTTTTTTCGGTTTTCCTGAGAAAAAACTATTTTCTTTGCCCATATATATATATATCTGTCTATATATGTATATATATATATATATATATATATATATATTTTAAATACTATATATAGTACATACAAGTTCTACAGTATATACGGTGTATATATATATAGTATATATATATATATATATAATGTGTATATATATATAGTATATGTAGTATATATAGTATATATACTATATATTTTATATCTTGTATATATAATATATATGGTATATATATATATATATACTATATGTAGTGTATATATGTATATACAGTAAATACCATATATATATATAGTATATATATATATATAGTATATACAGTATATATAGTATATATACTATATATAGTATATAGTATATACAGTATATATAGTAATATATATATATAGTATATACAGATATAGTAATATAGTATATATATACATAGTATGTATATGTGTGGTATATATAATATAAATATCATATATAAATATAAATAAATTATATATATGCTACATATAGTATAAATACATAGCATATATAGTAGATATACACACTATATATTGTATATATAGTATATATAGTATATATAGTATATATAGTATATATAGTATACATAGTATATATAGTATATATAGTATATATAGTATATATAGTATATATAGTATATATAGTATACATAGTATATATGGTATATATGGTATATATAGTATATATATATATATACTATATATAGTATATATAGTATGTATAGTATATATAGTGTATATAGTGTATATAGTGTATATTACTATATGTAATTCTATGTCATGTATATATATATATATATATAGTATATATATATATACTATAGATACTATATGTACTATATATACTATATATACTATTATAGATATAGTATACATAGTATATATAGTATATTTAGTATATATAGTACATATAGTTTATATAGTACATATAATAGATATAGTAGATCCTTCGATCCTTTTTCCTTGCTTCCTTTCCTTCCTTCCTTCCTTCCTTGTGTCCTTGCCTTCTTGTTTCCTTGCTTCCTTCCTTCCTTCCTTCTCTCTCTTCTTCTTTCCTTGTTTCCTTCCTCCTCCCTTGTTTCCTTGCTGTCTTCCTCCCCTGTGTAAACAACAGAACGTAGGGGCCAAAAAAAAAAGGGCCCAACAAAAAAAATAAAAGGGCCCCCAAAAAATAGGTTCCCACCTAAGAAGGCTCACGAAGACTGTAGAGTTGAGGAGTTCGCTGTCGGTGCACTCGGTTAACAGATGTACTGTGCTGTTACTGAGGTTGCTACGTACTGCTAAGGTTACTGTAAGGTTGGTACAAAGGTTTCTTTAAAGGGTACTATGTACTGCTCAGGATATTCTAAGGCTACTGCAATGTTGCTGTAAGAACACTTCACCGTTACTATAATGATACTGTAATGTTACTACAATGCCACCAAAATGTTGCTTGGACAATGTTACTATCACACCCTACAACTCGCACTTCGTCTTGATGGAATCCACCAACCATATCGCACATAAGAATAATGAGCACAATAATGCTACCGTCGACAAGTGTACAGTCGCCATTAGAAGAAACAGGCAGCAATAACAAGAACAGGTTAAAGCCCAGCATCCACTTGCCGTCATAAGTGACGGGATCGTAGCGGTATCTGTACACCTGAGTGCAAACGAGTAATGCACCCGGTTGAAGTTTCTTTAGGGCTTAGGGTTGCGGCCTAAGGTTCTTTTTTGGTTTAGGGTTCAGGGTTTCGGGGTTGAGGGGTTTAGGGTTTAGGGTTTAGGGTCTACCGGTATCGGGGTTTGGGCAAGGAGATCATAACCATGGGGAGCGTGCTAGGTGCTTTGCAGCCCCCCTGAGTGGCTTTATCGTAACCTTGTAACCTTATAACATCATGATCGCAACCTTCATCGTGGCACTACCGTATCCTTCTAGTCACCGGAAAATAGTCCACCCGGTGCAACTTCGGGGGCCTTAGCCTTAGCCATCGAAGAAAAGGCTTTGGGATGGGGTTTCATAAGCTTTTTGGTTTACGGCTTGGGATTCGGGCATCGGGTTGCGATATCGCGCGAAACAGCATCAAGCGGGAACGATCCGATGACACCCACACACACACAGACTGACCGACACATGCACGCTTTTTTCGGCGAGGATGTGGGTGTCTGTCAGTTGCTCAGACACAGCACTGCTGTCCCCACCGCAAGTGCCACTTCCCCAGGTCACCACTACACCATCCGCCGTCACGGCGGCAAAAGCATTGCGAGTCGCCTGGATATGCTGCACATGCCTGAGCAGACCAGCGGCAAACATAGACATCGTATGTCTTGACCGTCACGAACAAGCATTGCATCCTAAACCCCATCCCATTTAATCACCCAACCCTGAATCCTTGCTCCTTAATCCCAAACCCCGCAGAACCAAACCAAAAGGATGCTCTTTGAGCTGAGATTCGTCAACTGCTCTCGCACGGCGCTGCAGTCACCACCCCGATCAGCAGCTCCCCATGCAATCACCGAGCCATCGCCCAAGAGGGCGGCAAAAGCACCGGAGGATGCTTGAACATGCCGGACCTCGAAGAGTTTATAGGGGCCTTAATACTTAGAATAGGGTTGCGGGGCCCATTATACTATAATTATGATAAGGGTCGGTCCCCCAAAAAAGTATGGGTAATTATTTAGGCCCCTATATATCAAGCACAAGTGGAGGAAGGCTTTAGGTTTCAAGTTTCGGAGGCCTCCACCCCTAACTAAGATGCATCTCATCTGTGCTTCCGGTGTTTGGAATCTAGCGCCGGCAAGTCTCATCCATCAGCTGTGCCTGTACTTGGGAGCTGTCCCCACCATCTGACGGATCTCCCCAGGTTACGACGCCTCGTCAAGTCAGGGATGGGAAACTAGACTGGCTTGCAGAGTTAGCGGTCACCTTAGGAGCCTCGAAGTCGTCGTCGCCGCAGCAGCAGGAGGAGGAGGAGGAAAGCAGGAGAAGTAGCAGGAGGAGCAGTCTCCCATTCCTACACTACTCCTTGTCCCGCTGCTGGTCTCAACTACCCACACATTAACCCCTGAACCCTAAACCCCATTCCCGAATTCTTAAACCCTAAAGCCAGTTCCGCAACCCTCAACCCCAATTCCTAAAGCCGAACGAACCTTCAGCCGTGAAACACCTTAAGACCTGACAGCCGCCTCCAGTATTCAGCACGGCTGCGACAGCTCCATCAGTCGATTGAAGCTGCTTGACGTGCCGAAGCCTGAGATACGGCTTGGACTTTCGAGTTTAGGGTTATTGGTTTTAGGGTGTGGGGGCCAGGAGTCTCAGCATTGCGCACGGTGCCTTTCGATAAGAGCAGGTCTTCAGAAATTGCAGGGGGGCCCTTTGATGTAGCTTGTTCGAAGGACCAGAGGCTAGGACGAAACCCATCCCTGTCGCTTTGACCATCGGGCAAAGCTTCTGGAAACTCTGATGGTTTTTTCATGCAAACTAACATCCTGCTTCTGGTGCTAAACCCTCGTATCAAGACCATATAACGAGAAAGCAGCCAAAAACCTCACACCAGACCTGATCTGGTATTCTTCAACGGTGGCCCCGAGCCGCGTCAAAGTCTGGAACTGAGGAACACAGAACCAAAATGCTTCTTGTTCATGCTGAGCACCAAACATGCGAAACCTAAACCCTGGGCTCCGAAGCTTAGGCGGGACTGTAAGTCTTTAGCCGTACCATCAACCCTGAACTGTCGAAACCCTCCAGCCCTGCAGCTCTTCATCTCAGAAGTCGCACTAGAGCCTAGAGTTTGTATGTTTATGAGTCTATGGGAAGCTGACTCTATCCCTGGAGCGGATTCGGTATCAGGGTTCAGGGTGTGGTGCTTCGGGCGTAAGGAGCTAAGCCCGAACGGCGGGCTTCAAGGGCTGTCCAGTAGCTGCTCTTGCACAGCTCGGCTGTCACCCCCGTACTCCTGGGCGGCTCAGGGACTCGAAACTCAGGAAGAGGGAGTAGGGCAAAGGATTTGGGTGTGGAGGCTTCGGGTTTTTGGGTTTGGACCTCCCAGCCACAAGCTGCAGATCCAATCTTCGGAATCCTGGCCCTTCAACCAGCTCCACCATATCCTGGCAGCTTATCTCCCTCAAACCCTGCATCTACAATCACAAACCCTAGCCTAGAGGCCGTGGAAGCCCTTCTTGAGTCGTTTCCAATCAGAACCTGCTTTGCAAACCAGTGAGACAGTGAGCGTGGTCTTTGCAAACGCTTCAGAAAAAAAACTGGCTGATGCAGTGGGTGAGCATAAAACACAAACTAACGGTCAACGGCAACAGCAATGAGAGCAGAAGCATCTACAACGAGAGCTCCACAGAGAACAAGACTAACGGTGAAAAGGACATAACGCAAAAGCGGGACACACTCAGACTCAAGATCATCAAGGCACTGTACTCGCACCAGACCCCACATGTGTCTCAAACCACCAGACCCCAAATGTGTTCCAAACCACCAAACCCCATAAAAGATCCTGATGACTCGTCCTACTGCAGCTCAAAACCCAAATAGCGAAGGACCCCCGACCGGGCATACCTCAAATCATCATGCAAGCCCGAAGTGAGCAAATTAGGAAATATTTAGATCGTAGCTAACCTAGACCCTCATGTGATCCCCCCCCTTCCACCCGGCCCTCCAAAAGGAACACAACTATCCTAAACGTAATACGTTAAACCCAAAACCCTCAACCACCAATGGCCCAAACCCCTAACCCCTAAACCACAAACACCAAAGTCCCCAAACCCTAAACCCGAAACCGCAAAGCCCTAAGCCCCCAGCCAGGGCGCCGGATCCCCCCAAGTCACCGCAGAGCCATCCCCCCGGAGGGCAATGAAGGCGAAGTCGGAGCTCTGCACCTGCAGCTTTTGATTAAGGGTTTAGGGATCAGGTTTTGAGGATTTAGGATTTAGGGTCTAGGGTCTAGAGTTTAGGGATCAGGTTTTGAGGATTTAGGATTTAGGGTCTGGGGTTTATAGAGTTTAGGGATCAGGGTATAAGGACTACAGTGTAAGGTTTGTTTTAAGGATCATTTCAGCTGTGACTATGATTGTGATCAGGACCATGACTATGAAGCTGATTTTGATTAAGCCCATGATTCTGACTATGATCACGTTTCTGATGATGAGTACTGTATGACTAGTTCGACTGCGTAGTTCCTTCATTACAAAAGCGAGCGGCGAGCATCTTCATTATTGTTTGCATTGCTTCGTTGAGGGGTGGGTGATGGGGCTCTGGGCTCATGAGTTTGAGGGTCGCGGATTTCACGAGGTCAATGGGGTGAGAAAGTGCGGATGGAGGGTGTTGCGGATCCAACGGCATAAGAGCTTGATGATTTGAGGGTTGAAGGGCTTGAGAGTTGCTGCAACTCTGGTGGCATTGTGGGCTTGCCCCAGCTGTTGGGATTAGGGTTCAAACCTCTGGGTTTCCTTGCAGATTTCGGCTCTAATAGCGAACCCGAAGTTCCAAATAAAAATATGACATCCTATACACCGATATATACACCGACTAGAGAGTAAAACCCCACAGCCTCAAAACCTAAATCCCCTGCAGCCCTAAAGCCTTCATAAGGCCTCCAACCCCACGTACGAACTGCAGCTACGCCATGCCCGGGCGGAAGTGTACGGCCATGGGCCATGGGTGTACATGAAGCTCTTGAGTTTTGCGGCTTAGGATTTGCGGTTCAGGGTTGAGGGACTTCAGGGTTTTACGACTTAGGGTTTCAGGGATCAGAGATTCACCAGGAATGTCTCGGGTTTAGGGTCTGTCTGGGGTCTGAAGCCCTGAGCCCTAACCCTAAAGCCCCAAGGATTGAAGCCCAACGCCCTAACCCCAAGTACCTAAACCCGAACATGTTAACATTCACAAACCCTAAACATCCGCAGAACCTATCAACCCTACACCACAAACATCCTCAACCCCTCTCTGAATTCCGAAACATCCCTACCCTAAGGCCCCAAAGTAGTTCCTTTTTGGGGTTCATATATAGAATTATAAGGTAATCCCAAAAAGGAACTACTTTGGGGCCTCTAGGTATAGATAGGAACTTTCTATAGGGCCCTTAATGATCCTATAAAGGGGTCTATAAGGGTCAGTTACTATAGGGGATCTATAAGGGTGCTATAATGTAAAGCCCCTCAACCTGGGGCTCCAGGGCTTTCGGCGGTCAGGGCCTGCTGCACGTCGCGGAGCTGCATCCGAAGGCCGTCGCTGAAAAGACCGCCGCAGGACGGGTGGCCCCAGGAAACCTCAGAGTTTAGGGTTTACGGTTTTAGGAGTTTAGGAGTCTAAGGGTTTAGGGGTTTAGGGGTTTAGGGGTTGGGGGATGTTACGGGGTTGCGGCGTTCAGAGTTTCGGGGTTTACGGTTCAGTGCGTTCAAGTTAGGTTGAGGGGCATTTGGGTTTAGGTTTTAGGCGTTTAGGAGTTCAGGGGTTCAGGGGTGTGTGGGTTCAGGGTTTAGGGGGTTTGGGTGCTTGGAGGTTCAGGGGTTTTAGGGTTCAGTGCATTGAGGGTGCAGGGATTGAAGGGTTTAGGGACTTCCGGGGTTCAGAGGTTTAGGGGTCTAGAGGTTTGGCGATTTAGGGCTTTAGGGTTCGGTGTGTCCAGGGGGAATGACTTAGAAACGTACTTACGAGTCTCACAGAAAATGAGCTGATGGCATGTACATAACACCCCTGGATCCTATGCTTGAACTGCAACCCTGAACCCCTAAGCAAGCAAATGAACATACACATGCGCTGGAATTCTGTGTTCAGGGGTTTAGGGGTTTACAGACACAGACACACACGCACGCACACACACACACACACACACACACACACACACACACACACACGCGCGCGCGCGCGCGCGCGCGCGCGCGCGCGCGCGCGCACGCACAGACATCCAAACACTACAGTGGAAAGACGTGTAGTAATAGTAGCAACCATCGGAACAATCCTGATCTCTAAACCTGCATGCTGGAGGCCCTAGGCTTCACGACCCACACTCTTAATTGAGATGAACCTGCAGTTCTGATCCCAGGCGGAAAATAAGTTAATACACTCCTGGGAAGGCCGCGAACAGACTCTTGGGTTAGGTGTAGGGTTTAGGTATGCAGTGTCAAAGTTTGTGTTTGCCGGCATGATCTACCAGCCCTAAATATGGGTTTGTAGCCTATGCATGTACTGAAACGGTGACAGAACCAGTGCTGCTCAGCTAGCCATAACCCTGAACCCGAAAACCCTGAAAGCAAAACCACGGAACTCCGAAACCCTAAACTACTAAACCTAGAAGCAGAAATCCCAAGTGAAGCCAAGCCACTACATCGCCTCCCTCCAGGACGGCCGCAAAGGCATGCCGATCAGATTGGATCTGTCGCACATTCTTCAGTTGGCCTGGGACCACGGCTTGGGATTCTGGGCTCTAGGCTTGCTATGCAGGGCCTGAATGACTGAAATGGGGCTTTGAGGCCCAATATACTAGAAATAGATCACGCACCATATGAAATAAGAGCCTCTTCCCTCTGCATCTTGATGAGGTAAGCGCGAAACCATGCTCAACCCCTTAACTCAAGAAAGTAACAACACAAACTCCTAAACCCGGAAGCCTGAACCTATTCGACATGCCAAGAACCCATCACATCACAAAACTCTTATGCAGAACAATATAGAAGCCTCATCAGACCCGTGTAATACGTTTCGGGGTTGAAAGCTTCAGGGTCCCAAGATTGCGAAGAAGTGGGCCATAAGGCCATAACTCCGAAAACCCTGACTTTGGGTTTAGGGTTTAGGGTTTATAGGGCTTAGGTTTTGGCCCTTCAGACCCCAGAACCCCGAAAGCTTCAGGAGACTCGAGCGATGTCTTGTGTACTTCTGCCCCGGTTGTCCCTAAACAACTCTGCCTGAAACCCTAAATGACGTACTTTTCAGAGGGGTTAACTAACGGTTTCATCACAAGGAACCCGACAAGTCTAGGTCTCATCGACGCCGAAACCCCAAGATCCTCTATGCAGCCGCTTAAAGCTATAGGGCCTGAGGGCTTTAGGGTTTCAGGTTCCTTGGTGTTAGAGGTTTGGGGCTTTTGGAGATGTCGCGTTGAGTAGGGCTCAAGCAGAACTCAGAAGCCCGAAACCTCGGAAGCATATCTCGGTTGTAATGAGCTGAGACGGGTGCAATCAACCATAGCACTGCAACAGCACTACAGGGGAATCGTGCGCGAACATGCTATTGATCTTGCGGACCCTAGATGAAGCTCCGCCAATGGGCCGCTGACAGCTCGACTGTCACCACCATAGTCCCGATCCTTACGTGGGAGCTGTGGAACTGTAGGGGCCCTTCCTCAAGCCCTAAAATCTCAAAATTCAAACAACAATGCGAAAATCCCTAAGATCCTAAAGTCTCCAAGTGCGTCTGAAGCATTTGGGATGAATCATCCAAGAAGCACCCCATGTGACCACAGCACCCGAGCTCAGAAGCGCAGCGAAGGCACCCCAGGAGGCCTCAGGGCTTCCGGGAAGAATAGAGCGGGCTGAATGATGAAAATAGGGTTCCGGGGTCTGTTGTCACGTCCTTAGAGGGAGCTCTTGGGAGTCGTATTTCAGTATTTCTAGTTATTCAGGCTCCTTGAGTATGTAGGTACTTAAAGATAATGGGTCCAAGCAAGGGTTCTACAAGGAGTCTTGAAGGGTTTTGGGGTTTAGGGTTTTCGGCCTTTCTGGCCGATGAGATGTCTGTGCTCAAGCGGTGCTGACCGGTCTGGTTCAAGAGTTCTGCCTCACATAAGGTTTGAGTTCAGACAGAGCTTACCCAGACGATCGCAAACTTAAACACATGTCGGCTGAATAGTAGATACCATACGTCTCATATTTCTCGAAGATAGGAATGACAAAACCCCAAACCCTGGACCGTAATGTACTGGGATGACAAAACCCGTTGTCCTTGGCTGGAACTGCTTTCCACCCAAACCTCCTGAAGCAGGGAGTTCAGACTTCCTCGAACTACCGAAAGTAGAACCTCGCGTGTGTACATACACATATGAATACACACACTTCCATGCATCCTTCCTTCCTCCCGTCGATCCATCCATGCGCTGCATGCATGCTCTCTCACACACACACAGACACATTTATGTATACACGCATATGATATCTATTCATGTAACAAGGAAGAAGCCCTCATCCCAGAGGCCTCGCCTCCTAAACCGAGACCTTCAAGTCAAAGCTCAACTCAGGGCTTCCGCCAAAGGACTTGGTGTTCAAACACTTCGGGCCCAGCTGCTCAGAGTACTCTACTACACTAGGGTCCTGGGCATAGAGGTTAGAGTTTGGGGATCGTTTCGTTTATGAGTCGCGTTCCTCAACCCAAATATCCATGCCCGCTGGACCCGCAGCCTGGATCTGCTTCACTTCCTTCAGCTTCTCCCGCACCGGACCGCTATCTCCAGCGTAGTCCGGATGTCCCCACGACACGACCTGAGGGACAAATACGCGCGGGCTTTAAAAAACTCGGATTACATTACGGAAGGCTAAGGAAGAATCAAAGCAGTTGTTTACGCCGCCAGACTAGTCTCATCGACGGTCCCCTTCCAGGTTCTCAAGACACTAGCCTAGGGTCCCGTCTCTTCAATGGGCACGCAGCACTAGAAGAACGTTGGACGGACAAAAACGCACGTCTCAGGGCTCTGGATCTGGCTAGTAACGCAAGGACCTCAAAAATGTGAAACCCTAAACCCTAAACTCCACCCAAAGGCCCCAGGGTAGTTTAGTTCCTTTCTGGGATTACCTTATCGGGCTCTATATATGAACCCCAAAAAGGAACTACTTTGGGGCCTTCGGGTAAAGATGATGAGCCATACGATGCCGGGAGTTTCGGAATGCAAGGGCTTTGAACAGAATCTTCTGGGCTTCTGATCTACGGCGCATGATCGAAACCAGGATTCCTTCTTGCGTCCCTGAGAGACCACGACACTCTAAAGAAGTGAAACCCCGAAGCCACGAAGCCCCCTGAAGCCTCCTGAGCGCCTCAAGTCCGCCCTCTTTAGGGTGTAGGGTTCTGGTCCCGAATACTTCCACCCCCAAGACAAAATCCGCCCGAAGGGCAGATCCATCTTCCCGCAATGCCGCAAAGGCCAGCCGGGAAGCCTGGATCTCCCGCACCTGAAGGACCAAATGACCCTGAAAAGCAGGGGCCCTATACCCATATACTATGAACCCCTATATGATGTATCTTAAACCCTAAAAGACCTCTTCAAAGCTGAGGTGACAAGTATAGACCAAGGGTTTCTTGACAGGGACGTGCACCTCTTCAAAGGTGATATGATAAGTGGACCTAGGGTTTGCTAAGAGTAGGGATGTTAATTAAAGGGCTAATACTGAGAACTGCTTTGGAGATTCAAGGGGTCTGTTTAGCCAGGAGGCTACTACTTCGGACCCTCATGCGGTCACTGCTTTTGAGGGTTTGGGGTCTACAGCACTTTGGGTGCAGTGTCTGGGTTTAGGGGCTGGGACAGCTTAGGATCTTCTACTGTTTAGTACTTGCGGGCATCGTTCTTCTCCCGAAGTCCTGAAGCCTAAACCCTAAAGTCTTAAGGCCTAAGCCTTCAACCTGCTACAAATGCCAGTCTCAATGCTCTTTCTGCTGCTGCCACTATACCCACAACCACTACCACTGCTACTGGGACTGCGCACTGCCCCGGCCACCAAAACTGCACAGATGGTGCCTGGTGCAGTTCGCTCCGAACGGCGCTGCTGTCGCCCCCTGCATACTTGTCGCCCCAGGTCACCACAGAACCTCATGCAGACGGCTTAAACATTCCGGATTGAAAACCTTGCAATTGTGCGGATCAGTGCGGATTTGGGGTTCAGGTTGCGTGCAAGTTGGGATTCTGGGGTTCAGGGCTGAAGGAACCCCCAACCCTGCGCCCTAAACCGTCGCAGATCGAGCGACCTCAGACCCAGACCCGAAGCCCTGGGATGTTCTCACGCGCGATACTTGGATTTCGTCCTCAGTGTCATTACGGTCTTTCAGAAACCCTCCAGATTTGGACCCCCGAAACTACGTAGGAGGAGGAGTTCTCGGTCTGGCATGGGCTTGGGCAGAACTTCGCCGCTTGAAGTCTCCAGGTTGAGGTTCAGGATCTCTGGCGGACAGTCTTTAGTTCGGGGGTTTCGGGCTTCGGTTCACAGCTCTCATACAGACTTTAAACCCTGAATCCTAAACCGTAAGCCCCTAAACCCTAAACCTGAAACCTCTAAACACTACACCCCTAAGCCCTAGACCCTAAGCCCCTAAACCCTAAACCCAAAGCCCCTAACCCCTAAACCCCTAACCCCTAAACCCTGAAACCCTAAACCCCTAAACCCTAAAACCCTAACCCCTAAACCTTAAAACCCTAACCCCTAAACCGTAAACCCTAAAACCCTAACCCCTAAACCCTAAAACCCTAAACCCCTAAACCCTAAGCCCCTAAATCCTAAACCTCTAACCCCAAGACCCTGAAACCCTGACACCCTTAACCCTGAAACCCTAAAACTCTATATAACCCCTAAACCCTAAAACCCTAACCCCTAAACCACTAAACCCTAAAACCGTAACCCCTAAACCCTAAAACCCTAAACCCCTAAGCCCTAAACCCTAAGCTCCTAAACCCTAAACCCTTCACCCCTAGACCCTGAAACCCTGAAACCCTAAACCCTGAAACCCTAAAACCCTATATAACCCCTAAACCCTAAAACCCTAACCCCTAAACCGCTAAACCCTTAAACCCTTGAGCCCTAAACCCTTAAACCCTAAACCCTATATAAGCCCCTAAACTCTAAAACCGTAAACCCCTAGACCCTGAAACCCTAAAACCCTAACCCCTCTAAAACCCTATATAACCCCTAAACCCTAAAACCCTAACCCCTACCCTAAACCGCTAAACCCTAAAACCCTAACCCCTCTAAAACCCTATATAACCCCTAAACCCTAAAACCCTAACCCCTAACCCCTAAACCGCTAAACCCTAAAACCCTAACCCCTAAACCCTAAAACCCTAAACCCCTAAACCCTAAGCCCCTAAATCCTAAACCCCTAACCCCAAGACCCTGAAACCCTGACACCCTTAACCCTGAAACCCTAAAACTCTATATAACCCCTAAACCCTAAAACCCTAACCCCTAAACCACTAAACCCTAAAACCGTAACCCCTAAACCCTAAAACCCTAAACCCCTAAGCCCTAAACCCTAAGCTCCTAAACCCTAAACCCTTCACCCCTAGACCCTGAAACCCTGAAACCCTAAACCCTGAAACCCTAAAACCCTATATAACCCCTAAACCCTAAAACCCTAACCCCTAAACCGCTAAACCCTTAAACCCTTGAGCCCTAAACCCTTAAACCCTAAACCCTATATAAGCCCCTAAACTCTAAAACCGTAAACCCCTAGACCCTGAAACCCTAAAACCCTAACCCCTCTAAAACCCTATATAACCCCTAAACCCTAAAACCCTAACCCCTACCCTAAACCGCTAAACCCTAAAACCCTAACCCCTCTAAAACCCTCTATAACCCCTAAACCCTAAAACCCTAACCCCTAACCCCTAAACCCTAAAACCCTATACCCCTAAACCCTACACCCTAATTTAAACCCCTAAACCCTAAACACCCAACCCTAGGTTTCCCCTGAAGCCTCAGAGAGGCGCGGCTCAAAAATCCAAGAGGCCGTCTCCCAGTCGCGCAGCAAAAGCCCGCTCAGCCGCCTCTAACTGGCCAGGGTTTAGGGCCTAGGGGTTTAGGGTTTAGGGCCCCAAAAAGTTCAAACTTTCTAAGATAGAGCTAATATATAAAGCCGAAAAGTTTCAAGTTCCCCCGTTCACTATCTAAGAACAGGCCAGGGTTTAGGGCCTAGGGGTTTAGGATCTAAGGTCCTTTTAATCTATGTTGACACGCCTTTTCCAGCTACGGTTTAGAGTTTAGGGATTTAGGATTTAGGATTTAGTTTAGAATTCAGGGTTTAAGGTTTAGGATTCAGGGTTTAGAGTTCGCGGCTGACTGTTGTGCTTCGAGGCTGGCTGCAGGCTTCTTTGGGATAGGGAAGATTGCAATAAAAATAAAGACGCAGTGGAAGAATGCTATTGAGGGCGTGGGGATGCAGTGCTGCTCCTATGGTTGAAACAAAACATGGAGCACTCTGGTTGCAGCAGAAAAACCGTCTTCCCCTGCCCTCAACTCGCAGGAAATAAAGACAAGCCATCAGACATTGCAGCGTCTGGCCTGAATCTGTTCAACGAAAACAAGATGCTCCTGCACGTCGCTGCTGTCACCACCGTCGTGCTGGCTGCCTCGATAAGAGCCACTCATGAATACCCATGATACTTCTCACTCCAGGCCTTTTGATGCAAGCCTCTCAGAAAATGGGCTCCTCATGACTAGCCGTTTCCGAAAGTGCATGCCATGTATAGGTTGTGATACCTAGTAGATCTGACCTTGCTACGAAACTTCGGGTCTTTGCCCTCGTCCTCTCGCGCATCCAAGTCGCCCCAAGTTACCACACGGCCATCTGCTCGCCTCGCTGCAAACGCGTAGTCCGCAGCCTCGGTGGACCGTTTGAGTTCCTGATGTTAGTTTAAGGCTTAGGGTTTAGGGTTGCGGATTACGGTCCAATTTCAATGGAGTCTTGGAGTCTGTTGTGCCTAGCTTGTGTGTCGGTAGGATCTTCACGACAAAAATTAGACTGTTCGGTAATCGAATGCGCTGGTTTTACAATACCGAGTAATTGCCGAGCTCACCCTGACGAGTCAGCAAGTCTGCCTTCGAAGACCCCAATAAACCCGCCTAAACCCGAGCCGGCCTGTATTTCCAGCACATCTTCAAGCTGAGTCTGAACGCCGCTGCTGTCGCCACCTGACGCTTCAGAGTGTAGCGAAGGCGAAGCGACACCAGGCCCCAGAAGTTCACTTCTTCAACGAATGCTTCCTGAATTGACCACTTACTTGCCGGGCTCCTCTCAAGTCGTGTCCAAGGCGATGTGGCTTTTTGAACGGAACCGCCAATTACCACTGCTGGGAGGCAGAACCTGATTTGGCTTAGCATGTTGGGCCTTGGGTCATCTCGCCCCAGGTCACCACAGTCCCGTCTGCACGCAGCAGAGCGAAGGCAGAGAGCGTGGCTGCGATCCTTGTCGGTTCAGGTTGATATGAGCTGAAGCGTATTATCGGGGCTTAAACAATTATGCATCCTATTTTTTGTAGGTTCCTTGCTATATGTATAGTAGAATATACCGCCAAAAAACTTATTCCAATCATTAAGACCTCCTATATTACAGGAATTCAATCATGCGGGCCGGTGTCCTAAACCTGAAGCACTCTAAACAGTCAGCCTAACGGCTAATCCCAGGGATGTTGAAGAAGCTGATGCTTGCCAGCTTGGCGTTGAAAGTCCAATCTATATACTGGCTGCTGAAACTTTGCATGTTGAGGTTGGTGGGATGCGAAGACAGCACGTTCAAGACATTTGTTCTTGGAAGTCTTGTTGTTGAAGAGTTCCGGGTTGAAAGCCCTGGGTTGAACAGTTCGAAAGGCCTTCGGGGCCGGATAGCTTGATTTCGAAAAACTGGCGTTGTAAAACATTGTTGCTGAACTGAAACGGTTGTTCAAAAGTTAGACGATGACGAGTTTACACTTGACCGGCTTGATGTTGAGAGCGTTGATGTCTGAGTATGGGTGTGTGTGTGTGCGAGAGAGAATGTATTGCATGCTGCTAGATGCAAAAGTTTGCATCCTTGATCTGAAATGTAGCCAGCAAAAAAGCGATACTATGAGCAGCATTAACAACTCCTACAACTTAAACTCCAACCAGAGCAACGACACGACCAAAACATCAATAACAACAATACCAACATCACTAATGCTTTCTGGCTACACAACTCATTGGCTAGCACAACGACTAAGAGTTATTTGTTGTTGCTGTTAGCCTTACTCTTGATGTTACTCGTAGTACTACATTTCCAAACCCTATAAGCCTTAAGCCACATACGCCAAAATCTGCAGTGGCGAAACCCAAGCCCCAATGTCCAGGAGGGGTGCCGATCGGGGATTTACGACAGTACTCGGCATCCGGAGCGGCCTGAGTGTTAACTGCATAAAACCTTGAGTCAATTCTTGCGGTTCAGGGTTTAGGGTTCAAAAAGTCTCGGGTTCTAGAGTTTTAGGACCTAGGGCTTCAGGGTTTAGGTTTCGGGATGAGCCGTTTTCTATACTGAACTTAGAACCCTAGCAAAAATTAGAATTTTAGCTGTTTCTTGGGACTATAACAACCAAAAGTTAAAAATTATTCCTAAGTACCCCTAAGTTTTGGGGGAAGACAAGCCGGACGCAAAGCCCGGATTGCCACCGAAGCTCTGCGGCTGCCGCACTGCAGCGGTCAGCACATCGCCATGCTTCAAGCCCACCTCAACTTGGGACACATCTGCGATCCCTTATGGCCTTATGGTAACCAATAAAGCTACCCTCATAGTAGCGTTTATGGTAAAACTTGTCGCAATCCCTATGCTAGTAACAAATCATATTCGCGGTTCAGGATATGTAGGGCCTCTGGTGATTGCTTTTGCGGCGCATGCTTCAGACATCCCCCGAAACCTTCAGATTTCGCATCGTGAGGACTTGCATCAGGGCCTGCTTCAACTTTAACCTTAAAACAGTATTCGGGTTCACCAACCCAGTGGATTGAAGATGCCCAAAATCACCTTGCCTGTACCTACCCTCTGAAACACTGAAAAACAACGCTGAAAAGCCTCATATAGTACCTTAGATAGTAGGAGCCTTATTACAAGGACCCCAAAATAAGCTGACTCTCAGCTTCGAAAAAACCCAAAGGGCCCCTTTGTGAAGTTCCCGGGGCCTCGCCAATGGTCGACAGCTCCGGGAGGATTCTGCCCGGCGCGGAGATGATCTGGCCCAGGCCTCTTAGTTTAGGGTTTAGGGTCTACTTAGAAGATCAGGGGACCTAGTAAGGGTTCTTAAAGGGCTCCTTCAAAGAGCTGTTTTGCCATCCGGGGTTTCCCGCTTATATAGGGGGTTTGGGAGCTTTAGGGGTTTAGGGGGTTTGGGGGTTTAGGGGGATATCTGGGTTTATCGATGTAGGGGGGATCAGGGGTTCGGGTGCTAGGTCTTTAGGGGTTCGGCGGCTTCGGTGTAGGAGATCTGGGTCAAGGCTGCCTCCGGTGCCTGGGCTCAGGTTCTAAAGGCCTGTGTTAGTTCAGCGCGGCAGAGTTGGTAGCTGACATACATATGTAGGTGGTTGTCAAAATTATGGCCCCTTTTGGGGTACCCTTAATATTAGGTGCCGTATTTTAATAAGGACCCAAAAAGGGACCATAATTTTGACCCCAAGACCCAAGACCCTACGCCGCCAAATCCGAACCCTCCAAAGCGAGACCCTATTCTAAAAGCCTCTTGGACAGCGGGGTATATTGCAGCATAATCTGAATCTAAAGGGTATAATATTGCAGTATAATCTAAAGAGGGTTAGGACCTACAGGAACATGATGACATTTTGTGTTGTCCGGGTCTCCGGCCCACACCGAGCTCCCGCTGCGCACGGTGCCGGAGGCTTTGCATGGTCGCTGAGGGATCCACGGAAAGAAGGGCCTTGGGAAGTGTCGGTTTCGGGGATGGGTTTAGAACTGTAGTAGGCTTGTAGTGGCCTTACAGAAGTAGTAGTCGTCGTCGTAGTGGTAGTAGCAGTAGTAGTGGTGGTGGTGGTGTTGGTGGTGGTGGTGGTGGTGGTAGTAGTAGCAGTAGTAGTAGTAGTAGTAGTAGTAGTAGTAGTAGTAGTAGTAGTAGTAGTAGTAGTAGTAGTAGTAGTATATATATATATATATATATATATATATATATATATATAGAGTACATCTCCTGGACTTCGCTCTTGTGCCCGAGCCCACAACCCGAAGCCACAAAACCATGCAGAGTCAGCACAAAGCTCTGAGGTTCAGGGCTCAGAGACCGTCCTTTCTGTTACAATTAGAGCTTTAAGGCTTGGGGTTTGGGCACCGTAAACCCCAAACCCTAAACCCTAAACCCTAAACCCAAAGCCCTACCCTGGAACCCCCACCCTGAACCCTCCAACATGTCTACACCGAGCAAGAGCACCCTAGCCGAGGGGGTTTAAGGTTTTTTTGGGGGTTTAGGCTTTGGGGATTTTTGGGGCTTAGGGTTTAGGGCTTTTTGGAGGTTTAGGGTTTAGGGCTTTTTGGGGGTTTAGGGTTTAGGGCTTTTTGGGGTTTAGGGTTTAGGGTTTCTCTACAGCTTGTTCGGATTAAATCTTTAACCTAGAGCTTCTGGAAGCTTGTGCATACTTCCCAGATCTTAAGTAGGTTACGAATCACCCTATCTCCTCCGACCCCAACAGATTCACCTTGCCTGCCGGCCGCTCAAGAGCGACACCCCGATGCTCATCGACATGGGCTCATGGGGGTGAAACCCTGTGCCCTAATTGTTTAGTGACCGGGACATGGGGAGCATGAGCTTAAGCAGCGTAGCCAGATCCTTAACCCGACAGGCCCGCACCTTCAGGCATAGTGGCTTTTCTACCCGGAGTTCGGAGCGTTGAGTGTAAGCTCGCTGCAAGCCGTGCAGAGCGGCGGGCGGTACAGTTAGACACGACACCAGACAAGGAAAAAAAGGCCTAAAATCACAGTTGTAAATGATAGTAGGATAACCAACCCCAAACCCGAAAAGTCTCCACATGAAAAAGCCGAGAATGGGCTTCACTGACGACAGCCCGAGACACAATTGCAGGATGGTTCTACCGGCTTTCGGGTTTGGGATTTGGGCCCTCCTGCAGACCTTCGACTCTACATCTGCATTGCTGCAGGCCTAGGGCACGGATAGGCAAGCCCAGCTTCAGGGAGCACTTGGGACATTGGGACATTGACACAGAACGGCAATTTCACAAAGTGTGAACCATGCAATGACCAGTTTCTGGCAAACATGAGAGCCCAAGACCCAAAAACCAGGATCACTGGGTGGCCAACAGAGAGCGATGTCCTGACTCAGGGACGCTGCTATGCTATCTCGCGGACCAGGTGCTCGCAACATGCGCAACTCGGGCGTACGTACTTGCAGAATCAGGAAGCCTCGTAAACGCGCCTACCAGTAGGGTTACGACGTCACCCAGAATCCTGCCTACTGTACTTTAAAGATCATGGGACTTAGTAACTAGGGTTATAATTAGGGTAACTATACTTATAACCCCAATTAAGGTACTTATAACTTATAACCTTACTTACTAAGTCCCACGATCCTCCAAGTATCCACGGGTCTTTGAAGCCGGAAGCCTCTAGTTGAATCGTTGAAGGATGGGCATCGGATCCTGGAGCCCACATATGGGTACCTTTAAAGGGATCTATAAGGGTACCTTTAAAGGGATCTATAAGGGTTCCTTAAAGGGATCTATAAGGGTTCTATAAAGGGTTTAGGGTTTCCGACAATTGGGGGTACCTTATTTTTTGGGGGGCCTAGAATATGGATCCTACTATTTAGGGTACTATATATTAAGGTCCCCTATTTTCGGAAACTCCCATATAGAACCGGTACTCAATACAGGACGCCGTATTAAATTATGATGACGAGGGCAGGCGAGAAGTCATCCCAGCACCCAAAGAGGGCATCGCTCTGAATTGCGGTCTCTGTAAAAAGCCAGTCTCATTGGAAAGCGACATCCCTCGAACACCGAGAGTCACCTTCGTTTTAGGACCTTAAAACCCTAACTCTAAAGCCTAAATCCTAGACCCTGATCCCGAAGTTAAAAACCTTGTCACAAGCTCCAGACCCTGAACTACCCCTTGGAAGCAGGTGATTGCACGGGAGTCTTGCTTTAAGACTTGGCTGAGACGTCTGTATCTTCCCTGTGTTTCACATACCTGTACCTTCCTAAACCTCAAACGGCAAACCCTAATATAGTAAACAGCTAACCCTAGTAAAGGGGCCTCAATAATTAGAATTGGGTTCTGGGGCCCATCATACTTTAAATAAAGGAACCCCCAAAATAGCATAGGTAATTGTTTAGGCTCCTACATTAAACCCTGAACCCTAAACCCTGAAAGCCTAAACCCCTAAACCCTAAAACCCTGAACCCCTATAGACCCTAAACTTTACCCTAAAACCCTAAAGCCCCTAAAACCCCTAAAACCCCAAAACCCACCCGATCCGACCCAGCGTCCGGCCTCCCCTTGTTGAAGAGGACACCCAGGGCCAGGAAGTGGCGCAAATCCTTTCCGAACATAGGCCGAATATACGATTTTAAAGAATAGGATCCTTAATATAAGCACCCCAAAAATAAGGTACCCTAATTTCGGGAAACTCCCATTTCGGGCTTTGAGGGCTTTGGGCGTCAGAACTCAGAGATAGGGTTTATGAGGCTTTCTTAAGATTAGGGGTTTTGGTGTTGTAGAGCTTCAGAGCATTGAAAGTCAGAGTTAATTAGGCGACAGTCCTATTTGTTAGGGTTTAAGGCTGTAGGGTTTCAGGGCTTTAAAGCTTGAGGGTTCCAGGGCTGTAGGGTTTTAGGGTTTCCGGGCATTTAAGATTTAGGGCTGGGTTCTTAGGTTAACTAGGTTGGCCCTTTGAAGCCTCTAAAAAATATTCGTAAATAGGGTCCTATTATAAGCCCAATAAGGAAAATATAAAATGTCCCAAAGGCCTACCTAGTTAAGATTTTAGGGGATAGGGTTGAGGCTTGTCGAGTCTCGGCTTCAGGCCGACGTTTGGTCTTGGAATTGGAGTTTACTTGGAGGATCATGGGACTTGGTAACTAGGGTTATAATTAGGATAACTATATAATTATAACCCCAATTAAGGTACTTATAACCCTACTTACTAGGTCCAATGATCCTTTAAGTAGGGTTCATTTCTGCTCAAACGGAGCCACTCGCATGTATGAGTGTAGAAACGTAAGGATCAAAACTCCAGGCTCCCTTACAGTACTCCAGACCAACTGCTGCGGCCCAAGACAGGCCTAATTCCTAATTACCAAGGCTTTCCAAGGCAATGGTCGCCACAGCTGCGGTGGCCTCGCCTTGGTCGCTGTCGCCATCATCAATCCTACAAAAGAGCAAGGAACTATTTACGACACGCAGGAGGGTTGATGTACCTGTAGAATTGATTTGTAGAATCCGAGATGATCAAGTCTGCTTCACTTGAGCTCCTAAGAACCAGGTCTCGGTCTGAAACTGCAAGGTCATCATCCTTGAACGGCTTCGCAAACTTGCATCGCTCGAAGTCCAGCCCCGCAGTCCGCGTGACTCTGTCACGGCCATCCATTTCACTTCGCAGAAAGCTTCCCTTTGAAGGATGGTGTTCCGCGGGGCTCGACCGCTCACAATAGGACAATCGTTCCTGGGCAGAGCTCCGTGACGAGTGTCTTCGTACAGCCACCTCTCCTCACCTTGAGCCTGCCACTGCCACAGCAACCATGCGCACAAACCAACTGCAGGCAAGACAGGTCACGAGAACACCAACCACTAAACACTACATCTAACGCCCCAAAACCTTCAACCCTAAGCAACAAAAAACGTGGAAATTGATACAACCCTTAAACCTCAAATCCTTAAAGGGCCCGTTTTGAACCCTTTCAGAATCCTCGCTACTGCATGAAAAAGCCGCAGCCTCATCGTCTGCCAGCTCGGCCAGCAGCACGTGGCGCTTCGAGCCCTGCGGGTTTCTCGGAGAGTGCCTTTGTGGTAAGCCCTTTTGACCCTATGAGCGTTGAACCCTCAACGCCGAAATTCTGAACCCTGAGCCCTAAACCCTGTAGGGGACAGTCTAGGTCTCTCAGAAAAGCAATCAACGGAGCAGAGGAGGGCTACTTTACGGGCTACATAGGGCTACTACCAACGCTGTTTCAAGGGTTCTACATGGTCGTAGCGTTTCGGGGTTCAGGTTTTGGGATAAAGGACTTATGCAGGGCTTTAGGCTTCCAGGGCTCAAAATCCTACAACCTGCAGGCTTGAGGCCTTTGGGGCTTTAGGCACGCCTCGGCTGCACTGCTCATAGAACCAGGCATTCGACAATTCGACAACTTTTCTGCTGCAATGCAGCATCACAGCAAAGCGGTCTTCTGGCGTCTAGCACAGTCGGACTCCAGAGCTTCCCTAGCATCGGGCATGACTGCATCCCTGAGTGAGCTCTGCTTCTCTCAAAGGGAATCAGGTAGGCCCAAAACCCGAAGCCCCAGCTACCCTTTGACACTCCGAGACCCCTCGAACCCCTGTAAGCTCTAAACCTTATCCAGCCAAATAGAAAACTCGCACAGGCCTTCGGAACGGTCCCCACGGCCACGGCGTGCCGGGGCTCCTTGGTGTAGGCTCTTAGGGCTTTCGGGATCATCGGCTTCAGGGTGCCGGGGTTCAGGGCTTCCCTGGGTCTTCGGGTTCTCACTGCAGATCCGGGCCTTTGGTTATGCAGCTTATCTGGTTTATGGCTCAGGGGCTCAGTGTTTCTTCGGGTGTCTGAGCTTGGGGCGTTCCTGGATGTCTTCGTTTTTTGGCGGCCTTCGGCTTGGGGCATAAAAAAAGGGCATAAAAAAAAACGTTGGGGCTCAGGTTGTTCTTCATGGGGCTTGTATCTAAACATAACAACCCGTTGGATTTTGTCATGAGGCTTTGGGGTGTCCTTTCTTGGGGGACTCTTTGCCAGATCCTGGAAGCACGTTGCGAGGTTGGGTTCGGATCTGGAGTTTCTCAAACTACGCTTCCCCCCCCTCTCAAAAAAAAACAGAGTGCTACTGAAGATGCCTACACATCGCATGGTATCTCCTCCCTCTGCGGTACGGCTCGATCAGTGTAACACAAGAAAAACAGGCTAGTTCACGTAGTTGACGACTTCAGGTGTCCACAGAGACGTCCCATCATAGATCTTGCCGAGAGGCCATGTGACGATTCACAAATGGCCTGTCTGCGGATGAAAGGTGATAGTAACTAAAGGGCCTCGGGCTGCGAAGCATATGTGTATGTGCAACATTGTTTATGCGCTTGATTGTATCCGTATAGGTACGTGTTCACCATGTCTTTAGGTTTTGAGTCTACAACTGACCTATGATTGCAAGTATCGGTATATGATATACTGTGGCCCACTGTATCCACCAATTCTGGAACCATAACGGGGGGTTCTCTAAGCCCAAACCCTGAATCCTACACCCTAAATCCTAAACCCTAAATCCTAAATCCTAAACCCTACACCCTAAGTCCTAAACCCGAAATCCTAGACCCTAAACCCTGAATCCTAAACCCTAACCCCTAACTCCCCAACCCTAAACTGCCCTAAACCCCTTGGAAACAGCTTCATTCGGATTTGAAGCTCAAGGTCTGAAGGGTCGCACGGTCACAAGAATTTAGGCGCCTCAATGATTTGAATAGTCTTCCGGTACAGACCTCGGTGCTGTATATTCGGTTTAGGGTTTAGGGTTAAGGGTTTATAGGGTTTAGGGTATTCATAAGGAAACAGCCCTAAGCTGCAAAAAAGTTCTAGTTTCGAAAACATTTTATGAGCGCAACAGAGACGCTCCTTGATAAAACCAGATAAGACGCCCAGTACCCCCAGCCCTGCAATCCGCCCCGCTCAACCCCACTTTCCGATGTTTGTGCTGGTTGTTCTGCTGCTGCTGTCACCGCAGCTTCCGTTGCGAAACCCTCCTCCACCTCGAAACCAGCCTTGGTGTTGAGTGTAACAAAGAAGCCTTAGACTTAGAATGGGACTTGGAGGTGTTCCATACAAATTACCATTCCGAATAACTCAGACCTTTGTACACCAGAGGTTCAGACTTCGGAGCCAGGGGCTTGTGGCTTAGAGCTTATGGCTTATGACCTGGAACAGTTTATTGTCTAGGGCTTCTGTTTAGGATTTAGGGCCACGGGCTTCTGAGGTGCCTGATCGGATCATCTTCCGAATCCGGTAGCGGCTCCACAGTGAAGAGGCCCTTCGCACTTGCTGCAGAACTCGCCAACCGGCGTGCTGTAGGGTTTAGGGCTTCGGGTGTCGGTGACTTTGGGGTAACCCAAATGCTGCACAATGTGTAATCACGAACTGCTGCTGCTACGACGGCGGAGACGGGGACGACAACAACATTGCTGCCGCTTTTGCCGTGGTGTGATATACCTCCTCCCGGCTGCTCCTACTCCAACACTTCTTCATAGTACGGCCACGACGACGATGACGACCACGACAAAACCATCGACGATGTCGATGACAAATGAATATTATTGGTTCTCCTCGTGCCTCCTCCTCCTCCTGCTACCACCGCCACCAATAGTGTTGGCACTGCACTGGCACTGCGTGACTTCCTTGTGCTCTAAGGCCGTAGACTTCAATTCCGCAGATCCTCAGGGCCTGTGCGGCTGTACGGTACAGTCGCAGCTCAAGGTCGAAAAGCGTTCCTTGTTCCAAGACGACCCTTTGCTAGATTTCTTTGCGCTGCGACACAAACACAAACACACACACACACACACACACACACACACACACACACACACACACACACACACACACACACACACGCACACACAGCATAGCATTGCGTGGCATAGCGTGGTGTAGCGCAGCGTAGCGTAGCGTAGTGGAGCATATAGTAGACGAAAGACAAAAAGCAAACACGCAGACACTTGAGCGATGTCTGTCGGGAAAGATACTGTGTATTAACAAGACATGTGCGTGTGTGTGTATATATATATATATATATATGCATGTGTGTATATACATATATATATATATATATATGTATATATATATGTACATGTATATATATATATATATATATACATATATGTATTATATACGTGTGTTGCAGGTCATTGGGAGGAATTTATAATATTGTCCCGGAAGGACCAAGCCTGATAGGAACCTCGCGGGGTTCATGTTTGGGACCTAGGATGCACGGCATAAGCTTAAGCGTCCAGGCTTTGGCCTCGGATCTGAATTGCAGGTTTAAGGGAGGGTGAGGATCTAGAATCTTGCAGTTCGGACCTCCAGATCCCTTTGCCCGAGCTCTTGAGCCTTGAGAATACTACCACTTCCGGGGGGCCTTCGGAAAGTCCCCCACTTCGGCAGACAGGCTCGCGGCTGCAGCAGCAGCAAGGAGCAGGGTGCGCATGGCGCACGGCGGTACTTTCGACTGGCAAACTAGAACCAGCTCAATTTGGTGAAAGACGCACTTGACCTATCTCGATAAATGGACAAATTAGTGCCTTCCGGAGCCAGAAGTACCATCCAGGCAGCAGTAGAGGAAACGGGCGTGGTCCATACCGGCTTGGCCTCTACATAGGACTCAGGATTGAAGGTGCGGCTGCGGGGCGCAGGGGGTCGAAGGTTGATCGCTCGGCTGAAGGACGACAGCAGCAGGTCCCGGGAATCCATCTCGTCTTTGCGCTCCCTCAACGCAGCTTAACTACGTACCAACAGGTTCGGAATTGGAGATGGGACGCCTGACTATGATGACATCCTACAGGTCGGAATCTGGAGCCCGTAAAGCAGCCGGACCCTGAACTGTGATTCCGAGCACTCTGGAGCACCCGATGCTACCGTGCTAACACCCTAAAGTCCTTAAATTCTAAATCCTAGGACCCCACAAGCTACAACCCCAAACGCCACATCCCTGCTACTCGGTTCCGGTTTAAGGACGCTGAGCCGCTGGACGCTTGCCGTAACAAGACATGTCGAGCCACTGCCATTCGTGGCATGTCTTCTTTTCTGGAAGCTGCGCACCCCTCTGAAGCAGCCGATCGCACGCCGAAACTCCCGCTTCAGTGCTTGGTGTCCGAGAGCCATAAGATAATTGAGTACGTTCGAATGACAACATCCGATGTGACTGCTTCCATGTCTGTATCAAGATCGGGAACCGCAGGCTGTAAGACCACGCGAACCCAACAGCTACAAGAAGAAACCACATGCTAGTGACTGCTAGTATCTTCACAGAAGAAGTCACAGTGATTTTGGTGGCAATGGAAACAGTAAGAAGAGTAGTATAAAGCAACACGAACAGTAAGGGCAAGAAGCACTACAGTACCGGCAAGGAGTGTAATGAGTCCATACGTCAACATGAACTGTAGCCCTGGCAGAACGTACTTGTAGTCATGAGTTCTGCGACTGATGCTGCCTCTATCCCCAAAAACGACGACCATGCGACCACTCCCACAGCCGCCACCACCACCTACCACTGCCACCGCTGTGTCGCGTCTACAATGCGGCGCAGAACCGAGCAAGCGGACGAATTAAATGGTCAGAAACATGACACTTGCTGAAATTACATCGCCCTAGATGCCCGAGCCCTTTAAGGCTCGAATCTCTGGGATGCTCTGAAGCGAGTGAAGTCGTACGAGTGTTCCTGGTGTAGGCTCGGCATTTCGGAAACTTTTCAATTGACGTAGGTGTAAACCTTGAACCAAAAAAAGCCTCAATCCCAGCGCGAACCCTCATTCGCGAAAGCCGAGCATGATCCCCGCTCGCATCAACAGCGCCGGGCAAGTCGAACCCAAGAAGATTGTGGGTTTCGGGCCTAGGGCTTGTGCAAATTCTGCGTAGGGCCCTGGAGTTGTAGCTTGGGCAAGAAGGCGTGGTGTGTGTAACCCCACACCCTAGAACCCCAAACCCTGTAACCCGTAATATAGGGGCCTTGATATTTGGAACAGAGTTTTGCCCGTTAGATTATAACTATAATCAGCAACCCCCAATACAGTATTGGTAATTTTGCCCCTATAGTAAAGCACTCCCCTTTTCCAGGGTATTCCCTGCCCAAGGCGTTGTAGCAAGCTCCGCCTTCCTCGCCCGGTCGAGACCGCTGTCTCGCAGGCAGCCCTCTCTTTCGACCGAGGGTTGTTCTTGACAGAGATTCAAGTTTATGCTTTAATGCTTTTAGGGTCCATGGGGATTCGATTTGACAGGGATTAAGTGTAACGTGTTGGAATGTTCCGGATGGGCTGAGCAGATTCATGGACGGAGATGTTAGACCAGACATCATTGACAGGTCGTATACGAAGGAAATATGCTCGGGGTTAGGCCCTGTTCGGCCTTTCGCCGTCTGGGCTGCACAGATAAGCCTCAAACTTGCTGAACAACCCTCGATGCAAGCCTGGCTGAGAGAGAAAAATCCGGGGCTTCCAGCGAGTGAATATCAGACACTAATGATTCGTGACTAGTGTCATTTCCAATACCCGTAGCTTTTCACCCAAAACCTTCTAAAGCAAGTAGTCCACCTGCAATGACAACACCATCTTGCCCTGGAGTTCTGAAGCCCTTGAGCCGATATCTGCCAGAATGCATGCGATCTGCATGGATCTGCGCTGTCTTTGCGTGCCAGGAAATGTGCATGCAGGTGCAGTACATGGCCCTTGTGTGTGTCGCACATGAGAATTTGAACAGGACTCTGCTCTTAAGCCTGCACTCCAAGCGGTTGCTGCTTTCAACGTGCTCATTGCAACACATGACCGGTACTTTGGCAAACCGGCGGCAACCTGGCGGTCACCCAAGTGCTCCGCGAGTCTCTGGTTCCGCTGCTGGTTGACGTCCCTGCGAGGGCTGCCAAAACCTCGGCTTGACCTGCTTTGCTGTTCACCCGGTGGGTGTGGCCTTGGTGATCCGTCCACCTGGTGAGTACCAGGGCTGTCCAATCTATGTAATGCAACTGGAACGCGAAGATTGCATCCGGCCTTGCCCCAAGACTTGGGCATCATCTCGAAGATCACTTGGTCAACGGAATAAGCAGCCGGAAAGAAAACCCGCGAAATCATCGCTTGGGCTTCCAGAATCTCCTGCGCGTTGCTCAAGGTTTAACGCTCTCTCTGAAGCTCGCCTTCTCTGGCTCCCACCACACGACGAACAACGCCAAACATTAGAATGAAGCCGAACCTGTTTGCAAACAATGGTCCGTTCCTGTTCCTTGCGTAGAAACATCATGGCACATCTTAGCGTAAATGCTTTCGACAGCAACTCTCTTTCTGCTTGATGGCATAAATCGACAAAACTGCTGCCGCATCCAAAACAAACCTGCCGCGCCTTCTACCTGAACCCTAAAGTATGAGCTCGTCAGAAGTCAAAGAAAAGCCAATGTCAACGGCCAAAGCCTTGCGCCATGGTAGCACCGGTTCCTGGCCAATTGATTGCTTGCTCAGAAACGAAAGAAAGGCCGATCTGATATAGGAGCCCCCATATCAACGACGCGGTTTCGAAAGCCATACAGCACCTTCAGGGTGCCCAGGCGAACGAAATGGACATGAAACAGTTGGGAACCCAAGAAAAAGCCGTTGAGGTTTAGTCTTGCTAGTTCTCGGATGCCTGCCCTTGGCTCTAGCAACCATACGCCCCTCTCGAGCGCTGAGTACTGGTGGGCCAGAAGTGAGTTGGAGTTCTTGCAATTCATCTGCGTCTTGCATCTCGCATAGCCACATGCTAGCAGGCCTCCAAATGGGGACGAATCTGACATGTGATCGTAAAGTGCGACACTTTTTATGGTTAACATCCTCGATGGCCAGAAGTGAGTTGGAATTCTTGCAATTCATCTGCGTCTTGCATCTCGCATAGCTACATGCTGTCTGCGCCCCGTGGCTTTTGGTGGAGCCTTCGCTACCTTCTTCTTTGCCATGGGGTTCGAGGATTGTTGAGGGTCTCCAGCATTTACGCCAATGGTGCAAGAGATCGCTTCGTGCTGCGAAGCCGGTATGTGCTGCGGTGGACGAAGTCGCACCAACATGGACACTACACATCACATCTGCCAGAATGCATGCGATCTGAGCTGTCTTTGCGTGCAAGGAAATGTGCATGCAGGTGCAGCACATGGCCCTTGTGTGTGTCGCACATGAGAATTTGAACAGGACTCTGCTCTTATGCCTGCGCTCCAAGCGGTTGCTGCTTTCAACGTGCTCATTGCAACACATGACCGGTACCTTGGCAGTACTGCAACTGGAACGCGAAGATTGCATCCGGCCTTGCCCCAAGACTTGGGCATCATCTCGAAGATCACTTGGTCAACGGAATAAGCAGCCGGAAAGAAAACCCGCGAAATCATCGCTTGGGCTTCCAGAATCTCCTACGCGTTGCTCAAGGTTTAACGCTCTCTCTGAAGCTCGCCTTCTCTGGCTCCCACCACACGACGAACAACGCCAAACATTAGAATGAAGCCGAACCTGTTTGCAAACAAAAGTCCGTTCCTGTTCCTTGCGTAGAAACATCATGGCACATCTTACCGTAAATGCTTTCGACAGCAACTCTCTTTCTGCTTGATGGCATAAATCGACAAAGCTGCTGCCGCATCCAAAACAAACCTGCCGCGCTTTGTACCTGAACCATAAAGTATGAGCCCGTCAGAAGTCAAAGAAAAGCCAATGTCAACGGCCAAAGCATTGCGCCATGGTAGCACCGGTTCCTGGCCAATTGATCGTTTGCTCAGAAACGAAAGAAAGGCCGATCTGATATAGGAGCCCCCATATCAGCGACGCGGTTTCGAAAGCCATACAGCACCTTCAGGGTGCCCAGGCGAGCAAAATGGACATGAAACAGTTGGGAACCCAAGAAAAAACCGCTGAGGTTTAGTCTTGCTAGTTCTCGGATTCCTGCCCTTGACTCTAGTAACCATGTGCCCCTCTCGAGCGCTGAGTGCTGGTGGTCTGCCAATCGCCGGGTTCCGGTTGCGAAACCAATCACTGGAAGCTTGCCTTGCACAGTCAGCCCTCTCCCTGGAGAATTGTAGAACACGCAAAACGGCAGCCCAATGCTGCACATGCTGAACCAAAGTCTGGAACAATATTCCGAATTGTTCTGCGGTCAGTGGCTCACTCCCTCGAGGTGCCCGCTTGGCTCAGGGAGTTTCTTTTTTGCAGGCCTCCAAATGCGAGAGGCAGCAAACTTGACGAATCTGACATGTGATCGTAAAGTGCGACACCTTTTATGGTCAACCTCCTCGATGGCCAGAAGCGAATTGAAATTCTTGCAATTCACCTGCGTCTTGCATCTCGCATAGCCACATGTTAGCAGGCCTCCAAATGGGGACGAATCTGACATGTGATCGTAAAGTGCGACACCTTTTATGGTTAACATCCTCGATGGCCAGAAGTGAGTTGGAATTCTTGCAATTCATCTGCGTCTTGCATCTCGCATAGCTACATGCTGTCTGCCCCCCGTGGCTTTTGGTGGAGCCTTCGCTACCTTCTTCTTTGCCATGGGGTTCGAGGATTGTTGAGGATCTCCAGCACTTACGCCAATGGTGCAAGAGATCGCTTCGTGCTGCGAAACCGGTATGTGCTACGGTGGACGATGTCGCACCAACATGGACACTACACATCACATCTGCCAGAATGCATGCGATCTGCGGCTTCCTGAGCACCAGCAAGGAACATCCTAGCTCCGTGACGTAAGCCGGACCCCAAAAAACCATGCTGGCAAGCCCCGTACACGCCGTACACAAAGCATTGGCCATCTCATTTCATCACTCGCCCCTGTCCTTGGCTTTGCAATTGAGGTGCCGGTCGTAGATTTAGGGAATGAATGCATGCTGCTCAGGGTGGAAATTCGACCTTTACAGGAGTTTCCGGCACGCCCGTCTCTTAACTACTTCAAAGTGCAACGATCATCACAGCAGGGACAGGACGTCAGGAACAGAAGCTCTGCGAACCCGAGAGTCTGGAAAGGACGCGGAATAAATCGACAAAACAAACCTATGGGTGGTTGTCAAAATTGTGATCCCTTTTGGGTCCCTATTATAGTACGGCACCTAATATTTAGCGTACCCAAAAAGGGACCATAATTTTGACTACCCATATGAACCCGAGCGAGAGCTATGCCATCCGCCTCTGTGAAGGCCCCTAGCCTGCATGTGCCGTCCACCGCAGGATTTTGGACGTCGGTTGGCCAAAAAACCCTGATTCAAACCACAAACCTGACTCTGTTGGGGCCAAATTTTGGGCTTTGAGCTGTTTCGGCGCCCACTGGGGTCCGCGCAGGCCACCATGGCCTCCCGAATGAAGATCACACGTTCGACGAGGTCCTGGTGCACTTCAGCTCCGACGAGAGGACGCTGAGGGCTTTGGGGTCGGTTTTGAAATGTACCAGTAAGCTTTGCAACTTTGGGCCGACGGCTTGGGGAACGACGGCTTCGGGAAGTATGTTGCTAAGGATGCAGGTTTTAGAGTTTCAGGATTCGGGGCTGCAGGGTTTCAAGCCCAACCTGAGCCTGGACCCCAACGACCCAAAGCCCTGAACCCCAAGGGCCTCAGCCCAGAAACCTTAGACCCAAGCCCTAGGCTGCAAACCCCAAAACTCTAACAGCCCAAACCATGAAACCCGTAGCGACCCGAAGCAGTGTTAAAGCTAATCCCAAAGCCGCTCAGAAACGCCGGGCTTGGGGATTCCAGAGATTCAGGGTCTTGTAGCTGCGGAGGGGTTGCCGGGGACGGTGGGGCTTTGTCTTTGGCGTTCGCGGGCTTTGGGGGTGATCAATAAACACGTCACGATATATAGAGAGCAAAAACACAAGTTGAGATTTCTGGGGCGGGTGGGGTCTTGGAAGTGGCGCTCAGGCTGTGGAGTTTCGCTTTTGCAGGTCCAGTGTCTGGGGTTTGAAGAGGTTTCGCGGACCGGGACAAGGTTTAGTTATGGGGTTTGGGAATCAGACGTCAGGATGCTAGCAGGAGTGTTTAGGTGCAGCTTCAAAGGGTCAAGAGCCTTCCAAAGACCGCTCAGAAAGTGTTAGAGCACTGTCAAGCGACATGGAAAGGCTGTAAAAGGCTTCAACCTTCTCCAGCTTTTGCTCTAAGCCCTCTACAAAGTCTTATGGCTGGGTTTTTGAGGCCTCCAAGTACATGGACATCTTCAGCAAGTTACTGGAGGGGTTGGCCACTGGACATTATGAAGGCCCGAGTGTAAGAACGTTGAACTTGTCTGGACTATTCCTCAAAGGTGTAGGGGGCGCCAGTTTGAAACCGCATGTCCGAAAAACGTCAAAGCTCTGGAAACTGCCGAAACACCATGGCAAGCTGCTAAAGTGTGCAAGAGGCCTGCATCACCAAGCTACCAAACCAAGGGACACAAAATTTGACCAGAACCTCTCCGCTAAAAGTCCTGCTTTGACCCGCTGGCCGACCAGTTCACGCTGCGCAGCCAAGCTTGAATGATCCCCTCGCGCTGGAGAGCGTAAACCCCCGCACAGTATATGTTTCTTCAAAGAAATATACGAACGAAGGCTGGAGAGACAGTAGGAAAGCCCATGAACACAGGGATCACATGCATCGAGGATAGAACCTTCACATCCAAGCACTGCGAACGGCGCATTCCGCTCCGTCTCACCCCTCTCAAAACCCTGCGACAACCAAGCAACTTGCATTGTGAATGCTGAAAGGGCAGTCGCCGAAGGGTGCATATACCCGGGTTAACGCAAAAGCCGCTGTAGACCCCCAAACAGCGGTCGCCAGACCTTCCGCGTGGGCTCCAGGAAGGCACGCAACTTGGCGGAGCCGCGCAGCTTGCGCCTGGGCTCAATGTGTGCTCTGGATTCGAAGCCCGCTGGACCCTCCTTGTACCTTTTTGGTTGTCCTTATTATGACTTCCAATATGAGGTTCCTTCAAAAAAGTTCTGTAGGTCTTTCGGGCCACAGGAAACCATAACTCTGAACCCCTAAATCCCGAAACCCCACACCCTGCAAAAGGCATCGAATAAGAAGAAGAGCGTAGATTGAGGGCTTCAGGTCGGGAGCTTCAAACAGAATGAGACTCAGAATGAGATGCAGAATGAGATCGTGGGCAAGGAAAACCTGTCAAAGATTCATCTACCCATGTTCCTGCTCACACAGCGATTCTTGGAAGTCTTCCGGTCCTCCAAGGAACCTTCTTCGCCCCGTGCTTCATTGAACCCTCGAAGCCACACACCTGCTTCATCCTTCACCCCGCGAATCGCGTGAACTCAGAAGGGTTTAGGGTCTTGTGGGCTCATGTACTCACAGCACACACCACAAAAAAAACTGAACCTACGAACCCTGACAAACATAGGCTATTGAATGGCAAGAGGCAGCTCCAAATTGAAAGAAGCCACTTCGCTCTCGTCCGGAGCACTGTGCAAGTTGAGTTTTCAGGATGAAAAGACGGTTCAGGGATGATTTCGGCTGGAGTTTCGGGTCGAACGCTGCTGGGTTGACGGGGTCAGGGCCTGGGTTTTGGAGTTTAGGGTTTAGGTGTGCCTGGGCTCGACCGGAGGGGCTTGAAGTTCACGGACTAAGGGGTGTGGTAGGTAAGCAAGTAAGTATGTTTGGCAGTAATTAAGGCCGTGGTTTGTTGAAGGGGTCGCGGCCATAGTGGCTCCATACCAGTAGTGCTCCAGGTCCATATAATGTGCACCGAGCAGCGACTAAGAGGACGATCTTGAGGCTTTGCATCAGAGAAACTTACACATGACGGACATTAACAGTAACACTGATGCCAAACAGAACGACGACACCATAATTAAGAGCAGAATGAAATGCTTGACACTAAACATGTTACTGCCCAAGCGACAACAAGAAGAAGACTGATAATGGCAAACAGCGTTAGCGATGAGAATAGTAACAATGCCGCGAATAGAAACAGCCTTTTAATTGTATCTACACTTTACGTGCAATATCAACAGCGATGCTGGTACAACAGGTGATGAACACCATGGGCTTGACCATACAGAACAGCACACATCGCAACGGCAGTAGCAATCATAAGCAGGAGATTAGGACACGACAGAACGCAAAACGAGGGCCTTCCTTCACGGAGGTGGACTAATCAAAGTCGCCCGTGCAGGAGTTCGCAGACTCTCAATCGGTCACTCTAGTACCTCAGACTATTGAGAAACTTTCTGGTTAGTTGAGAACAGCTTGATGCTACAAGACCCAACCCGAGCCCAAAACCTGCAACCCCTGGATGCTACAGCTTCAAACCTCAAGCCCGAAACGCTAAATCAGCTTTCAAGCCTGTTCCCTACGCGCACCCCCGAAACTTCATGCCTCTGCTGCTTTCGCGCGGCAGCCGCGCTTGCAAAGCTGGGCGGCGCCGCTTTGGCTGTAGGAGGCACGAAGCACTGCCTGGATCTCTGGGTTTCAAGGGGCGCTCGGCTCAGACGGCTTGGTACCCAAAGGCCAGTCCTGCTGGTTTTCATAGAATTTGTCAACATACATGTAGAAACCTCACACACACATACACACACGTCACATTGTATGACATCCAAGCCTCTGGCAGCATTGGCACAAAGAGACTCCGATCAACGCTATCTTTAGGTGGTGGAGGGTTCCTGTGGGCTTCCGAACCAGCAACCGTTCTCATCATCACATTTAGAAGCATCTTACTAGCATACTGCAACTAGACCACACCGTGTACATCATGACAATGACAGGCTCGGGGATGGGCTGAAGCGGAGGGGGATTGCAAATTCACGGCTTCAGCATGCTCCAGCGAACTCCCAGGCCTTGGAATTGCTTCTGAGCCTACGCCTTCACCGCAAATATCCAGAAATCTCTTTACATCCTTTGGCTTAAAGCAATCGAAGCCTCAGACCCTAGACCCTCAAAAGCCCTTAATCATACAACCCCTGGCCCTACACACCCTCGCCCGGGTGAAAAACCTGCAACAGGAACCTCGTAACAGTGGGGCTCCAATACATTCTAAAACCAAGCAGACGGGTATCGGCGGCTCGGTGACATTGCCGGCCCCAACCGGCGCATTCAAAGAAATCTGAGGACCAAAGGGCTTCAGGGCTTCGGGTCTCGGGCTCTGGGGCTGAAATTGACAATCCGGCGTTGTTGTTCATATCTCTGGTGGCATACTATTATTACAATTTCGTTGTGTTGGTGGTATGATCTTGGAGTGTACGTATGACCGTCAATGTTGACGTGAGTCCAAGGATAGTCGTAGTGCATCGCTACTGATATTGTTGTCCGTTTTTGCAGCAGTATTTCTTTCTGATGCAGTCAGTGTGCTTCGGCACGCCCCCTATCAAGTTGTCCTTCTTCGCGTCCCGAGCATGAATAATCAATGATGTGGTTGTTCTCTGAGGCTTGCTTGTCGTTGCCATTGTGGTGATGACAGCTACTTCTTGCTTGTTGCATACTTCATAGTGCACACCCCATGTACCATGTACCGGGTTCGACCGTGCGACTGCGGTGTGATATCGGCGTAGCCTCCTTGAAATGAGTTTGGGATCCGAAAAGAAGCCCATCGTAGACTCCTGTCCCTTGGATTGAAGAGATTGGGGGCTACGCGGATCCATTTTGGATGGTTTCGAGCGAAGACAACGTCAATGTACATGTCCGTCGGCTGGCTCACCCTGCTCCTCTATTACCGTGAATGCAAGTGTGCCGCGAGACAAAACGGAAAGCAGACCGCACAGCACACCACAACCATCAAAGTGTTGCAAGCACCCGCACCACACTCGCACCACTCCAACCGCCACGCCAATCGAGACCCGACCCCCAAAACGAGGTCCCTACAGCCTTACATCGCCCTAAACCCTAAACCCTAGAGCCCAAAACTCCCCAAGGCCGCTTGCGCCGGCCTTGTGCGTCGTCCACTGCGATTGGCCGGCTTCGTTGGCCGCGGCGACCTGGCTGAAGCCCCAGGGTGACACAAATGATTAGAATATGGTTTGGGGGGCATAAAGGAGCGCACTATGGCGTAATTTTAAGAAGGAACTCTAGGGGGCACTGGTAGTATTGAGTTGCTTGTCCAGCAGAGGATCCCACAGTTCACTGCTCGCCTCATTGCTCGACTACTAGGTTAAGGGCTTGTGGGAGTCCAAGGATGGAGTTTGGGGCTTATTCTTTGGAGTCTTGAGCTGTAACGAATTCAAGTCTCAAGCGTTGAAATCTTACAAAGCCTTTTTTGTTCTCGTGCTTCGTTGCTTACGTGCAGGGAGTTGGGGAAGCGCACGTGGGGTGTTTATGAGGGCCCCAATGATGTCAAGAACGTTCTCGGACATGATTTAGTACTTATAACCTCAATCGGGAGCCCTCAACCCAAAACTCTAAACCCTAAACCATTTAGCAATTATAACCTCAATCAGGGGCCCTCGGGAATACCCATCGTATCTGGCCTTGGAGTGGGAGACTCAGAGTTTTTGGGAGACTCAGAGTTTAGGGTGTAAGGGTTTGCAACTTTAGGGTTAAGGGGGTTTTGCTTTAGGATTTGAGGGAATGTAGTAGAAGTTTAGGATTCATTGGGATTGTAGAAGTTTCGATTTTTAAAAGGTTTAAGAGGTCAAGGTTTAGGTTTTACTGTGCTTGGGAGTACCGTCTTTGGATGCAGCATTGTAGATTTGACCTCTGTCTCGGCTCAGCGTATCCAGGTTGTGCAGGCTTCTGGGCTTGACTGCTTAGAATTCTGGCAGGTTTAGGCTTACTGTGGGGTGTTCATATGGGGGTTTCCGAAAATTGGGGGTGCCTTATTCTGGGGTCCTTATAATACGGATCCTACTATTTAGGGTACCATATTAGGGTCCCCTATTTTCGGAAACCCCCCATATAGATGTCTTGTCTTAGGGACTGCATCGGCTCCGAAAGTTATCACAGGGCTTAAGAGCAGCTGTGCACATCCTCGGGTAGCTGCGCAGACCAGAGGAGCTGAAGTTGATGGCGGCTGCTCCACGTCAAGCGACCAAAATCAAAGGCTCATCTCAAGCCGTAAACATAAAAATGCGCTGAACTCTGCAACCCCGTACTTGAGGCATGGTAAAACCTTTATAAGACCTTGCAAAAACACTCCGGAGCAAAGGATTCAGACTCCACGCGGCCAGAGACCCAACAGAACACCCTAAACCCTAAACCTAAACCTAAACCATGTCGAACCCTTATAGTCTTGTAGTACTTAAGCTTTCTAGTCAACCGATCGATTTATCATCGAAATACGTTGCCAGGGGTATTCCACAGGGGGGGGGGTCCTGCCGGAAGGGCGCCTGAACGGTGAGAACGCTCTGGGTCCAAAGCTTCGGCATCTTCTGGAGGTCCTCTATCACTTGATACTACTACTACTACTACTACTACTACTACTACTACTACTACTACTAGTACTACTACTACTACTACTACTACTACTACTACTACTACTACTACTACTACTACTACTACTACTACTACTACTACTACTACTACTACTACTACTACTACTACTACTACTATAACTACTAGTATAAATAGAGTGGGGGTTTAGGGATTGGGGTTTTGTTCTGCTTGGTTTAGGGCTTAAGGTCATATTGTAAGTCTAACAGGGGTTTACAGCAGGTACAGGTTTTGCAAAGCTTGTTCTGGTGCGAGAGTGTTTAGTACATGGGCAGGGTCCTCACTGGTTATACCCGGTCCCGCTCTTTGTTATGGAGATGGAACGGGGCTCTGGAAAGTAGACATTCGAAGAAGATATGTTTAGCAGTAAGAGCTTGAGCGGGTTTCTGTGGGCCTAGTTTCGGAGCCTTACTGGTTGAAACAAGATTTGGCGGGATATACGTATCTATATCCCTAATGCTGTATACGGCCCTTAAACGGGCAATTATGACTAGCTCGCTCAGTCCCTTGTCCCTGTGTCTGTATCATCGCCGTAAGTCTTTGCATATACGGACATCAGTTATTTGCGAGTTTCTTGTTTTTTACAAACAATGCGTCCTTCTTGCGACTACGGGCAGTCGAACTGCGATTGTTCTTATGAACCGAGATTGTCGACCGAACTTAGTTGCTCCGCCTCGTTCAACGCGTAGTGAAAAATGGTGACCGTTCATTGGGATTGATTGGGTATGCGGTATGCTACAATTTGGAAAATGTTGGCTCATCGCTTGGGTCTGGAGATTCGCAGATTGCAGTCTCAGGGCGCGGGGTTCGCGACTTAGGACCCGTGTGTCAAGGTTGAGGTACAGCAGACCCGGGTCTGCTCTGCTGGGCTTCAAATCAAGGGGTGTCGGCTGAATATTGCTGTCCTGCGGCGCCTTACTCATTGTAGCGGCGAACACTAATTGGTTTGTGATTGATATCTGCAGGGGCAAAAGCAGTGTTCACCCAGCAAGAATCAGATGGGGACTGTCCTCTTCCGCCATGACCTCGGGTCATCAAACGGCATGTGATAAGGTTGCGGATTTGGGGTTGCAGGACTTGCCTGGGAGCGAAAGCTGCCATACTTCCAGTCTCTCCTATTCCGGCTTCAGAGGTTTAGTGTCCAGGCTCGGGGCCGAGGAAGGGGATGATACTTACAGCAGATACTTGAACTACGGCTTCACAGATTCGCCTGAAAGTTCCGCGAATATGCATGCTTGATTCTGGATAAACTCGGCTAGGGGTAGGCTTGAGGGCAAAAGAAGCTTCGGGGCACGAGATCATCTTCTGACACAGTTGCATCTTAGGCTGAGGCATAGGATGTGAGGTTCTCGATGGCCACGAAGCTGCGCAACTCCTTGCTAGCGACTTTGCACTAATGCAGAGTCGATCGTTGATTGGCAAATCCTATAAACGGGCCTATAAAGGTCACTATAAGGGATCTATAAGGGTACTATAAAACAGGGGCCTTAATAGCAGCAGCAGCAGCTCTGCTACAATTCACAGCAGGCTCGGTGCGCAGGCCCGGAGGTTTACGATTGACTGACTCTGAACTCTAGACCCCGGAATCTAAACCGTAAACTCTAAACGCAGAAGCCTAAATTCTGACTCAAAGCCCTAGACCTTCAAAAAGCACTCAGCTGCGAGCTCTGACGTTTCCTTGAAGAGACTTTCTCGCACTACAGAAGGGCAGAGAGGACGAGAGACCAGGAGAGAGGCAGCAAAACATCTCCAGTGTCAAAGGCCCTATGACAGCCGAAAACCCGGCCAAACCCTACACCTGACAGCTCTATGACTCTATGCAAGCCCTGACCCCCAAAACGTCAAAGACCCCCAAACCACGCAAACTCTGAGTCTAGAGTCCCCGGCATCGCCTTCATAACAAGGGTACCCTTTTTCCCCTTAGTTGGCTCTAATAAGGGAACCCGAAAACAACAAGGGTAAAAGGGCCCTACGGGGGAGCCTAGGAGTTCCATGACAAAGCAAATGGGTCCTACGCAAGGGCCCTTAAGAATCCTAGAAAGGGGCCTATAAAGGTTATTACAAGGCATAAGGGATCTATAAGGGCACTATAATATAGGGGCCTTAAAAACTACCTATACTATTTTGTGGGCCCGTTAATTATCCCGAAAGGGTCCTTAATAGTACGGCACCTAATATTTATTTAAGGTGCCCAAAAAGGACCCCAATTTTGACAGCTACCCATGTAAGCTCTGAGCTCCATAGCAACCCTAAACCTTTAACCCTGAACTCCTAAACCCTAAACCCCTGAACCCTGAAGAAACTCAGAGTTTACTTAGGGTTTGAGGATAATTATGGTAAGGGACCCACAAAAATAGTATTGGTAGTCATTAAGGCCCCTATATTATAGTACCCTTTATAGATCCCTTATAGTAACCCTTATAGACCCCTTTATAGGATTACTAAGGCCCCTATGTGAGGACCCACGGGGCGTTCCCATCTATACTTGGAGGATCATGGGACTTAGTAAGTAAGGTTATAAGTACCTTAATTGGGGTTATAAGTATAGTTACCCTAATTATAACCCTAGTTACTAAGTCCCACGATGCTTGACGTAGCCGCTCCTGGCTGTAGTCCGGCTCGAGCACCGTGACGGTGAGCGCTTTGCCGTACCTGCAACGGAGGAGCCGAGGCACGGGGCGGGCCCGGGGCCCCCTGAAGAATGTCTCAAATACCCCAAACCCTGAACCCGAAGCCCTAAAGAATGTCCCTCATCCCTGAACCCTAAACCCCAAACCCTAAACCCTGAACCCTTAAACCCTGAACCCTAAAATCCTATACCCTAAGCCCAAAAGAAGATTCCTGGGCCTGAAATATGTGAGCAACGAAACCGACTCTGGAGGAACATTCTGCATGGGCATAAGGCATACAGTATCAGCTGAGACCGACTGGTGTCAGCCACAACAGAAGAGTAAATCATGCTACTTAATATCCGGGATATTCATATTATGTGCAGACTGGGAGTCCGAGTACGGGATTCTCGTCGGGAGCATGCGAATCGGACATCGATCTCTAACGCAGCTATTTCAGGAAGAACGGCATCACTGTTTGCAAGTGGATCGGCCCGAAGCTGAAAGTATCCTAAACTTTGAACAGAAGACCTACTTAAAGGATCATGGGACTTAGTAACTAGGGTTATAATTAGGGTAACTATACTTATAACCCCAATTGGGGTACTTATAACCCTACTTACTAAGTCCCATGATCCTCCAAGTGAGCCCTAACTTGTAGATCTTTTGTAACGAGAACGCATCTCTGGAACTTACATGCCGGGGTCACGCCGGGTCAAAGGCCGCAACCACGTACCGGCGGACCGGCCTTGCAAACACATGGGGGTTTCCGAAAATTGGGGACCCTAATCCAGTAACTCAGCATTTTAAGTAGTAGGATCCTATTACAAAGACCCCAAAATGAGGCATCCCTAATTCTCGGAGACTCCCACATGGAAGTGTGTCAGCACGTGGCTGCCGTGAAAGGCTCAGGGATCTCCATAAAGGTCCCGGGGCGGTTTAATGCTTGGGGCTTCAGGGTCGTTCATCGAGAATTTAGGGCGTCAGGGCTCAAGAGGTTTATTGTCTAGAGTGTGGGGGGGGAGGGGGCGGTTCGGGATTTAAGGTTTGGGGTGTAAGGTTTGGAGTGCAAGGGCTTATTGCTTGGAGTTTAGCATTTCACGGTTGCATCTGCACGGACCAAATATGGATTGCAACTTGGTGCCCAACGCACACTCGCGTGCCATCGGTGCAGTCCAGCCTCAGTCGGCTCTGGACTTGACTCGACCGAAAAATCTTAGAATCAAGGTTTCTATGAAGGTTGCTATATACTCATGAGGACACTGTAAGGTTAGTGTAATGCTACTACTCTCTTCTTGAATAACCGGGCCAAAAAAACGTCTCTGTAAAATAGACCAAATATAGCGGACAAAAATGCCTAAGGTTCTGGCTATATGAGGATCCCAAAACTAGCAAGTAGAAGATTCAGGCAGCATTCCACCTGGAAGGATGTTGGAATACTTTAGTATATAGTACATGATGGCATAACCCTAAGTAAACCCTGAACCCTAAACCCTTAACCAGAATTAGGGTCTGAAGGGCTTCCAGAAGTGTGTCTACTGGATTGGCGAGGCCGTGGCAGAGTTGGAACTTCCTCTTGCCAGGGACTGCGCAAAGTGTCTCCTGGCATCGCGCTCAGCTATCGCTGATGCCACAGCTTGCTAGGTTTTTAGCCTCAGAATTTAGGGATTTCGGTTTCAGGTTTCAGTGCGAAGGCGTTCGCTACTTCCTCCGACAACGACGCCGACGAACTACTACGACGAAGCTTGCCGTTACCACGGCGTGAGAGATCGGATATAGGTTGGGTCCTGCTCCCACCCTGTAACAGTCTTGGTTTAGGAGTCACATCAAGGGAGGTTGGTATTTCTATATTATAAATTTGGGGTCAGATGTAGGGAGGTTATTATCTATATGCTATAAGTATCGACCAACTATCACAGAGTGCGATGGGCAGGCCTCGATGGATGGAGCTTCGGGCATGGTTTAGACAAACCGATTCACCACGAGAAGGGTGTCCGATACCGAGCATCGCTGGGGCTCCCGGAAAGCTCAACAAGATGGGTCGAGACAGCATTCGTAGATAAACATCGCACAGTACTCAAGATTCATTCAGCTTCCGGCTGATGAGCCCCCGATCAGTCATGCCCAACCCAAACTATGAGTCGATGCAACTTGCGGAAGCCTCAAAACCTAAACCCGACCCTGAACCCTACAACCTAAACCCTCAAAAGTAGTTGAAGAACCCTGATTTCGCGGGAACACAAGCCGGGAGCCGCTGAGCGCACACTCCGAGGCGCCGACGGCCTGGGAGCGAGGCTCTAGCTATGTCATATGCCAGTAACCACACATACAAAACATGTCCAACGTCCCATTCAAGTCATGCTTGACCTACCAGTTAAGCCACACTAACCCTCGAACCGCGAAAATTCACGAAACCAGGCTTCGGCAAGTTCCGACACTTGTCAACGACCTCGAACCGCGTAGTGCTTCGTACTCCAGAACGAGGAACGGTGGCAGTTCATTGAAGTGGAGGGGGAGAGCTTCGCAAGCGATGCTCCAACTCTTGGACCCACCCAGGACTTTACGAATTCGAACTTTGAGTTTGAGTGACTAAAACTGTACTGACTATAGTGGGTGTAGTTAGGAGCTCGTCATGCATCATGAAGCAGTGTTGGAGGCGGAGAGGCACGTACTCCAGCTTCGAATCTAACAGGCTCCCAAGTTCCGTACAGTTTAGAGGTTTAGGGGTCTAGGGGTTCGGGGGTTTAGGGTGTAGGGTTTGTCGGTGCAACCCACAAACGCCTCAAGTCAAACGAAGAAGGTAATTCGCCTCCAGCCTTTGCTCTAAAACCCGGAAGCCAAAACCTCTGAGAAGCCTCAAACCAAGATCCCATGAACCCTCGCCAAACGCCCCTAGAACCCTCAATCCCGAAACCGTAAACCCCGCAACACTCTCAAGCCCCAACGCACACCAACCAGTAGCCATTGTAGTACCCTGAAAGCAACCCTTGCAGTACGTACCCTCAAAAAGGAAACCTACATGCCACACGAGCTTCGCGAGGGCCCGGACGGCTCTTGGCGTGAGAGGCCTCGCTCACAAGTTTCCTTTGCCTGCACAGGAAAGCGTTGGAGGCTTTGGTCATACAGGGTTCAGGGTTTAGGTAACTTATAGGTTTGGGGCTTAGGGAACTTATGGTTTAATGGCTAGGGCTCAGGGTCGACAGTTTAAGAGTTTCGGACGCCCGAAATCACCACTCCTGTCGACCCCACAAGGGCAAACGCCAACGTCGCAGATAAGTTCCCTAAACCCTCAACCCTAAACCCTGAACCCTAAAAGCCCTAAGCCTGTCGGCTCCCTAAACCCTCAACTCCACATCCTCAGCCTGACACCCTGAAGTTCCCTGAAGTCTGAAGTCCAAACCCTGAAGTCTGAAGTCCAAACCCTGAATCCTATAGTTCCCTAAACCCTAAACCCTCGAACCCGAGAGTTCCTAAAGCAACATCGAACCACAGTACACCTCTGGGTCTTCTGCTATCGAGACTCTAACATACGCGCAGACATGATAAGAACAGGGTCTTGAGGTACATCATTCTATAATCGCACAAGGAACGCTGAGGAATAGTAGGTCGGCTTCTGTATCAAAGGAATAAGACTCTAAAGGCCTGGGGGATGCGGGCGGGTTTGGGGAGTTGTGGGGCAAGGGGCTTCCTGGAGGTCTCGTGAGGACACACAAATCGAGCCCTGCGTAAGCGTTCAGGGTCAGGTGTGGTGGCTTCGGATGCTACTCCCGAACCCAGAAACCCCAAAGCCCCAACTCGCTCTTGCATTACACCTTTAACCCTTCCAGTCTAAATGCAGCAACCCTAAAGCCATAAAGTCCCAAACCTCAATCCCTTCGTCCTAGAGTTCCTAAAGCCTTTTAACACCTTAAACCCCAAAGCCTTTCAACCCTTCCGCCTTACACCGAAAAATGCTTCCCTAATCCCCAAACCCTGCAAAACCTTCAAAAAGCCCGCAAAAGCCCGTTAATCCCTGAAAACCTTATACCTCTTTACTACTAAACCCTATGTAAAACCCGACACCTCAACCCACCACCGGCCTCCCGAACTTTCTCCACGGCTTTGCAAAGGTCTTCCGACTGGCCGATCCGGTCCGGATGAAGCTTCCTGCTTTTCGGGCATGTGGGGCTTAGGGTTTAGGGTTTCAAGGCATTGAAGGCTTAGTAGGGCTTAACAGGGCTTGATAGGCTTCAATCGAGTTTTATGGCGCCTTTACATTACAGGGTTCGATAGCGGGGCTTTGGGTGTTGGGCTTTGGATTGGACCAGAGCTTGCTGTTCTATGAGTATAGAGTGTTCAGGACTCAGCGTCTGGGCTTAAGATCTCAAAGTTTCAGGGCTTGTTGGGGGTTGAGGCGTCGTGCAAGAAAGCACATGTTACAAGAAATTCCCGAGCTTCTACTTATCGGCTGCATAGACAATACTACACAAGCCACAGAGCCTTCGAGATTTCTAGTCGCAGGTTAGGACGACGACACCAGGACGACGATGCTTTCCAAACAGCAAAGGAAGCCATGGAGGGGGATGCCTCATCAGCGTCCGGTAGGCCCGTTGCACCGTCGCCACCTCCCGCGTGGCGGTCGGCACCTTGGATGTTCCGCCATGTCCCATCAATGATAAGATAACCTTTTCCCAGTATTCGGTGCTAGTAAGGAGGCCCCAGAATGAAAAGGGTATGAGGGTTTATTGGGGGACCAGGATCCTATGTAATGCTTGCAGCCGCCAGGGCCTCCGGCTGAAGACAAGCGTCTGAAGGCTTGGTAGTTTGGGGCTGGGGGCAAGAAAACAGAATCCGCCTAGTGGTGGTGATGGTGGTGCTGGTGGTGGCTGCGGCGGCGATGATGGTGGCCGTCGGGTGACGGTTGCAGCGGCTCCGGAGATAGTCCTAGCAGTTGCCGTTGTTGGAACAGTAGCAGAAGCACGGAGCCAACAACCTCCGCATCCTAAAGGCCCCTAACGTATGGACATCATGAGTCCTACATCCTACTCCTACGTACACGCACCTTTGGGCGTCAACGTCTGGATACAGTACCCTAACCTAGGGCATCTCTGGGCATCAGTGAGTACTCCGAAATCGACGAGACATGAGACAAGAGCAACTTTGACAATCAGGGGAAACAGAAACAGCTGCAATGTAGAGAAAACGTTTGCAATGGCATCACAAGGGATCCAACACCCTAAATTTAAGTTCCTAAACCACAAAGCCAAAATCCTGCAACACTGAACTTGATTACAAGATTTGATAATTCAAAAAGTGTTGCTAACCGGCTTCTCTATAAGTGTCGATTTTAGGGCCCTACATTCCAAACCCAGAAACCCTGAACCCTAAACCTTAAACCCCAACCCCTACAACTGTAAAGCTCGAATCCTAAAACCCTGAAATTTCTATATTAACCTAAAACACCCTAAACCTTAAACCCCCAAAACTCCAAGCCCTAAACCCTAAACCCCAACTAAACCCTAAACCCCCAAAACCCCGGAACCCTAAACCCTACACCCCAAAACCCCAAGCCCCTAAACCCAGCTGTGTTCGGATCCGGGGGACTCCAAGGACGGCGAAGCCCCAGGCAGTGGGAGTCGTGAAAGAATCGCGCCGCAGGGGAAGAATGCCTGTTACCGGGCGTTCAGTGGTTTTGGGGTCTAGGGTTTAGGGTTTAGGGCTAGGGTTTCGGGTTCAGGGTCGAGCGTTTGGGTTTAGGGTCTAGGGTTTAGGGTTCAGGGTCGAGGGTTTCGGCTTTAGGGTTTAGGGCTCATTAGGGACCCTTAAGAAAGGCATGGGGAGGGCGCGTAGGGGGCCTTGATGCCCACAATAAGGACCTCGGGTCCCTTATGAATGCCTATCGCCGGTGTTCGCTCTTTTTCTTTTTTCAGGTCTTCGGGTTTAGGGTTCAGGGCTTCAGGTTTAGGGTATCGAGGCTGGTTCCACTGAAGAGTATACCTTTTAAAATGCGGAAAGAAACGCACACGACCCCATCTTCGAAAATGGGGTTGAGAGCGGTGAAGGCTTGGCTCGAAACAGGTGTTTGCAACTCTACTTAAAGGATCATGGGACTTAGTAACTAGGGTTATAACTAGGGTAACTATACTTATAACCCCAACTAAGGTACTTATAACCCGACTTACTAAGTCCCCTGATCCTCCAAGTACAGGTATGGACTGTGGGAGCTCAGCGCCTTAGCGATTTGGGAGCAGGCTCCTGAGTGCTCTGGGCTCTATGGTCGCAAGGCAAAAGGGACCGTACCCCAAGTTGCCTGGGGCAACACAAGAAGTTAGTGGGGAATTGGTGGGGGTCGGCATTTAGAGGACGACTTCTCTAGCCGCTGAGCTGAGAAATGTTTGATGGTGCCTGGCTTTATTGTTCAATGGTTGCGCGAAGTGGCTGAGGTTGCGAACTTGCCATTCAAGCCTCTCAGGCGCAGTGGCCTTTCAAGGGGGCGTCTCAACCCAAGCACACCAAGCCCTGAAAGCTACATCAACCCGGAACCCTGACCCCGAATCGTGTCGGCATCGCGCAAGATCTCTCGTTGGGCATCCTGGCAGACAACTTAGAGAGATGGTCGGATTGAGCGGCCGGGGGGGTCTTTGCAGCCAGATTGCTGTACCTCCCTCTCTCCCTTTCACTTCGTTTCTTCTTACGGCCTCTCTCTCTGTCTCGCTCCCTGTACGCACCCACAGACAGACATACATATATATATATATGTATGTATATGTATATGTATATGTATTTTCGCCGACATGTATAGTATGTATATGCTTTAGTGCTCTGACCTTGCAGCTTCAGATTGTAGTGGTTGCTGGGTTGAGGCTTGCTGAGCTGGTGATCTCGATCCTTTGGGTATCGGATAAGGGGGCGTCCCCACCAGTCGAAACGATGTAGGGGCTTTAGTGGTCGGAACAAGGTTTGGGGCACATTATACTGCGCTTGATTAAGGAACCCTAAAGCAAACGTTGGTAATTACACATGTGTATATACATGTATATATATATATATATATGTATATATATATATATATTATATTATATTATATTATATTATATTATATTATATTATATTATATTATATTATATTATATTATATTATATTATATTATATTATATTATATTATATTATATTATTATATATTATTTATATTATATTATATAATTATTTTTTATTAATACTATTATATTATATTATATTTATTAATTTGATATTATATTATATTATATTATATTGTATTATATTATATTAATGTATATTAATATTATATTATGCTAATGTTATATTGTTTATAGTATATTATATTATATTTAATAGTGTTATTATATTATTATTATATTATATTAATGCTTAGTTATATTATATTTATATTGTCTTATATTATAATATATTATATTATATTATATTGTATTGTTTTGTATTATATCATAATATATTATGCTATGTTATATTATATTATATTATGCTATGTTATATTATATTATATTGTCTTATATTATAATATATTATATTATATTATATTGTATTGTTTTGTATTATATCATAATATATTATGCTATGTTATATTATATTATATTATGCTATGTTATATTATATTATATTGTCTTATATTATAATATATTATATTATATTGTATTATATTATATTATATTATATTATGTTATGTTATGTTATATATACTGTATTATGTATATATATATATATATATATATATATATATATATATATATATATATATATTACTATATATCTATATATATATATATATATATACATGTTCATGTATATGTGTGTGTAGGATTCAATAGTAATTCTTCAAGTCAGAAGGATGGAGAGTCGCTGAACCCCAACCCCGAAATCAGAGACTTTCGGTTGCAAGGTGTAGGGTGCAGCGTTGCATCGCTTGGGTTTGCGCTTGGAGATCTGGGATTGGGGTCGTGAGAGGGAGGACTGGGGTTCAGGGGTTTAGGGTTTAGGGTTTAGGATTTAGTCTAACATGCAAACTTCGGGGTGTAAGGTAGGGCACCGTGCAATTGACAGAATGGTGTGGTAGTGTATCTCCTCCACTCATGTATCGTTGCAGTGGAATTGGACTGAGACAGGCTAGGCTTGGGGGCTGAAGGTGTACACACACGGCTTGAGCGATCAAGCAGTTTCAATGAAACAGCATAAGTACCGCAGCTTTGGGTATAAGCCATGAGAACTTCGGCTGGGTACTTATGGCCAAGTCCGCTGGTCCGCTAAGTAAGCTCAACTTCTAACCCTACGGTCACAAATTCCAGATCAAGTCTGCCAACTCATACAGAACCATGAAGGCCCTCGATCAAACTCTTAAACCCGGAACCCTAAACGGCAAAGCCTAAATCAGCTTCACAACTCACCTGAGGAACCCGAAGCCATGCAGAGTGGGAGGCTGGCTTGGGAGATGGTTGCCAAGTATTGAAGCATTAAAAGAACAAGTCGAGCCTCCGAAGCCCCGGTGCTATCAGCAACCCTAAACCCTGAACTCAAACGCTCAAACCCCCGAAACCTCAGATGTAAAACCGCAAAACCATGAACCCTACTTAAGACAAAGAAGAACTCATAGGAACCTTAGAGTAACTGAGGGAGCAGCTTGACCTAACCCATCCACGCCTGTTCGCGGTCAGCAGGCGCCGCTGCCGGCTCGGCGGCTTTAGCTGGCGCCGGCGCTGCGGGTGCTGAAGCTGCGGCAGAAGGCGGGGCCTCAGATGTCGGTGGATGTACGGCTCAGTGTGTAGAGTATAGGGCGAGGGGGTTTAGGGAGGGCATTGGGTTTAGGGGTCATGTTCCCAAAAATTTCAGGATCCTTCAAGATGCTTTTGATCGGGAATCCCTCCAAGGTGCTTGCAAGGGCTGAGCTACATGTTTTCCCCTTCTTTCATTTGACGGGGCTTAGCTCATTGCGACTATTGCTGCGAGACCAGCCCCCCCCTTTCTCCGGTGACTCCAGCCCCGAACTCAACAGCGCAAAAGTCGCACAAAAAGACATACTTGGAGGATCATGGGACTTAGTAAGTAAGGTTATAAGTACCTTAATTGAGGTTATAAGTATAGTTACCCTAGTTACTAAGTCCCATGATCCTTTAGGTACACTAATTATTCCGACGTTATATCTGCCAGGACACTGCCTGCGCAGGTGACGAAGCTTTCGGCTGCTGCTGCTTGGACTTAAACCTGCCGCTGGAGGGCTCCATAAGGGTTTGGGTATCGGGTTTAGGGTTTAGGGTTTAGGGTATAGGGTTTAGGGTTTAGGGTTTAAGGGTTTAGGGTAAAGGATTTCGGGCTCAGTATATAAGGGTTTCAAAAAGCTTCCAAAGGCTCCTACAAGATTTGTCATGAGTTCTGCTTGGGTTCCGCAAAGGCTTCAGGGCTGCAGCTGTCTGGATGTTGTTGCTGTCGGTTTTCGCGTTGGGGATTCTGGGGTTTCGGGGTTTGGGGTTTACGATCGTAGAGAGCACACAAGGAGCACTGGCCTTTCCCTACATCGGGGATGGGATGCCTTCTCGGTACGTCTAGTACTTCTTTAAGATAGGTGGGACCCGCAGATGCTCGCCCTCCTGAACCTTAAACCATAGTCCCCAAACCCTAAACCCTGAACCCTGAACCCTATGCTCTAAACCCTAATCCCTATAAGCCCTAAACCCTAAACTAAGCCCCTGAGCTCAAACCTGCAGAGGCTTGGTGCCAGGCTGGTACCCAAAAAGGGATTTGACAACCACCCACATGCTTTTGAAAGTTACTGCGGAAGAAGGGACCAGTGCTTCAAACCTGAATGATGAATAGCATCCCGTTCTATAGAGCTCGGTAGCCTCGAACTTAGGACACCATATTTCAACAAGAAGACACAGCTACGGTACAAGGGTTGCGGTCACTCCAGAAGTTTCACAGGGGTTGGAAGCCCGGAGTTAAGCACTGCAGGAATCTTCATAAGTACAATGGCTTTGCTTGGCAGGAGAGGGTGTGTAGGAGAGGGTGTGTATACTGCTACTATAGCTGTACAAAGGCCATGAAGGGATGCGATGACTAAATCTTCAGACCCCTGTGTTACACTGAACACCAGTGATACGGGTGATGCGTTTATCTCCATGATGCTGGCAACAAGACTCAGAAGGTGGGATGAATGTAAGTGGCTGGATCCACAATCGGAGACCTTAAATAACTTGTACCAGGAATCCGGCATCCCACCCTTCCAGGCCCTTGCAATGTGATCAACACCCTCATTGCTTACATATAGGGTTGCAATTTAGGGTTCATTGTTAGGATTAGGGTTTAGGGTTTATTCTTTTAGGGTTTAGGGCTTAGGGTTTTAGACTCCACATCTTAAACCCCGGAAGCATTCACCCTGCGGGGCGCACTCGGCCAGGTACTTGGCGCACTCGTCGACAGAATCGAACCGCATTCCGCCGCTGGCTTGGCCTTGCGGTTTTGAGTCTTTTGGTTTTTGGTATTGGGTCTCGCTTTAAGGCATGCACTTTTGAGCAGTTTAGACTTATGGTTTAAGGTTGCCGCCTGGGGTTCCAAACTTGGGGGTTTACAGGCGTATTCGGGTGCTTCAGCTTTGGCGGTCTCAACCAAAATAAGGGCACCCGCCACGTAGCCCCTCAAAAGCAAGACCCCTGAAGAATTTCTAGTGGATGCTAAGGATTCGGAGAATCGACAAAGCGCCGGCCAGCAGAGGATCAGCAAATCAGGAGAGGGATGGCAACTTGACTTGGTGGCAGCGGCAAGCCCTGTGTGAACGAACGGAAAAGTGTGATGGCCGGGCCATTTGCCAAACTTGCCGAATTGGGCGCTTTTGGACGGTTTTTAGCGGTGTTGGCACATGTCACTCACACTACCGCTTCCATGTTGTCGCAAGCTCGTCTCTGTGGCTCGTCTGACGAGAGATTGAAAAACCAAATTCGCAGATTGGGAACAAAAAGACCAGCTAATTCCCAGCAGTGTCATCGAATCAGACCGATCACCATGCAATGACAGAACACAAGTAACAAGGACCACAAGCAGAATTCGTCTCCAAAACTATTACGGCCAATAGCGACTAATAGCGACTATCAGTCCCTATTGGGGTGTTGGGATCATACTTTAGGTATGGATATTGGAACGAAGGCGTTCATAAAGCTGTCCTTTGGCCCTGAACCTGAAACCCTAAACCCTGAAGCCTAAACCCTAAAACCCTAAACCCTGAAACCCTAAAACCCTAAAACCCTGAAACCCTGAAACCCTCAACCCTAAACCCTAAAACCCTAAACGCAAAACCTCAAAAAACCTAAACCCGAAGTCTGTGTCCGAGCGGCATAGGTCTTGCAATTCCGTCAAAGGGCGCTCTCGCCAAGTCTCGAAGCGATCCCAAAGAGCCTTCGCGCTTAGAAGTCGTATAGGGGCCCTAATAATTACAATAGGGTTCCTTTAAAGGGGTCTATAGGGGTTACTATAAGGGGTATTATCAAGATTTAGTATAGAGGCCTTAATAATTGGGCTTTGGGAAATATTGTACTATATTTTTAATTAAGGAAACCCCAAAATAGAATGGGTAATTGTTAATGCCGCGAAAGTAGGCACGGTGGCACTTAGGGTTCAGGCAATTAAGTGCCATATTGTGCCATGGTGGCACACTTGTACCGCTTCTGATTTACTCTCGCTTGTGGCAGGGCGCTCTGGCTTGTGTCGAAGATTGGTGTTACCAGGATTTTGCGTCACGATTCAAAACCTCGAGCCTGCGTTGCAGGGCTTATCCACGGGTGCAACTACCCACTATGTTAAGGGCTCTGTACCCTCTAATTCAAGCAACTACTAGTTGGTAGGGTTTCGGGCCACAGGAGGATAAAGGCTCTTTCGACTTGTAGGTTAGCGTTTAGGCATTAGCTGTTTTTGATTTGGCATCTTAGGATGCTGGTGCTGCCTTTGTCCTGCAGGGCAATGGGCACGGCGCCACAAGTGCAGGAATTCGTCATGGATTTGCAACCAGCGGTGGCACTGCTGGATTGAAGCACTCAAATTAGCAACACAAGACGTCATAAACACACACAACCAAACAATAACACAGAAAACAGAAAAGCATGTTCACACAGTGTAGCCGGGACGGTGCTTCCTCGTGAACCCAAGCGTCAAACCCGAAGTCGCATGCTGGAACCACACGCCCTTACAGCTTCTTCGGGAATTGGGATGCCAGTGCCTACCTGGAGAACCCCCTAGACTAGTCTCCAGGGTATAGAGAAGCTTCAAGTTTGGGTGAAGGGGTACCCTAAACCCCAGCTTTCAACCCTCAACCCGAAAGCTCCAGGCCCTGAAACCTCCCGGCCCCTAAAACCGAAGCGGGGCCTCGAGATCCGCTTTCTCCACGCAGCCGGCGCAGTTCAGGCCCTGCTCATGAAGCCGGGCCTCGGTTTCATAAGCTCTCGAGGCTCTACCCTAAGGCCCCAAAGTAGTTCCTTTTTTGGGGGTTCATATATAGAATCCTATAAAGTAATCCCAAAAAGGAACTACTTTGGGGCCTATGGGTAGAGCTTTTGGGGTTGAGGCTTTGCGATTTGGGATATGGTTTTCGGGCTTCGTGGCTCAGTTCCTTGGTGCTTTCTTGAGAGCGTAGACGTTGCAAAGCTTCGTGGATTTCGGACTCATGGCTTGAGAAACTCTTTCATAAAGAGCAATGAGGGATAGTAGCCATGATAACAATAAAACTAACAATCGTGATAATGGAGCCACGAATCATGGCGTTTGTACGAACAAGACTTATAACAAAATGGTGATAATATTAATAATGGTAAAACACAATCTGAATCATAGTCATGCTCATACTCATCATCATCTTCATAAAAATGGTCGTAATAATCACAGTAATCAGTTCTCGGAGGTGGAGCCACTCTAGGGGCTTAAGGATTCATGCCCCGAGTAGGAGCTCTTAAGGTTTAGGGTTTAGGGTGTAGGGTTTAGGGTTTAGGTAGAGGTGTACCTATAGCCCCCAATGTAGTTCCTTTGTGTGGCTTAACTTTCTCTGTGTCTAATAACCCTATAAGACTATATTGACAATGTCGTTAAACCCTTGTTTGGCTACGATAGGACAACGCGACAGAAACCCGTAAACCGGTGAAAACCTTCCCTCCCTCACCCCCGCCCCCCACCCTTAACCCTGAAGCCTAAATCCTGAACGGAGACCCGAAACCTAAACCTATGCACCAGAATTCCTCAGCCCTGAACTCACTCATGAACTTCAACCGCTACACCGAACCCGACGCCCTGAATCCCGAATCCCGAAAGCTAAAAGCCTGAAACCGGAACCCCTGAAGTTTTAGGCTCTCTGAACCCTAAGATGAACCCTAAACTACGGTGAACCCTACTGTAAGCCCTGAACCCCTAAACCCAAAAAAACCTAAAACCCTAAACCCCTTAGCCCCACTGGGGCTATCACTTTCAGCTCTCGGATCGAGAGCCCCTGTTTGCAGGGGCGTCTCCAAGAAGCTTCTAGTGTGGTTTGGGGCTTGGGTTTGTTTAGGGCTTAGTTAGGGCTGAGGGTTTATTTAGGGTTTAGGGCGTTTAGGAACTTCGCATAGCATAGCATGGAATAGTCCAGTCTAGTCTGGGCTGGTCTCGCCTAGTCTAGTCTAGCCTAGTCTAGTGTGTCTAGCGACAGCTTCGGCCTCCTGGGTTCTGTCGTTTGGGTTCTGTGGACCGTCAGATATGGTGGTCCTCTACGACTACGACATATGGGGGCCTTGGTAATCTTACCAGGGCGGTACATTATAAGTATAGCAAGGAACCCTGTGGAATATTTTGCTAATGATTGAAGCCCCTATAGCATGTAGGCTCTTGATCTCGCTTACGAAACGTACGAAAGGACCCAAACCAACGTAGCAAAGCCCCGCAGTCCGCAGGCAAGAGCCCTGAGCTTTGCTCACGACCCAATAAAAAGCAAAAGACTATTGAAACTCAAAACTAATGAATATCCTAAAAACGAGTTACAAAAGTCCAGCTTCACAGTCTCCGTTTTACGGAAACATAGCCGTCAAACCCCCAACCACCAGTCTACAAGGCGCCTCTAGCGCCTTCTTCGCGCCGGAGCGGCGCCTCTTGGCCGAGAGCGGGGTCCTGGCACTTCCCCATCTGCTGCTGCCTCTCTCTGTCTCTCTCTGCCGCCCTCCCTCCCCCTGTCAACTTTGCATACCGAAATGAGCACACACACGCCCACGTAAGCAACAACAACAACCATGATGATGATGATGATGAGGATGAGGATGATGATGATGATGATGACAATTCACGTTGCAGGTTATTGTGTTTCTTGTGAGTGAGGAGGCGTGTCTGGGGAGGCGTGTCATGCTAGAGTCTGTGCGGGTGTATGTGCATATGAATGTATGTGTGTGTATATATATATATATACATACAGACATATACGTATGTATGTACGCATGTATGCATGCACGCATGCATGTATGTACGTATGTACGGATGTATGGATGGATGGATGGATGGATGGATGGGTGGGTGGATGGATGGACGGATGGATGGGCAGATGTGTGTGTGTATATATATATATATATATATGTATGTATATGTATATATATATATACACATATTTATGTGTGTGTGTATGCATGTACATATGTATGTATGAATGTATGTATGCCAGCATGAGTGTATACATGTATGTATACATGTACTACGTATTCTGCTATGTAACTCTGTGCTAGGTATGCATGTGCTTCTGTGTACCTGTGCATGTGTTTGGGTATCTAGTGTTCCGTGGCCATGCATGTGCGCATACGTTGTGTGTGCACGCAGGCGTACGTGCGCGCAGACATCCGCGCACGCTACGGGATGTTGTCGGCTGCTCCAGTCAAGAAGTCCAAACTACAACTTGGAGCGAGGGAATTGGGAGTCAATGCTTTCAGATTCTTCTGTCCCGCAAACGATTCCTATGCAAGGACTCCTTTTGGCAATCTGCGCCAATGACTAGCTGCAAGCGTTGAGCAGGGAAGCGTGTGGCAGTCACAGTCATGGAGGAGCTGAATAACCAGCTGTGCTTATCAAGGGCTGAGGGATTGAATCAGTAAGAATCCTGAACCCCTAAGCCTCCAAGCAGTCCTGAAAGTAAGACCAGCACAATCCTGAACCCATAAAGCATAAAGCCAGATTGCCAGATTCCTCAAGCCCGATGACCCGAAGCTAGCGAATCCAAAACCTCAAGGAGCATACCTCAACTCATATTAAGGGTTCCTCTACGACTTACGGTATGCATTGCTGAACTAACCGGGTGGGTTTTGGAATCTCTCGAAGGCCCGATTCTTGAAACCTCAGCAGGCTGCTCCTGAGGCTCTTTGGTGAGGCCTTCATCTTCTCCTTCCTCTCCTGGGAGGAGGGCTTTAGGGAGGAGGCGTATAGGGTTTCGGGTCGAAGGTTTATTGTCGAGGTGGGGCTGCCACGAGGCTTAGGGTAATGCTGACGGTGCTGTAAGGGTGACTGTAAGAGTTTCGATTAACGGATCCATAGAAGGCTCGGGGTAGAGAGTTTAGGATTTAGGGCACACTGAAACTGAGCGCGAATATCTAGACTCCGATCCCTTGACCCGAACCCAAAACCCGAAACCCGAGTGCCACATGTCAAGAACACTCTGTTTGGGGGTTGCTGTTGGGTGCAGGGTTCTTGGAGGTCACTACCAACCCCAAAACCGTCAATCCCAGAAACGCAACTGCACAGGAACCAAAGAGTGTGACCATACCGGCCCAGCTGCAGGCGTCGACTTTGTCTGCGAATCCGCGCCTGCTGTCCACAGGGCGGACGACTGCCAGGAGCTTGCAAGACATTTTGAAACTCGACCGAGTTCTCGAGAAGTGACATGGGCAGGTATCGACGAATTCGACCGGAAGCAGGCCAGAAAGCAAATGCATGCCTGCATGTTCGTTTGGCTACAGCGTCTGCATGAACTCGAGTGACACTTGTCCTGACCCAATACTGGAAAACCAATCCTGGAGATTCACGCGACTTCATTAGGGAACCTGCCCAAAGCACCCGTACTGATGAAGCGCAACCTGCTCGGCCCACCCGCATTGCTTCTACACCCTGAATTCTGAACCCGTGGTTGAAGGTTGGGGCCGGGCGTGTGTTGTGGGTGTAAGGGCCTGAGGATTGATGTCATGCGGGGGGGCCGTAATAATTAGAATAGGGTTTTGGGGCCCATGATACTATATTTATAATCAGGAACCCCCAAAATGGTATTGCTTAAATATTTAGGCCCCTATAGTAGGCTTTTGTTTCGCTCTTTCGGTCGGCTCACGACTGGTCGGCCGGCCTGACGGTTTCGTGTTGTCCGCTTTGGGCTTTCTGTTCTCATCCTGAGCAAAGGAGCTGAAAAGAACTGGAGGGTAGCCCAGGATCCTATTTTTGAGGTTCTAAACCGAAATCCAAACACGGCTTTAGAGCGGGGACCAAGCTACTGGAGGCATCCTGATTGAGGATCTGTGGGCTCATGGGCATCAAGCTCCAAGGTCTAGGTCGCTTCTACACGTAACTAGCAGAACAAGGGCTTTGTTATCAGGGGTCGATACCCAAGACCTGGAGTTGAATTAAGGCCGAAACCTGATACTGCATGGTGAAAAACTAGAATGAAACTTTGGGGCATAACATACTATATCTGCGGAAGGTGCCCATATTCAGCCCTTGTCTTGCTAGGGTTTGAGGGATCCGATGCGGAGTTCGATCAGTCTTGAGCTCGAGGCCTGAAGCAAAGAGTTCGCCCAGCCGAACGAATGCTCGCGCAGGGGCTGCGACTCTACCCGCAGGGTCGTACTTCCACGCAGGACGCCGACAGTGAGGCCCCACCTTCGCAGAGCACGCTCCGAGCTGGGCGTGGAAAGCCTTACTTACATCCTTGACGTGGACAGGTGACGTGGCCTGCAATCTCCCGCCGCCTCATCGACACACAGATGTCGAATGCTGAGCGGCATTGAGGTGTGAACAATGCACCATTGGCTGACGGTCTGAAGTCATCCCGCCGGTCGTTCCGGTGCATTGCAACAAGCACTCAGAAAGTGTCTTGACCAAAAGTTCTTTCCCTCAGGCGCAGCGCTTGCCGATGGAGGCGGCCGAACTTGCACCAGCAAATCACTCTTCAGCTAGCACTGCTCTCAGGGGTAGCATGTCCTTCAGCGACAACTTGTTCATGTCAAGCCCCTTGTAGCACAAAAGCATGGATGCTAAAGAAAGCTGTTTATGTAGATATGGTTGTCGAAGACATCGGGATTCATAGTAAAACATTTCAAGCTTTTACATACCTTGACTATCCTTGATTCACAAGGCACAAGGTTGCGCAATGACTTACCTCCCGGAAATCTAAACGAGCGAACTCTGACAATACAGGATCAAACTCCGACGCCAGCAGCGATCCCTTCCCTGCCACACACATGTCCAACAGACTGCCTTAAAGAAAGCTCTGTCATGATAACCTATATATTAGAAGCTGCCCCCACCCTGTAATAGTGACTATAAGGATTATAATAGGGCCCTATTATATTCCTATTATACCACTTTTACAGGGTGGGGGCAGTTTCTAACCGATATACGAAGTCCAATCCTTGTGGTCGCTTGGCGACAGCAGCAGGTTATGTTCAAGACACCCTAAACTCTCGGAGAACAGACCCTGGACTCTTAGCCTTAGTCAATACCCGAAACTTTCAAGCTTTAAACCCTAATAACCTAAGCCCTAGACTCGATACCCTAACCCAAACCCTGAACCCACTGATAACCTCAGCCCTAGTGTAAACCTAGAGCTCGGAGCTCAGACGAGAGGCTGAGTTTGGGCGCCTTCGCTTGGCCGGTGTCCTCCAAGGGCCAGAGTTTAGGGTTTTGGGTTTAATTTTGGGTTTAGTGTAGTGTGTGGGGTTTAAGGCTTTAGGGTTTTAGGGGCTTCAGGCCTCAGGGCGTAGGGCTTTTGCGCTTATGGTTCCAGGGTGTGGGTTCAGGGCTGAGAGTTTGGGATTGAGATTTAAAGCTTGGAGTGCATTCGAACAATGTTTGGACGTAGGTTGTCTACGGTGACAGGCTTTGTGCATCTAAAGCCTCGACCGGCCTCACCGGCGAAGGCGGCCGAGCTGGCGCTGCGGGCGGTGCTGCCTCCAGAAGGCTGCGCTGGATCGAATTTGGAAGTAAGATACATCGTAAGCCCTCGGCAGCAGTCAGTGCTAAACCCAAAACTCCGAAAGTCCTAACGTCCAAGGCCCGATATTCAGAGCCCTACAATCCAGACTGACCTGGAAGATCCGACCCACCACCTCAACGCAGCCCGAAATCCTGGACCCGCAACCCCAAACCTGAACCCTACACCCGAAACCCTAAAGCTTAGGGCGATTCCAACTTTCAGGATGCCCCGCGGTTTCTGCGGCCATCGGGCTTTATGCTTCATGCTTCGTAGGGGTTTAGGGTTCGGAGCTTCAGGGTTGGGGTTTAGGGTGAGCTTTAAAAGGAAGACATGTCCTCGAACCCCGGAAGCTTTGCCAGAATTCTACAGATGTTGGCTTCACAGAGTCGCGGAAGGCCTTTGAGTTTGGGATCCGAAACCATTTTTCTTGGCCTTGGACACTCATTCTCCTCCTAAGCCCTAGACCGAAAAACAACGCCCTAAAAACCCTTTACCCAAAACTCTTCTAAGGAATGGTTCTGTAGGGTCCAACAAGGGTGTCATGCCATCTTGCCAGATCTTGACAAGGTTCTGTATGATTGAGGTCTGAGCAATTTGTACTCAGATCCCCCCTCGTGGTGCCTATGTAGTCATTTCAAAACATACCACAAGACCCTCGTCTAGTTGTTGAGGCCCCAATACTATTCTACTCGTCTCGGCCACGACGACGGTTCACACTTCGGCAACCCCTTAAAGGGAACTCCAGAAAGTTGGAATATGGTTTCAGGGTAGGATACCTTATAATTTACCATAAAGGGTTTAGGATAATCATATTCCAACTTTCTGGCTTTTACTTTAAGATCTTGGAGGCTCTCAACCTGCTCTTTTTCACTGGCTCTTGCTCCACGTCACCACTGACCCGTCTGCCAGCACGGCAGCGAACATGTCCGAGCCTGCACATGCCTCGGTCGACAAAAACGTCTAGGCTGTGGATTTTTGGGCATAAGGTTTGGGGAGGGCTTGGGATTCTGGTTTTAGGTTCCTGGGTTCTGGATACAGGTTCAGGGTTTAGGGTTCATGGTCTAGGTTTCAAGGTTTTCATTTAGGTTTGGGACAGTCCGAGTTTTCGGTGTGGGAGAAGTGCAGTAACCCGACAAGGGTTTGTCATAACTTCCGGGGTTTCTTCCATCCCTCCACAGGTGTTCTTCAGGGTGTAGGCTTCAGAGCTTGGGGTTCAGGGGCAGTCAAGTTTGCAGCCCACCATGCTACAAGTTTATGGTGAGCTCAACGGCGTGAAGGATTCCTCAAGGGTGCCGTGGGTCTCAGGGATGCAGGAATACGGGCGCACTTAGCTGAAGAGGGCTCATTGCCTGATCTTGCTTAAGCTGCTACGGACTTAAATCGTTGTCATTACCTTGCCATTGTATCACCGAGGTATATGATTTAGGCTTTCAGGTTTACGGGACTATTGTTGCTATCCCCGTGTTACTTTGGAATACTATTCAATCTTGCTTTTCATGACCACTCCGGCGTCCTAAAACCCTCAACCATCATCTCGAGTTCGCTGCTGCTCGTTCGTAAACCCTTAAGCTGACACCAAGTACAACAGTACTTTGTCGACTTCCCAATAGAAGAAGGTGTGGGTGTCTATCGCGCTACAGCTAGCAGCTAGCACACAGTCACAAACTGGCGGTGCGGTACTTGTGCTCATAGTGCGTGAGAGTTTATATGCTAAAATCTTTAAACCAGAAAGCAAAATCACACCCCCAAGCTCCTCAATTTGAAAACATCCTTGACGCTAAAGCCGTAGCCTTATGCCCTTAACCCCAGAAACCCTAGACCCCAAATGCCCTAAACTCTAAGCCCGGTAGACGCCAAATAGATACCCTCAAGGAACCCTCGAAACCCGCAACCCTAAACCCTTAGACCCTGCGCCTGAACTTGCTGCACGTCCTTCAAAGCCTCGCAGGACTGCGAAAGCTTGGGGGCTTCAGTGTCCTGGGGCTTAAATCAGGGGTGTGTGGTTTGAATGTCTACATGGTTAGGGCTTTAGGGTTGAGGGTTTCAGGGCTTCTCAGGCTTGTGTGATTTAGGGTGTAGGGCCGTGTAGGGTTTTAGGGCTCAGCCCTTTTTGAATTGAACCCAAGGCTTTCTCGCGTGCTTCCCCTGCGCAGGCGTGCCGCCGATGTCGAGCAGCAACCCGGGTATTGAAAAAACTACCGCCCATGCATGGAACAATGAAGACCCGGCCATCTTCCCACAGAGCCCAATACCCCTTAATTAAGGCTTGCGCGCCAACAAAAAAACACCGCTCGAAATGTTGACGACGAGGAAGACAACGATGATGATGAAAATTACGATGGTCACGATGATATCGATGGCGATGGCGAAGATGATAACGATGATGATAACAATCGTGGTAGCAACGATGATGACGTGGCGATCTGGCAAAGGTGACTGTGCAAAGACCTTTTGCCCCATACCTTTTCCACCCACAAACCTCAACAAACTTGCCGCGACCTTCAAAGTCATCGGCCCCACCAGTGTTTTCGCCTTCTGCCGTAAGACTAGCTTTCCAGCCCAGGTCCGGAAAATAAACTCAGGCCGGCTGTTCCCGGCACACAAAAGGCCTACTGCTCAACACATTGATGACGATGATGATAACGATGATGATGAGAATGATGAAGATGGTGGTGATATCGATGGTGACTGTGAGGATGATATCGATGTTGACATCGATGATGATAGCACTGATGGTCGACTAGGACGGCCACAAAAAAGGACATGAAATCGTGTACCGTTTTTGCTTCTGCCACGCGACCGCTGGGGTAGGTCAAAACATGCGATTCTGCTGCGCCTGCCACACTTTTCAGCACTTCCCTCGGCCGCTCCTGTGTCGGTTTTGTCTTCAAGGTGGTTATTTTTGGCGCGCACGTGTGCGCCTTAATTAAGGAATACATTTTAACTACAAGGTGATTCATATTACGAATGATTTAAGCCATATTCCCTAATTAAGGGGTATTGGGCTCTCTGGGCTGTCCCCTTCCGAACACAGAGGTGGCTCGCCTTGGCCCCGTCTGCAGCCCAGCCATCAGTGTCCGGATCGCCCCAGCACACTAATGAGCCGTCCGTGCGCAGAGCCGCAAAAGCCGAGTTCGTGGCCTGGGTCTGGACACATATGGGAGTCTCCGAGCATTAGGGGTACCTTATTTGGGGGTCCTTAAACGAAGGATCCTACTACTTAGGGTACTAGGAGAGGGTCCCCAATTTTCGGAAACCCCCAGATACCGTAGGAGTGGTTATCAATTAGTGTGGGGCTTTTTGGACATATTCTACTGGTTACTGCATCTGCATAAGGACTGGGAAGTAATTTTGCAGTCTTACTCGGTAATCAGACCGATTACAGCGGAGGCTGGAGGCGCTTGGGGGTGCCGTCGTCGTAATAACAAAGCAGGAGTACGACAACAACAAGGCGAGAACTACTAATACAACAATGACGCTGACGACGACGATGGCTTTGAAGCAATATTAATTCAACAGTAACAGTTGGCCCCGGGTGGGATACTCTGATGGGCTCCAGAACAGACCCGCCATCCGAGCACTGCTCCCCACACGGATCTTGCGCTTCAGGCTCCCCTGGAGTTTGTGAGAGCATGTGGGTTTGAGGTTTCATGACCTCCAAACTGCTACGATGGGTGTCGAGTTTCGTGGCACAGAGAAAACCCAACGCCCTCAGCCCCAAACCATTTAAATCCGCGGCCCAGAATCCCAAACCCCAGCAGGCTAAACATTATAGAACCCAACTAGGAATCCTCATACGAACCCTATACTAACCCTGTTGTAACCCCAAGCCAAACCCAAAACTTGGGAGAACTAGAAAAGACCCCAAACCCCAAACCCCTGATCCCTAAACCCCAAAAGAACATCAACCCCAAAAACCCTAAACCCAAAGCCCTAAGCCCCAAAACAGCATCAACCCCCAAAACCCTAAACCCCAAAACCCTAAACCCTAAGCCCTAAGCCCCAAAACAACATCAACCCCCAAAACCCTCAACCCCAAAACCCAAAACCCCGATCCCTAAGCCCTAAACCCCAAAACAACATCAACCCCAAAAACCCTAAACCCCAAAAACCGTGAACCCTCAACCGTAAGCCCTAAACCCCAAAACAACATCAACCCATAAAACCCTAAACCCCTAAACCCAAAGCCCTAAGCCCTAAGCCCCAAAACAACATCAACGCCCAAAACCCTAAACCCCAAAACCCTAAACCCAAAGCCCTAAGCCCCAAAACAGCATCAACCCCCAAAACCCTAAACCCAAACCCTAAGCCCTAAGCCCCAAAACAACATCAACCCCCAAAACCCTCAACCCCAAAACCCAAAACCCCGATCCCTAAGCCCTAAACCCCAAAACAACATCAACCCCAAAAACCCTAAACCCCAAAAACCGTGAACCCTCAACCGTAAGCCCTAAACCCCAAAACAACATCAACCCATAAAACCCTAAACCCCTAAACCCAAAGCCCTAAGCCCTAAGCCCCAAAACAACATCAACGCCCAAAACCCTAAACCCCAAAACCCTAAACCCAAAGCCCTAAGCCCCAAAACAGCATCAACCCCCAAAACCCTAAACCCAAACCCTAAGCCCTAAGCCCCAAAACAACATCAACCCCCAAAACCCTCAACCCCAAAACCCAAAACCCCGATCCCTAAGCCCTAAACCCCAAAACAACATCAACCCCCAAAGCCCTAAACCTCAAAAACCGTGGCAAGCCCTAAGCCCCAAAACAACATCAACCCCCAAAACCCCCAAACCCAAAACCCCGATCCCTAAGCCCTATAAACCCCAAAACAGCATCAACCCCCAAAACCACAAACCCAAAAACCCTAAATCCTAAGCCCTAAGCCCCAAAACAACATCAACCCCAAAAACCCTAAACCACCAAAACCCTAAATCCTAAAACCCTGAATCCCAACACCCTAAACCCCAAAACCCCAAAACACCTTAAACCCCAAAACCCAAAACCCCAACAAACAAAACCCCAAATCCCAAAACCCCAAAACCCTAAATCCCAAAAACCCCAAACCCCAAAAACCCCAAATCCCAAAACCCAAAACCCCAAAATCCAAAACCCCAAATCCCAAAACCCCAAAACCCTAAATCAGAAAAACCCCAAATCCCCAAAACCCTAAATCCCCAAAACCCTAAATCCCAAAACCCCAAACCCCAAAACCCCAAAACCCAAAACCCCAAATCCCAAAACCCCAAAACCCTAAATCCCAAAAACCCCAAATCCCAAAAACCCCAAATCCCAAAACCCTAAATCCCCAAACCCAAAACCCCAAAACCCCAAAACCCAAAACCCCAAATCCCAAAACCCCAAAACCCTAAATCCCAAAAACCCCAAATCCCAAAACCCTAAACCCCAAAACCCTAAATCCCAAAACCCTAGACCCCAAAACCCCTCAATCCCAAAACCCTAAACCCCAAAACCCTAAACCCCAAAACCCCTCAACCCCAAAACCCTAAACCCCAAAACCCTAAATCCCAAAGCCCTAAACCCCAAAACCCCTCAATCCCAAAACCCTAAACCCGAATACCCTAAATCCCAAAACCCTAAACCCCAAAACCCTAAATCCAAAAACCCTAAATCCCCAAAACCCCAAATCCCAAAAACCCCAAATCCCAAAACCCAAAACCCCAAAATCCAAAACCCCAAATCCCAAAACCCCAAAACCCTAAATCCCAAAAACCCCAAATCCCCAAAACCCTAAATCCCAAAACCCTAAATCCCCAAAACCCTAAATCCCAAAAACCTTAAACCCCAAAACCCTAAATCCCAGACCAACGACCATCCCAAGGCGCCTGGATCTGGTGCACGTCTCTGAGCTGGTCTCGCAGCGCGCTGCTGTTACCTTTTGTTAATAGGGTTTAGGGTTTATAGGGGTTTAGGGTTTAGACTTGAGGGTTTAGGGTTTAGGGCTTATAAGGTTTAGGGTTTAGGGTTTTAGGGTTTAGGGTTTAGAGTTACCTCACTTGCTCTAACTCGACTCTTCTGGGCGTGTAATATAGGAGCCTTAATAATTAGAATAGGGTTTGGGGCCCATGATACCATAAAAATATTAAGGAACCCCCAAAGTGGTATAGGTAATTATTTAGGCCCCTATATTAGGGCTCCTGTCAGTCTTCCGGGCTTACGATTTAAGCTTGCAGGTGTTATGTTGTTGAGTTTGGGGTCTTGGATGTTGTGATTTTGGGCTCGGGTTTAGAGCTTCCTGTTTGGGGCTTTGGCCTTGCGGCTCTGGGTTTGGACTTACATGGGTTTAGGGGTTTGGGCTCGGGCTCCCAAAATCCAACGTCAAAAGAATCCCTACTTGGAGGATCATGGGACTTAGTAAGTAAGGTTATAAGTACCTTAACTGGGGTTATAAGTATAGTTACCCTAATTATAACCCAAGTTACTAAGTCCCATGATCCTTTAAGTATAAGCCCCAGCCTCAGGCCCTACAGCAAAGATTCCGAGAAACCATCCGAAACCCCACGCAAGGGCCTCCACACTCCGGCCGGCCCCAGGACACCACGGTGCCATCCCGGCGCAGGGCTGCGAAGGCCCCGCTGGAGGCCTCCAAAAAAAGAAGAACAAGAAGTAGAAGAAGCGGTTTCAGGTTTAGTGGGTTTAGCGTTTAGGGGGCTTTAGGGTTAAGGGGAGAATGACAATGGTTATGATAGCATTAGTTCAAACAAACATCTACTCAAAATCATACTGCAATAACAGTAATAATCTTAATTACATAGGGTATGAATATGAGTGCAATATCTACGGCCGGGAGGGTTTGGAGCTTAGGGTTTGGGTTTTGGGACTTAGGGCTTAGAGCCTTATCCTCGAAGGGCCTAAAGGCCTAAATGGTTCCTTAGTTCCTTCGGGGGGTTGCTTGAAGAGTGCCTGTCAGAACTCCTTGAAGGGTTGCTACACTGTATAGTCCCTATCTAACTCTTATCAAAACACGAGCCGATTAAGAGAATCACCCCAGGCTTTCAGGTTTTGGATGGCCATATGCACGTTTATACAGGGTTTCTAGAAAGGTTTCACCGAAGGGTTCTGATAGGGAATCAAGATTCAGGACGTGGCATTTTGGGGCTTCAGGATTTTGGGCTCAGGGCTTTGGCAAGGGGGGGGGGTGTTGGGCTCAAGGGCTTCGTGGTGGCTTCGCGTCTGGGATTTGCGTCCAAATTTCCAGTTACAGCTCCAATGCACCCTCCAAACTCCAAGAAACGAACGGCAAGACTTCACCTGCTCCTTTGATGAAGCTCCTCGTTATCATCATTGTCGCTGCTAATCCTCATCCCTGAAACCCACAACTCTGAAGTCCCCTTCATCCTACCACCACTAATATCCAACAAAATCTCCTGAAATGCTAAACCCTAAATTCTCGAAGCCTGCTCTCAGGTGATTGTCTGAAGTAGGATCTCACTGTCGATCCCCACGAAGAGCACATCACCTTATGATTAAGACACCAACATGGGCCCACACATTTTCGAAGTGAAGTGAACTTAAGAAAAGAAGCCCATACCTTACGAGGCCCTACAACGCGCTGCCCCGAACCACTCTAGAACCCATAGGCAACCATTGTGGAATTATGGAACCCTGGTAGAACCTCTATGAACGCCGATAGATAGAATTCTTGTAGAATGCTACATCTAGACCCTGCGAGCTCTGTGGACCCAAAGCCCCACACCCTAAACCGAAAACACTAAAAACCATAGAGCCTATCATGCTCTTACCCCTAAGGATATAGCTGACTTAATAATTAGAGTAGGCTCTCGTAGGCCTGAATCTCCTGCACGCCGGACAGCTGCCCCGCCACGCTGCTGCAATCTCCGCCACACACTGCCTGGTGGACAGACCCTAAACCCTTATAGAACCCCTATAGAACCCTTATAGTAACCCTTAAAGGAACCCTTAAAGGAGCCCCTATTAATAGGTTCAGAATCGCGCAGTGTTCGGCTGGGTTTAGGCTTGGCTCGCGGGTTTTCAGGTGTTTAAGACTTGGGGCTTGTTGAACATTTCCGCTACCGAAGGTGTGTGTCGATTGTCGGCTTAGTGATGTTTGCATCCCCAGCGTTTGAAGCTTTAGGCTCTTCTACAGATGGACTTTGGGATTCTGGAGTCACCGAGGTTTAGACAAAGCTTTGCCAGTCCCAGACCCTCAAGAATTTCATACATTAGTTATAGCAGTTATATCATGTTGTATTACATTATGACTTCTTGTTGTTGAAGGTTTGGCACTACACTCCGAGAATTGCCTGGTCGAAAAAACCCAAATCCAAATCAGAAGCACCGTCAACACCTTGACTGAAGCCTAGCAAGCCCGTGATCCAATCCTCGCCCCATGTCACCACAGAGCCGTCTGCCCGGATGGCAGCAAAGGCGGAGCCATTTGCTTGAATCTTCTGAACCTGGGTTTCCAGTTTTGGAGCTTAAGGTCGCGCTTATGACCCTCACGTCCACTTCTGGATTAGGGAATAACATCTGGAGTTCGTGAAGACCCGGCATCAACCCCGAATCTTAACACCAGAGTCCTCTGCCCTACACCATCTGCCCCTAAAAACATGAAACCCCAAAGCTTCCATACCCGAAACCCTCGAAGCCTATGCCTTCAGCCCCCCAAGTCCTCCCCAAGTCCTGCACCCCAAACACAGTCCCCAGAGCCGGCTCTCTCCTCTAATGCCGACTGAAGCGAAGGTATCGCCAAGCCCTAAACACCAACGCCCCTGGAGCATTCAAAGACCGATCATGGAACAATTTCCAAAATGGAGGATTGTGGAGCGGGTTGAAGCTCAGGGGTTCAGGGTTCAGGGAGGATCCGGGCTCTGCGTCTTGAGGATTTAGGATGCACAGCGTGCAGGGTCGAAAAAAAATCGGCCACTACCATGGTAGCTTTCTGCCTACACGCCAGCGTTTCCGCATGCAGTGGGCAAACAAAACTTCTTCAAAAAATGTGAACACTGCCAGTTCCGATCACTGTGCCCTCGGGCTTAGCCTGATTCTGAGGCCTTGGAAGGAAAGGCTGACTGTTGTCATGCCTCGCGGAAACCCGAAACATAATCAACCCTGTCCCAGACTCTCGGGGCATCAGCACTCAAGACTGTCCATCCCCCGAAAGAGCCTGTAAATCCCTACTCATCATCCTATAATCTCTCTCAGACAAGACCTTACTGCAAAAGCCTGAGCAAAATGAAAAAAAAAAAAAAACCTCAAACTCCTAAGCTCTTCCACCCCAAACCTTAAACTTAAACCCTAAACCCCGCCAAAAGCCCCCAAAGCCTAGAGCCTGACCCGGCTCAGGGGCTTCCGTGAGCTTTTGCCGCACGGCCGTGCTATCGCCGCCGGAGAAGCCCTCTCCCCACGTCACGACCTGAAGCTTTGAGGGTGGAGTTTAGGGTTTAGGGTTTAGGGCTAGGGTCTGGGGACGACCTGAACCTTTGAGGGTAGAGTTTAGGGTTTAGAAGAGAGGGTTTAGGGTATCGGGACGACCTGAAGCTTTGAGGGTAAGACCCAAAAAGGCAGCTCAACAAAGCCATAAGGTTTGGAATGTCTCAGAACCCCCTCTTGAAATAATCTAGTAACCTACGGATGTACAATCCCACATGTCTACGTGTGGGTGCTGTTTTCGCTACCGGTGCTCCTGAAGGTTCCTGATTATGGCTCTTTTCGCTAAACAATCCCCGAAAGCTGGCTCCAAGTACTCTGCCCCTTTGCTACGTAGTCTTTTCGGACTCGGAGATGAAGTCCCAGATGCCGACCCATCCACCCGAATGGCTGCGAAGGCTGCATCCGTGGATTGGATTTGATGCACGTTCCTGGGTTTTATGTGGGACTCAGGGTTCAAGCTTTGGGAATTTAGGGTTAAGGACGGTCTTGCTTGTTGACGTTGTTTATGAGACTTTATGGTCGGGGCCTCGAATGTTTGAGGCTCGACCCGGCTTCATAACAAGGGCCCTCTGTACTCCCAAACTCCTAAGCCTAAAACCCTAAATCCTAAACTAATCCCTAAACGATAAACCCTAAAGCTTATACGTCTGCCGGAAGCTCTGGGGGTCAGAAGGGCCCTGCAATTCCAACTACATCCCAGGAGCACCGAAGGCTTTCAGGGTTTCAGGGTCTATGAGGGCTTGGGTTTTGTTTAGGGCTTCAGGGTTTAGGATTTCGAGTTTCATGACCCTGAACTTCATGCCCCTCAAACCCATAACCTCTAAGCCTTGCCTTTAAACCCTCATCCCTCAAGCCTTGGAAAAGCTGGTGGAGCTCTTGGGAATCCTTCTCCCTACTGTTGCAGCAAAACCCGTAGAAGACCCGATCAAAACCTTCAAAATAAGACTCTTGCCTCTCTAGAAAAAAGGGGTCTTGTTGAGAACCTTAGTTTAAGTTATCCTAATAGGGATCTGAACTAAATTAGTCTGCTCAGCCAGGGCCGCACTTACCCTCAACCTTAAACCCCTAAACGCCTCAAGCCTGTACCTTAAACAGTGGAAGCCGCTACTATAGGGGCCGTATTAATTAGAAGAGGGTTTTGGCGGCCCATTATACTATAGTCATAAATAATTCAGGAGCCCCCAAATAGTATAAGTGATTAATTACAAAGACCCCTATATTATAGTACCCGTCTAGGTCCCTTATAGTTTTAAGGAACCCTATTAAAGCCCCCATTAGATCCCTTAAAGTAGCGGTAATTATTACTAAGGCCCCTTTTTTGGGGTAAGCCAGGGCCAGAATCGTCAGCTCGTCCCTGACGCAGCTGCTGTCCCCACCGAAGTGGGGATTGCCCCAGGCGACGGCCTGGATGTAAGCGCTGCTGCTTAGGGTTTAGGGTTTGGGGTTTAGGGCTAGGGTTTAGCTGCTGCGTTCAAAAGCTCAGGCTTGAAAAAACAGTAATGAGATCAGACGATGCTGCTGTGATAATGGCCATCGGATGATGGCAGTAAGCGCCGTTTAAAGCAGAGGAGACGGCAGCCAACCATGACAATGCGATTCATCTGGGCCTGCTCATGTGGTGGCACGGGCAACAACATTCCAAGACGTTGGCGGTAGAGCGCTACTGCTACTGCACTTCTACTTTCGTACAAGACCTCGAGGATGGCAAAGCCAGCTGCCGACGCTCGCAGTTCGGCATCAAACGCTCCCCATAACACACGCCCTCATAGAAAGACCGGTAACGAAATAGTCAAGCCAGTTGTCATGCCCAAAACCAGACCCGTGATCAATGTACGCCCCGCATTTGCGGACTATACTAGTATATACGTATCCCACCATTAAGGCCCTGGGCCCTTGACTTTAGGAAAGGTGGCGTCTGGCTACGAAACCCTAAACCCGAAACCCCGAAACTCCTTAAACCCTGAACCCCTAAAACACCCAAAGCCCCAAGATTCTAAACCCCCAAGCCCCCAAACCGCCAAACCCAAAACCTAAGACCGTAACAGTTTAGGGTTCAGGGTTCAGGGTTTGGGTTTAGGGCACTCCTTCATGCAAAGGAGCCCCTCAAGATGTAGGGACCCTAGCAATTCGAGTAGCTTTTCAGGCGAATTAAGAGTATACTGATCTAGAAACACTAAACCTTAAATTTAAATCCTAACTCTCTTATCTAGAGACTTTAAAGGGGAATTTCTCCTATCTATACATGGGGTCTTGTTAAGAACCTTAGTTTACGTTACCCGGACAAACACCTTTAGTAAACAAACTACGGCGTCTGTTTTTAAATACACTGATATTTAAATAGGTTAAACAGGTATATTACACTACCTCCGTGAAACATCGCCCGGGCCCGCCTCGAAATAAAATATCCGGAAATTGGCAAATCATTGGTGGGTTTGGGGTTTAGGATTTTAGGTTTAGGGTTTAAGGGTTTAGGGTTCAGGTAGAAGTCAAACCTTTCAGCTTTAGGTTCAAGCCAAACCGAGCCAGCCCTCAAGCCTTCTTCAAGCCTTCCAGCCTTCCTCCAGCCCCAAGCCCCAGCCCTCCAGCTTTGCCGTCCAGCCCCAGCCCTCCAGCCTTCCAACCTTCCAGCCTTCCAGCCTTCTCCAGCCCTCCAGCCTTTCAATTTTCCAAACCCAGTGGCCCTGCCGCCAGCCTTCCAGCCTTCCCCAGCCCCCCAGCCTTCAAGCTTTCCAGCCTTCCAGCCTTCCAGTGTTCCAGCCTGCCTCCAGCCCATGCAGGCCAGCCCTCCAACCTTCGGACCTTCCAGCCTTCCAGTTTTCCAGCCCACAGCCTTCCAACCAGCGTTGGAGGAAGGTTGGCTGGAGGGCTGGAGGCTGGCTGGAGGCAAGCTGGGCTGGGGCTGGAAGAAGGCTGGGAGGTTGGAGGGAGCTGGAAGGCTGGAAGGCTGGAGGGCTGGAGGGCTGGAGGCTGGGCTGGAGGCAGGCTGGAAGGCTGGGGCTGGAGGAAGGCTGGAGGGCTGGAAGGTTGAGGGTGGAAGGCTTCAAAGCATTCCAGCCTTCAACCGCTCCAACCTTCAGCCCCTCCAGCCTTCCAGCCTTCCACCCCTTTCGTGGGTTTGGGGTTTAAGGTTTAAGCGTTTCAGGGTTTAGGGTGGAAGCCAACCTCCAACCAGCACTCCAGCCCTGCCCTTGCAGTCTCCAGCCTTCCAGCCTTCCCCTCAAGCCTTCCAGCCTTCAACCCCTCCAGCCCTAAAACCCTTCCAGCCTTCACCCCTTCCAGCCTTCAACCCTCCAGCATTCCAGCCTTCACCTTTTTAAGACTGAAGGCTAGATCACGTCATACTGGGATTTACATATACTGATTTAAGCGAATATTTTATAGTACCTCTGCGGCCAGTGCGGCTGGCAGGGCCACATATATTTAAAGAACGTCACCGTAATGTTTCCTGATGATGGTAACTTAAAGTAAGCTCTCTAACCAGAACCCGGACAACACAGTTGCCTTAATAATTAAAACAGGATTTTGGAGCCATTATACTTTAGGGTTTAGGGTTTAGGGTTACCTCACTTGCTCTAGCTCGGCTCTTCTGGGCGTGAAACATAGGGGCCTTAATAATTAGAATAGGGTTTGGGGCCCGTTATACTATAACTATACTAAGGAACCGGCAAGATAGTTTTGGTCATAACTTTTTTTAGCCCCCTATAGTACACCAAGTTCCCTAACCAGAACCGAGATAGGAGTTTCCGAAAATGGGGGACCCTAATCTAGTAGGATCCTCTTTTTAAGGACCCAGTACGCCTAATCTTCTTAAACTCCCAGATAGTATACTATGATTATACTAAGGAACCCCCGAAATAATATTGCTCATAATCTTTTTAGGCCCCTATAGTACGCCCTAAACCCTAAACCCCAAACCCTAATCTTCGGAAACTCTGCGTCCGATCGGCAGAGCCATTCGCGCAGATGGCTGCGAAGGCGCCTTCCGAGGACTGGACGTGCTCCACGTGCCTCCGGCGCTGGGGGGCTTTTGGGATTCAGGACTTTGGGCTTGGGGTTTAGGGTTTAAGGTTGGGGCTTTTAGGAAGGATCTTGGGCTAGGGGTTTTGGGTGCAGGGCTGGGGCTTTTGGGATTCGGGACTTTGGGCTGAGGGTTTAGGGTTTAGGGTTGGGGCTTTTGGGATTCAGGATTTTGGGCTTGGGGTTTAGGGTGTAGGGTCGGGGCTTTTGGGATTCAGGACTTTGCGCGCTTCATTGTGTGAGAGTCTTGATATATTGACCGAAAAGATCCAACTCCGTGATGCAGTTGGCCTACATGCACGGTAGCTCCCGTCGATGGCTGGAGGTATCTCTAAGTCGAGGTTTGGTACACTGCGGAATCGGGGCTGGAAGTAGCAAGGCCGCACTCCTGGACAATCGGCGGCAATTCACTCGACATCCCTTTTGCTGGTAGGGGCACGGCTGCGTCTTGCCAAAGCGGCGTCCGAAGCCTGCCACGCAACTCTTCCATGTGCGGCGAGCAACAGACGCACTGTCGCGCCTGGGAGTCGTAGACTGAAGACCAGCCTGCAGTCAGGAAACAACACCTCTCTGTGCTTCGTATAGAAGCTTGAGGACACGCCTTCACCAAGCGACGCAGGTTAAGGTGACCCGTTTCACGAAGAAGTTCTGACGGGTGCCCTGGGGTCCAATCCGACGGATCTTCTGGTTCGTGAAGAACTCTATGAGGTGTTTCCGACGCAGTCTTCTCCGGCCGCCCTCCTGCTCGGTACCGTAGAAGTGGTACAGGGCACCCGTAGCACCACTCCCTCCGGGCAGTAGAGCACCGAGTTCTTTGGTGCCGTCCGCATGGAGAAGATACAAACCCATGATGCTTTGTGACTGCGGAAGTTCGGTCGGGCGAGCGCAAAGCACCTTCAGCTTGCCGTCTTGCCCACCTCCCTCTTCCCGAATGAGACAGTCGAAGTGGACCTCTTCGAAGTCCAACAAAAGGAGGCGTGCCTGATGCAGCAATTGCCGCATAGCGTTCTCTTGCATGTCCTTTTCTGCAGCACGGATCCTCTCCATTGCCGTAGGTGCGCGGACTTCGAGGGCAGCCTGTGCAGCTAAATGTCGTAAGTGGAAGCTTGGACCGGCGCGCGCCTGCCTTTACATCTGCATCCGTTCCGAAGACGGCCGGCATCTCCTGATGAGTGCACGGATGCAGGTTTTCCCCGACGGATTACGCAGGGGCAGGAAGCGTCCTGGATACTGGAAGCAGAGAACGAGGTTTGCACGGGGCAGCTGTGAAAGCAGCAAGGGAAATGGCTGCCGGATGAATGCTTTCTTCCAGCTGCGTTCTAGAGCCTGGCAGTACCGACATGTGGGCGCGCGGGCACTAACACGAATCCAAGTACACGGTATTTTGCCCCGGTTTCTTTCCGCGCACCCCGACTCCACACCACGCTGGGCGACTTGTCCCCATCTCCATCCTTCCACGTTGACACCGGGTTTAGGGTATACGGTTGGGGCTTTTGGGATTCAGGATTTAAGGCTTGGGGTTTGGGGTGGGTCGGGGCTTTTGGGATTCAGGACTTTGGGCTTGGGGTTTAGGGTTTAGGGTTGGGGCTTTTAGAATTCAGGGTTTTGGGCTTGCGGTTTAGGGTGTAGGGTCGGGGCTTTTGGGATTCAGAACTTTGGGCTTGGGGTTTAGGGTTTAGGGTTGGGGCTTTTAGGATTCAGGATTTTGGGCTTGGGGTTTAGGGTGTAGGGTCGGGGCTTTTGGGATTTAGGACTTTGGGCTTGGGGTTTAGGGTGTAGGGTTGGGGCTTTTGGGATTCAGGACTTTGGGCTTGGGGTTTAGGGTGTAGGCTTTTGGATTTGGGGGGTTTGCAGGATTTTCACGGGGTTCTGATTAGAACAGAAAGTTGAGGCACATAATGCTATCATCATTAGATTGCAAGGTTTTGGGCTAAAACAATGTATGATTGCGGAAATATCGCAAGCAGCCCCAAGGATTAGTACTACTAGCTAAAGAGTCAGACCTTTAGAATTTTATAGGGTTCTGTTTCAAAGTCTGCGGTTTTCGACACCTTCCTGGGCCCAATGCCTGCAAGTCAGGAAGTATGAGCAGCAGATCGAAATGTGCCGACGTTTTAGGGTTTATGTAGGGTTTAGGGAGCAGGAAGAAGTGGATCTATCTAACCCTATACCGGCCTTTACCGATACCCTAAACCCTAGAAAAAAAAACACCCTGCAAACCCAATGGCCCTTAAGGTGTAGCGTGCTTGGGGATGGGTGCACTACAGCCCTAGCATCAGGCAGCTTTGGGAGGTCGCGTTTCGGGTAGTGCGGGTACAGGTGCAGTATACCAAGCGGAATGAGGCTACAAGAAATCAGGCCCCCACAATCGTGTCTACGGGTGTGGCTTCATATGGGGCCTGAACACATGTGAATGAAATTAAGCACTTGGGCGCATCGAAGTGCTGAAAGCCGAGAAACAGTAGCGTTAACGGAGCGGGTGCTTAAGGCTGGTGAGGTATAAGATATATGGTGTGGGCTCAGGAGTTGTAGGCCTGTGGTTGCGGGCCCGAAACCCTATAAGCCCCAAACCCCGGACCACGGCAACCATAACCTAAATCCTGAAACCCCAAACACTTAGCTAGCAATCAAAAGTTTTTAGTATAGAGGCCTGAGCAATTCCAAGTTCAATATGACTATCATAACTGCAAATATTTTAACAGCTCCATGTTAAGCCCTACATCCCTAGGTCCTTAAACCCTTAAGCACCCCCAACACTTTTCCTCACACAATGGGCCCTAAACCAGACAATGACACATACATCACTGAACTCCGGATACAATCACCCCTATTAAAAAACTTTGTTCAATCCTCATAGAAACCCTTATCGTGCCCTAAGCTCTAAACCCGAAGCTCTGAACCCCGAAACCCTAAAAAAACCCAAACCCTAAACCTTGAAACTCCAAACCTCAAGCCCTAAATTAAACCCTGAAACTCCAAACCTCAAGCCCTAAATTAAGCCCTTTAAAACCCCAAACCTCAAGCCCTAGACCCTAAAACCCCCAAACCTCAAGCCCTAAACCAAAAGCCAAAAGGCCTCAAACCCTAAACCCGAAGCACGAAACCAGAAACCAAAAAAATGGCGCGGCAGGGCCTCAGGTCCTCTCGCACGACGCTGCAGTCACCGCCGCTGTGGAGGCTTCCCCAAGTGACCACCTCGGCTTGACTCGGCAGTCCAAGGCATCACAGGGTTCTACGCAGGATTTAGAAATTCTGGCTTCTGTTTCCGAAACCTTAAGCTTTAGGTGTCGGAGTTTAGGTTTCTGCTGCTTAGGACATCCATGAGGCTTTACAACGCTGACGGGGCTTGCAGGGTTTAGAGGGCTCATAGAGTTTATAGGGCTTACCGGGCTGGGGTCTATAGGGAATAAGGGCTTTGGGGCTGTCGGGCTCTAGGGACTCAAGGGGGTTTAGGGTTTTTGCTAGCTGTCAGCTCGAGAGTCGTCTTGGCAGAGACTGCGCACAGGCTGTGGCCCGTTCCTTACCTTTGCTTAGTAAGGGAATGGAGGAATGGAGTACTATTGCTACCATTCTTCCATTCCCCACTAACCCAAGGTAAGAATCAAGGCGGTCAGCGTTCACACGCAGGATTTGTTGTTTCTTGAGCAGGCATCAAATCAAACGCAGGATTAGGGTTTAGGGCGTGAGCGAGGATGAGCTGGAAGCTGCAGGAGTCAGGCCACATTCAAACTCCCACTTCGGCGGTTCCAGTACCCCTCCATACCAAAGACCCTGAGCCCGAAACTAAACGAAACCTCCCTGAAGGCCATTGCCGGCTTTGGGGGTTTCAGGGCTCAGGGCTTCGGCTGTAGATTTGAGCCTGAAAGCCCAAAACCCGAAACTCCGAAACCTTGAAACCCCCAAACACCCTAAAACCCCAAACCCCAAACACCCACACTCTGAGCTCCAAGGCCCGACACCCAAGCCCGAAGTATCCCCCGTAATAGGACCCAGAAACCCTCCAAAAACCCCCCGGCCGCCAAATACCCCTGCAAAACGCCCCAAACACCCCAACCCTAAAGGGTTATAAGGATTTAAGATTTAGGGTCAAACACCCAAACCTGAAACTCCAAACCCGAAACCCTGCGGTTCAAACCCCTCAGTCTCAAAGACCCAACACCATGTCTAGCCAGCGCACGGAGCCATCTGAACGGATCGCGGCAAAGGAGAAGTCGTTCGCCTACTCGGGGTTCTGCGTGAGCCCTTAACCCTCAACCCTAGACCAGGGGTCATAGAGTTGCTTTGAGGGCTCAAATAAGAGGCCTGCTAAGGGATCTCAGGGAGTTCTTCGGCTGAGTGAGTTCGGGGTTTAGGGCCTAGGGTTAAGGTTCGGAGGGGCTCAGATTGTGTGTAGGCTCTGTGGCGCTTCGAGCTTGGAGTTTGGGGTTCGAGAGGTTGAGTTTAGGTTCGAGGGCTTCAAGCCTCGGATGCTGTGATTTCACTCGAAACCACAAGCTTCACTCGAAACAACAAGTAACCTCGAGGGCAGGTTCAGGAAATACAGGACCCGAACAAGACCCCGTAACCCCTTCCCCCATTCCCTACTAAGAACCAGCCAGTCCTTCGGTGTAGGGGGGTTGACTTGCGTGGTGTAGTGGTCCTTAAATTTGGGAGCCGGGCTATTATTGGGGAGTATATACGTGTAGGGACTACTAGAAGGCTCCATTGCGCCATTCCCTACGAAGCACCACGGAAAGGAGGCCGTCCTGGATTTTCTCCACGTTCTGCAGCTCGCCCTGCAGGAAGGAGCTGTCGCCGCCGGAGAAGTCGTCGCCCCACGTTACCTGGCTGCGAACGACCCAGCCAAGCATGACGGGGGCTTCCCGAAAGCCTCAAACCGACACCGGAGCTGCATTTGTAGATAAACCAAGTTTGGCACAGCACATGATAGCGAAGACCCACGACCAGTTGTCCCTTTCAAGGTCGGCAATACTTGCACACTCGCGATCGTGGTTGCCCTGTGCCAGCCTTTGCAGCACAAAAACCAGAACCCTACTTCCTGAGCCCTGCGTGCTAATTCCCTGACCTCCGAAAGACCCATGCTTGCATTTCAGCTGCCACAGAGCCGTTGTAGCAAATGGCCGCAAAGGCTAAGTTCGTAGCCTGGACACAGTGTGTAGCTGACTTAGCCACGGAGCCTGAATCGTAAAGCCCTTCGAAGCCTGAGCCCCATTCAAGCTTCGTTGCATTGGCATGAGTCTTGGGCTTTGCGTTGCAGGGTAATGGCTTAGAGCTCAGGGGTTGTGTCCGAAACAGAACCCGGATGTCGACCTTGTCATTATCTTCGCAGATACACTCCTATCCACGACAAGACACAGCCCGGCAGCACCTGAAAAGCTTCTCAACCTTGTAAGATGGCACACTGCAAGCTCAAAATGTCAAGCGACGCAAGGTCAGGTTTCCTCCACAACCCTCAGCCGTGGCAGGGGTGTCGATTGTGGAAGATCCTGCTGTAGTCCTTCTATAGCTGTAGTAGCTGAAGTATTCTCCCCTCAAGACCACGCTCCAGTCCCATATTCGACCAGAATCCCTACAACCCTGACCCCGAAACTTGAAAACCACCCTAAAACACCAAAACCCCAACCCTGAAGCCCTAAACCCTAAAATTCAAAACCTTAACCCCAGAACCATAAAACCCAAACCCCAAAGCACTAAACCCAAGCCTGGATCTGCTTCACGCCTTTTAGCTGCTCCTGATGACAAGACGGATCTAGCAAAGATGTCCCAGCGAGGATCGGGATTGATATGATCATGGGCCTCATAACCAGCGGAGACCTTGGTTGGTGTATACTACAATATCATGATGACGGGCCATACAGGGAAAATGCCCTACTCTAAGCATTAAGGCCCCTATTTTAGAACCATACTATACATCCCTTATAGACCCCTTTAAAGGACCCCTTTAAAGGAACCCCTATTCGAATTACAGTGGCGTCTTACTGCGAATTATTCACACCTCCACAGATCCGATAGCCTGAACCCTGAACGCCCCGACCCACCGGGCCCGGTAATATGGGGGGGGAACCTTAACTGGGTTGTAGTTTTGGGGCTCTGAAAAGTATTTATGAATAGGTACCTCTATAGGAACCATACGGGAAACTAAAAAGTTTCCCAAATTGCCACCTAGTCAATGATCAGAACAGTTGAGGTGTTTGTGGTACATTATGCTATAACTATGACAAGGAACCCTAAGGAAAAGTGTAAGAAATGGTTGGAGCTTCTACAACCAACACCCCAAGCGCACCAAGGACCTGATCCCCCTTTACCCGCAATGTGAAAACCCACAGATCCAGATCCGGGGTTGCTATAAGGTGAGACTTTTTGTCAGGGTTACACTACTACTACTACTACTACTACTACTACTACTACTACTACTACTACTACTACTACTACTACTACTACTACTACTACTACTACTACTACTACTACTACTAAGAGGTGCCGTATTCCGAAGTTCTTAAAGTTCCGACCCCGGCCCTACATTAGCAACTCTCGAAGCCTCAAACCCCGACCCTCTGAAGCCTTGAACACCTAACCCCTAAAACCTCACAGTTTAGGGCCGTAGGGTTTAGGCATCCCTAAACCCTAAACTCTGAACCCAATCGTAACTCCTGTCGTTGTACCGCCCTGCGCGCTGAAACCCTCCACTCTCCTGCACCGCTCGGCTGTCTCCACCCCGCAGCGGATGGCCCCAGGTCACCTTCTGCCATCATCGGTCTGGCTACTGGTTTAGGACTTAGGATATGGGGGTTCAAGGCTTCGAGCTATTCTGGCTACCTAAACGGGTATTAGTACCAAAACTACCACTTGTATGATCATGCGTGTTGCCAGCCCGAGAAGGAGCAATCATGGTTGAAGAGCTCGCCTTTCCAAAGCCGAAGGTTCAGGGTTGCTGGTCCATGGTTGGGATAGTATTTAAAATGATAATTTCTGCTCCTTCCTGGGCTTAGGTGCACAAACATGTAAAAACTGTTACCCAACTATGACAGAAGGTTTACTGTGCGAGGGGTCTCAAACTTCCTTTTGACCTTGATTCGTGAACGTGGCTGTCACTTTTGGTTGCCGTTTAGTGTCAAGGCCAGGGGCGCAAGGTGGCGCTGCAATGCGGCAGTCTATGCTTCGACGCGACGAAGTGGCCGTAAGGATCCCTAGATCTACCTTGAAGGCTGCACCCCTTTCAAGATCTATCTGTAGATCGACCTACCCATCCATCTATCTATCCACTTACGAAATTCTATCAGCGAGTTTCCGAGGACATGAAATGGACCTGGAGTCTAGCAGGAGCCGTGTTGTAAGGACGCGAAAACGCATGCGAATTCGAGGAACATATCATAACATCCTGAAACCCACACAACCCTTATCAACCAAAAACATACCAAGCATCGCAAAGCTTCAACAAGCCCTCATGCAAACCTATGGAACAGCCTTATCACACTTGTGAAAAGCCAGAAACAGCCGGTCAGTTCACCACGGAGCCATCCTCAAGCAGCGCTGCAAATGCGTACCTGGGCGTCTGCCCAGCACATTGACATTGGTTTTCAGGAGGCGGGGGATGGGCTTTAGAGCCTTGGGTCTTGGGCTTAGGAGTTCTCAGTTTTGGTTTTTGTGGCTTGGGGTTAAATAACCAAAAAACTACCGACCCTCAACCCGGAACCCCAAATCTAAAACCCCTATATAAGCTCCAAGCCGCCAAAGAATCCCAAGCCTAAAGCCAACACAAAGAATTCGATCAATGCCAAAAACCTAAACGCAAGAATCTAAACACCTTTAACCCTAAACCCAAAAAAACTAAAAACCTTTAAACCCTAACCCTAAAAGTCTGAAAATCTCAAACCCTACACCTAAAACGGTCCGATAAAAAATAGAATCCTAAACCCTAAGGCCAAAAGCGTACAGCCTAAAAACCCGAAGGTCTGAACCGGAACAACATCTAAAGCCTCAAAACCTCAAACACAAAAATCAAAAACATACAAGCAAACTCTACACCAAAACCAGGAAAATCAATGAAACACCTAAGAACTAAATCTTAGAATCCAACAATCTAGACCTTACACCCGTGCCGGCCGGGTGCTTCGTCGCCTGGAGCTGGTGCACGTCGCGCAACCTCTCCTGGGAGCGTAGGACCCAAGAGATTAACACTGAGGGTTTAGGGTTTAGGTTTGATAAGGGTTTTAAGGGGGTTTTTACACACTTCCACCGAGCCGTAGGGCTGTATACGCGGTTTATACAATAGTTTTCTCTGTCGTACAAGGGTTCTGGGTACGCCAGGCGCCCATAACACTCAAGTGGGGCACTCTCCGTTAAAAGATATAAGAAGCAGCTATATGATTCAAGGAAGAGTATTTAGCTTAGGGGTCTTGGGCTGCCTGGGCATCTTGAAGTGGGCGAATCAGTCCAGAGACCTAGAGCGATAGCCCGAAAGGAGACCTGAGCTTAAAAAAAATTGAAGCATCTTGCGTCCTGAACCCTGCACCGGCCAAAACCGGAAGCAAGGCCTAAGCCATAAACCCCATACCCCTTGCGTCCATGCATGGTTTCCCTCAGCAACCGCAGTAGCAAAGCTCATCTCAACCCTAAGTTAAGCCTGTACCCAAATCTTCACCTCGCATGCCCCGAATCCGCGAAAGTTTGAGACCTTCAGCCCTTCATCTTGATGTTCAACCTCGAGGCATCGTGTTGGCTTCCTTCTATTCCGCATCCTACTACTCGGGGTCTTTTTTCTTTGCTGAAACCTCCCAATCTCCAAACCCCACATCGCCCAGGATCTTGGACCGATGAGGAGTCCCCGCCGTAGTCCTTCCGGCCTCAGCTGCGAAACCCGAAAACAGGCAATGATTTCAGGCTGATGGCCGAAGGCAGGGATTCAGGGTTCACAGTCTAGGGATTCCCCTAGACCCTGAACCCTGAACCCTGATTTCAAGTTAATGTAGGGTCTGGGGTACACCCTCCTTCAACCCGCAATTTTGAAGCGCCAGGCTTGCTGGAACAAAGTGTCATTTCCCTGCAGCCCCCGATGCGCAAAGTAAGCCAACAGCCTCGTTCAAACAGTAAAGCGAATCCTAAAAACAGGCATACCTCAAAATGTACCCAAAACCAAAAACAGCACAAAGAACCCTGCAGCACCCGCGCCCGGAACCTCATCACACCCATCACCCCACCCTTTCAACCCTAAACTCTAAACCACAGCTCAACACTAAACTCAGCCAAGCGACCCCGGGTTTCCACAGAGCCGTCACTGAGGAGCTTGGCGCAGGCACCACGAGACATCAGCACCTGGGGCTTAGGGTAATATAGCAGCCTTAATCACTGGAATTGGGTTTGCGGGGTATAGTACAGCAGAAGTTGAAACAAGGAGCCCTAAGATAGTATTACTAAGTTGTCTGACCTCTGTATAGAATCCCGATGAAAGCCATCATCAGATATCGAAGCACGTCCGTGTGCCGAGCGATGGCCGTCAGGGTGTCGCCATCCTTGACCCCAGCCTCAGAGAGCGGTGGTGAGCCATGTCCGCAAACAAGGGTGACCATAACGGTGACTACGGGGATGAATCTAAATTGAAAGGGTGGGCGTCATAGTGCTACTCGGGTAAGCTTAAGCGGGTGCTACTGGTGCTACGGGTCATAGGACTTCGGCAACTGGCTTTCAGGTTTCAGGGCTTAGGGATATCGACTCGATGGTGTTAAGCATTTGGGTTTAAGCGACTCCAGGATTTCGTCGTCATCATCGTCAATAACATTATCATCCTCATCATCATCATGACCCGGCGATAGACTTGTCAATTAAGACCAACCACTGCATGAGGTCGAAACCTGTCCAGAAAAAACAGAAGAAGGTTGAGAAGGGCGGGTGCAACCTTTTTTGCAGGTGCAGGGCTAAAGAGTTGCATGATAGCAGCCCTTCGACGACCCCTTCATAGCAAACCTTACAGCCCCTCATAGTAACCTTCTAGTAATCCGTTCAGTTATCAGTGTACAACGCTTGTAGCGATCCTGACAAACGTTACACCAGCTGCCTCGGCGAGAGTGTCGGCATCGCGGAGGAGTCCTCCCCATGGGCTGGCCAGCGCACATAGCCGGGCGCCTCTGTTGGAATTGAAGGGCTCCTAGGAAGAAGTTGGCTCCGAGTTCTCCTCTCTCTCATGGGTTTATCAACCTCTCATAATAAAGCCAAAACCTGTATCCCAATTCCCTCGCCCCAAAACTCTGCACCTAATCCCACAGTCTGAAATATGCACCGAATCCCCAGCCCGAAGCCTTGAGGATATCGGATCTAAGCCCTAAGCCCCTGAATCAGCATGACCCGGCCTAGCTCAGAGGCGGACCGGCATCGCAGAGAGCCTCGACTGTGGGATTCACGGTTTCGGGGGTGAAGTCCGCGGCTTAGACTTGGGTAAGGTACTGCAGGCAGGCTACAGTGGAATGCTGCAGGGTCATGCAGGAAGAATGCTCTCTTTGGCACAACTCATACCTGGGACGAAGCACGACACGCAGCAGTGATCTCGGAGGTCGTACCAAGACAATGGCCCATCCTAAACAACTGCCGACTGCTGGATAATCCTTACAAAGATCGGGTGCAGAACCGAGGTTTGCGATTCTGGGTTTTACAGGCTTCATCAAACCCTACACTCTGTAAATCCCTACAAAGCCCGTTTACGTGGGGGTGTCCGAAAAAAGGTCCTGAAGCGATTGGAAGGATCAGCCAGGAAGCTACCATAATTCTGAAAGACGCCCATAACCCCTCCCAAAACCTCCTATTAAAACTGTTGTAAGACCGCACGAAACCCTGCAAACCCAGATTTAAGAAAAAACTTACTAAATCCTAGTAGAAGCCTCTAAAATCATGACAACATTACAATTTAATATAATATAATATAATATATAATAATACAATATTATATAATATAATATAATATTATATTATATTCTATAATATAATATAACATTATATTATATTATATAATATAGTAAAATATAATGAAATATAATATAATATAATATAACTTAATATAATTTAATATAATTCAATATAATATAATATAATATAATGAAATATAATATAATATGATATAATATAATATAAGATATTATAATATAATATAATACAATATAATTTAATTTAATTTAATTTAATTTAATTTAATATAATATAATGAAATATAATATAATATAATATAATTTGATTTAATTTAATATAATATAATGAGTATAATTAATATAATATAAGATATATAAAATAATATAGATGATATAGGATAAGATGATATAATATAAGATAATATAATATCATATCATATAATATCATATCATATAATATAATAAAAAACACTATAATAAAATATAATATAATAAAATATAATATAATATCATAAAATATCATATCATATAATATCATATCATATAATATCATATCATATCATATCATATAATATCATATCATATAATATAATATAATATAAAATAAAAAATATAATTTAATAAAATATAATTTAGAAAAATATAATATGATATAATATAATATGATATAATACCATATGATATAATATCATATGATATAATATAATATAATATGATATAATATAATATGATATGATATAATATGATATAATATAGTATAGTATAATATAATATAATATAATATAATATATATATATATATAACTGTTACGTGTATATATATATAATTAATGTTCGTCCAAGAGCTGATCTTCGCGTCCGCCGAGATTTCCACGGACACATGTCGACCGCTCAGCAGTGACACAACGACGCGGATCGCCATGGTGGTACAAGCAAAGTAAATTACTGTAGGGCCTTTAATTATCAGACCCGGGGTTTTGGGGCCCACTACACGATAGTTATGGTGAGGAACCCCCAAAATTGTATAGGCAAATAATTCAGTTCCCTAAAGAAACTTTCAAAGTACTGTTTATCGATTGGTGCTTCGTCGCTCTGAGACTGTAGCTAGCAACGTCCGTGATTTTTGCTGTTGCCCTCATTATCGCTATCTTGACTATCGACCGACTCGTATGCTGTTGGCTTAAAGCTGATGTTGCTGGTGGTGAGGGTGTAGGAGTATCAGCGGCTTTCGGCAAGGTGGTCATGGAGAACCATGCTGTCATCGTCCTTCCTTTTCCCCTTAACTCCCTAAACCCCCAAACCCTAAACCCCTTAACCCTAAACCCCTAAACCCTAAACCCTTCTACCCCTTCAACCCGAACCTCAAGCCCCGAGATCCTAAACCCACAAATCCGACGCTACATCTTTACGACCGCTACAGCATCAGGAAAGACAAACTGCTTGCAACCCTTGTCAAAAAAAAGAGCTTCGATTTAAGTTTACACTGCAAACTTGTCATGCGGATTTTTGTTTTTAGGGTCTCTGGTTTGGGGCTTCGGCTTTACAATATGTCCAACCATAACCCCACAACAATCTACAATCTACCTGCACTCTTCCGTGGGCCCTACCCAAACACCCACAAATCCTAGGCCACGAGCCCTTCGATTTCTGCCTAGGCCCTAAACCCTAAACCCTAGACCCCTAAACCCTAAACCCTGAGGGTCCTCGGACTCTGCCCTGGACCGTAAAACCTCTTCGGGCAACCCCCTCTCCCTGCACTTACCTTGGTTTACTAGGGAATGGAGGAATGGGGTACAATTATAACTACTATTACTACCATATTACTACCATATAACCCTTCTTCCATTCCCTACTAGCCAAATGTAAGTACACAGAATAGTGGGCCTCGCTCTCCAGCTGCCGCCCCGCCTCCCTCTCCAGCTGCCGAACCGCCTCCTGGCCCCGGGTTTGGGCTTAGGGGTCAAAGGCGCCGGGTTTAGGGCTCAGGGCTCAGGCTTGAGGGTTCAGGGTTGAGGGTTTAGGGTTTAGGGCTCAGGGTTTAGGGTTTCAGGTGTTGCTCCCAAGCCACCCTGACATAGGAGTCTAACAAATTCTGCCGGAATCTTTGGCAAGCCCAATATGGTCAGAGTTGAACATACCGCGGAACGCCATGCTAGTCAGCAAGCCCGCTATAGTAAGCTAAACAACCGCTTGAAACCCTCAAAAACCACCCAAAAAATTCTGATCAACACCCTCATAAAATCCCACACTCTTGGAGTGTTCCACCCCGAAAAGCTTGTCGAATTTCGGCTCTGAGTCCCAGTGTTTTGACGGGCTTCGGAGTTTTGCGTTTAGAGTTTAGGGTTCGGCGTTAGGGGTTTAGGATTTAGGGTGGGGGGTTTAGGATTTAGGGTGGGGGGTTTAGGATTTACGGTGGGGGGTGTAGGATTCAGGGCTTAGGAATTAAGGGCGGGGGTTTAGGATTTAGGGCTGAGGGTTCAGAGGGCATCCTGCTCCCGTCGCGCGTGTTTCCGTGCAACCTCCGCCGACCCCACCCTCAGACCCGCAACTTTTCTGCCTGCCGAACATCGTGCTCCTGCCACAGTCCGTGCAAGTGTTGACCGCGACTCATGTTGCTGCCTCCAAACATTTCGTTCCGCATATTTTGGGTGCGAGACGCATTCCGTTCCACAGCACGGTGCGATCTGGGGAACCACCACGGCTTCAGTCCTCAACGATTCCGTGCTTCGACTATAGCCTTACACCCCACCTGTCTCACGACCCACTGACCTGTGGCATGACGTGCAGTGACATCCTGGCACCTGCGATTCCAAAGGCCAGACATCTTGAATTTAGGTTAGGGTTGCCCTTCGCCCTGCCTCGATGATGCTAACGTCGAACTGCCTTGGCTGGTCACGCAGCCCGGGCCCAAGAAGCACGAGAGCCCAGAGTATCCCAACCAAAACAAAGGCTACACCCTGACACTGGCTAACGTCAAGCGATGCTGCGGCACGGATCAGAAAGGCTGCAGGCGCTAGATGTTAAAGGTTGACTGCAGCTTGGCCCCTTAAACCCCCATAAGCCCTCAACCCTAAGACCTGAATCCAAAACCCTAAACCCTAAAACCTAAATCCGAAACACTGCTAAGTTTGGCCCCTGAACAACTCCTCGAAGATCCCAAAGACCGCACCCTGCGCCCGGGCCGAACCAAAACCGCTTCGACATCCCGAAAGCCCTATTCTCCGTGGAGAACCACAAACGCCCCAACAATAAGAAGAATCGAACCTAAAACCCAATCCCTAGAGGCTACTATAAGGAGTGCCATCATGGCTAAAGCAAGCGGCTCAGAACAACAAACAGAGACCCTAAGCCCTAAATCCCTGAACCAAAACTCCTTTTTCCTAAACCCCTAACCCCTAAATCCTAAAACCCCTCAACCATGTACCCTAAGTAAGAACGGGTCTGCCACCAGGCTGCAAGCCGCCGGCCTTCATGTCCTGACCTCTCTGCACCCTGACGGCTGATCCCATTGGGGACTTGACTTTGCGGCGTTGGTAGTAAGATATTTTGCAGCATTGATAGCTAGCAGAGGGTTACTTTCAAGGGTTCTATCAGGATTCGATAATAGAGGGCCTTACTAGTTAGAGGAGGGTTCGGGGTACATCATACTATGATTCTCATAAGGAGCCGGGTTTAGGATTGAGAGTTCAGGGTTAGTGGTTAGCTTCCTTCTTCTTGGCGGTGAGGACCATTTGGTGAGAGGGTGGAGATAAATGGTCAATGCTTGTTCAGCGGTCTATGCGCTTCGTTGGGGCAATCCTCCTTACACGAACACAGGGGCATCTGTCAGGCTTTAGAACGAGTTGGCATACTAGACTTTAATTACAAAAGAGACGACACGGGAAAATTCGCACCATGTTGCAATAATGATACACATTTCTGGTGGTTAAGACTATCAATGTCGCCCCTTTAAGACAACGGCCTACCTTTGAAGCCGCAATCCACATTCCTCCCACGCAACGGTGTAGACCTCCTACCCCGAATCCGAAAATCCCAGCAGCTCAGTTCGGGGTTTAGGGCGTAAAGTACATATAGGGGCCTAAACAATTAATTACCAGTACTATTTTGGTGGTTCCTTATGAAAACTGTAGCAAAAAGGCCCCCAAAACCCTATTCTAATTATTAAGGCCCCTTCAAAGATCAACCCCCGACTCTTTGTGGAGAGCAGCTTCTCGCGAAGGCGATCGACGCAGGCATTCTTCCTGCCCAGCTTCACGACCTGGGAGTTACCGATAACAGGGGATCCTCATATAGTAATTACCCTAAATACCAGGATTACAGTATGAGGACCCCAAAATTAGGACCCCTAATTTTCGGAAACTCCGACCTAGGCTTCTGTCAGTTTGGGGTAGCGAGCTGTAGATCAGAATGCCACTGCGCAATTGAGGGAAGAGATCAGCAGAAAGCTTCCGGGCCCATAGTATTAGAACGAACCATGCAATATCAGTAATAGTAGAAATTGTGAAATACTATAACATACTACCGAAAAGTACACTGAAAGATAAGGCATCTATTCAAACCGAACCAGCAAGATGTCAACAAACACGAAAGACGGTAATGGAAAGAACAATCATGAGCTAGGCTTGGCGTTCTGGCCATGATGGCTTCAGAGTCTTAGGGCTCAGGATTGCAAATTCACATGCTTGCTTCTCAAGCCTGCATTCCTGCTTCTACTGGTCGGAGTCATGGTTTCTGGTTCTCCTGGGCCTTCGGGCTCTTCTCTTTAAGCATTTGGGACTTGATAGAGTTTACGGTTTGGAATCTAGGGTTTTGGAGTTTGGGTCGTTTTTTTGTCAATCCCATGTTCCGTCTGGGGCAAGTCGGCTCCCCGGAGGGCCACGGTTTCGGGTGAGGGACTGTGCTTCCGTAACGCGTTCCTTGGGCCCTAGCCCTAAACCCTAGATCTTACACCCCCAAACACGAACCCTAGACGATCTAATCTCACACGCAACCCTCAACCTTGGCTTGCTGATGGCATCCCCTCAGTATCCCTCAGTCATAGGTCCTATCTGGATATGCCATAAAATATACCGCAAAAACCTATTTTAATTACCAAGGCCCAGGAAGGTTAATCTTAAGCCCGAAACTCCCCAAACCCCTAAATCCAAACCCCTAAAAGCCTAACCCCTCATCCCTAAACCTAAAATCCTAAGCCCTAAACCCTTGGCGCCCGACAAGGTCGATCTGCTGCTTTCGGGACAGGGTTCTCCGCATCGTCGGAGGCGGGAGCTCAGCCTTGCGGCCGTCTGCAATGACAGTTGGAATGAGGCTTTAAGGGAACCCTTACAGGAACCCTTCAGGGTTCCTGTATACAAGCGGTTCTATATGGAATACTACAAGTGTTCCAAATCCGGAGGCCTTAAGAAGTAGAAGGTTGCATCTGGACTATATTCTGATAGAACTACATTCAGGAACCCTAAAAAAAAACATCACTAAACTTTCGGGTTTCTCAATGACAGTTTCGGGTTTAGGATTACTAAAGGTTACTGTAAGGGCCGCTATATGCCTTTAGGAAGTGAGGCTTTCAGGTTTAGGCTTTGGGTTTTGAGCTTAGGGCGGGTTTCGAGTTAATCAAGGGTGGGACTGCAACCAAGTTCAACGGATGTGACAGAAACACCACAAGCTTCGTACCGCAGTGCACCCAACCAAGCTGTCATTGAGGACTGTGGTGTTCAAGCCAGCTCTTTCAGCATGTTGCGGTTGAGGGTCTTTGCTGCCTCGAGTTAAAGTTGTGGGCTTGGGTTCACGGTCTGCAAGTCCAGAATTTGAACACTGCGCAGGCACTGCCACGCCTTCGGTGTATTTCATCGTTTCACGATGCAGCGTTCCTGTCTGGTTTATTCGGTGCCCGGTGCGGTGCCATAAAGGTTCGCAGATTGTCAACTTACGTCGATTGTGTTTTACGGAATTGGCTGCAAGTATGGCTTTCCAACCTCCTACCCGCAACCCCAGATCAGTATATCCGTAAACCCGAACCCTCAGCCCAGAATCCTTTCGAAACCACAAACGGCCCAAACCCTAGACCCCACCGACCCCACCATATTACATCGATATATTATAACATGTCATACATACATATGTATATATATATATATGTATATATATATATATGTATATACATGGATGTGCATGTGTATAGAATGCATGCATGCATACCTTCATACCTACATACCTACATGCCTAAATACCTGCCTACATACCTACATATATACCTACATTCATACCTACTCATACCTACATACATGTCTGTATACTTTCACTTTCACTTTCCTCGTTGCACAGACGTCGACTGTGCTACGAATAGTGGAGGACAGGCTTCAAGCCCGGCAACGCTGTGATATTCACATCCTCCGCCCAGCAGCCAGGAGCTTGTAGCCCCCGGCACGAATGCCCAAAAGCGGGGCGCTGACTACACCACTCTCTCATACACAAACAAGTAAACATCTCTTCTCAAGGAGTTTACCCGCTGTCGCGAGATTCGCACAGCAGGCACTCCATCATCGGCAAGCATGAAACTAGAAGACATCGCACAATAGAGGAGAGTTTGGTAGTGACCCATATCCGGGACCTCGCCCAGATGCACTATAACAGAATTGAGTCGATACTCTGCAGACTGACAGTGGAGTCCATCAGTGAAGACAGGAATCCCAATGAAAGGATCAGGATCAACCTCGTAACGGCGCTTACTCGCTCTCGGTCTGTCAGTTGCATAGTGGAATCGACTGATTTGCAAAATGACTATCGGAGTCGGAACTAAGGCTGCATGCTTTTCCTCCTGCTCGTGCCACTTCCGAAGCAGAAAACCAACAGAAGTCAAGCAGTTACAATCATCTTCAAGATTGCCCGGAGGTGGCAAGAGCAAAGGAGCTGAGCCACCAGCGTCAAAAGTGCGGGGCACACCTTCGTCTAGGCCCCTGGATTGCCAGAGTAGCGAAATGCGGTCTACCTCCAGCAGAGAGCCTTCACAAAGGAAGGTCAGAAACTCCGCCACATCATGCTGTCTGCTCGGATATCGCCATCCCTTGACGACCGAGAGCCAAACTGGGTGCATCCACAAGTGCACCAAGGAGTCTGAGGCCCTACGCAGCAAGCCACGAAGAAAATCCCCATGTTGCAATTTGAACACATTAAAGCACTGGCCCGGTTGACAAGCTGCATGGAGAAGGGCTTTCAGAAGCGAATTGGCATAACAGTAGTTACTGGCATTGCCAAACCTGGCCTTCTCTACCGCGTCAGGGCGGCCAATCTCTTGCTCAAGGCGCTCAATTGGTGCAGGGATCGCCAGGCTTTCTGCGCTGCTTCCACCCGGTTGCCCACCTCGAGGAACATACCCAGGATTGGAGCTTCGTACTCCTCCGCCAACTTTCTCATCCCATGGAACCGTGTGACAACGAAGTCTTGCGAGCTGAGGATGAAGAGCTCCTGGAGGGCTTGGCGGATCGTACTGGGTGTCTGTGCATCCGCCACCACATGCCTGTTCTCCGTGGGGCTCCACCGCATCGCCTGTACCAGCGACTCGTCCTTGGTCAGCCACTCCATTTCGATGGCCTTCGACCGGGATGAAGGGGAGGCCATCATCTCCTCGAACCCTTTCGCCACCCGCTCCAGCACATGTTGGAACAGTACCACTCTCATGGGTGATGTCAGCTGCTCCGGTGATTGCTCCTTCGTGCGATGCCAGCCCGACCCCACCGCATACAGGCTCTGAGCCAAGTTGCCCGGTCCTTGAGCCTGTAGAAACATGACATAGGCTGTGTCCTGGTGGAAGATGTTGAGTTGAACTTCTTGTCGAAGGACGATTGTCGTGAGGAGGTTCACCACCGCTTGGAGTTCCTCCAGCCTTCTGTCGCCGATCTGGGAGTCCTGCTGGCCCTGGGGGTTCTGAGTCGATGGTCCTCCCTTCTGTGGCCTCTGGCCTTGCTTGTTGGGCCAGGATCTGTAGGAGCGTGAGCCCCCCTTCTGGCCCTTGCCTCCTTTGCCGCCCTTGCCTTCGCTTTGGGGCTCCAACCGGTTTTGGCGCTGCCACTTCTGAGGTCTGTCGTCCTCCAGTTGGTCCGAGAGGGCGAACGGGTCCTCCAGTCCTCTCACCATGCCCTGGATCATGTGCAGCTCCTTCGTGGCCTCCCGTAGGTCCTGGAGCTCCATGGGGAGTGGTCCCTCCCCCTCCTCCCGAAAGAACATGTTGGCCGAGGGTTCCGGATGGCAGGCCTGTCAGTCCTAAGTGGCCCCCTCGAGCAATACGGTAGTGGAGGTAGACTCCATTGAAAATCCCTATGCACGACCGCAGGTGAGCATCTTTGCGAGTGTAGCTCTGACCACAGTACTGACAAGGGTTCTGAATACCGATCTTGTTCCGAGTGATCTCCTGAATGCATTTCTGAATCAGCGGGGCTCGTTCTGGATGCTGTTTCTGCATGTGTCGACGAACATATTGTGGACGGCCACACCAATGGTTGCATTCAAGGCAGTGATTATGTTTGGACCTGACAATCTCAGCCTGAGCTAGAACTTTCCAGTCACTGTCCTTGGCAAGGGAGAGTAATGTCTCCGAGTTCACAAGCGACTCGTTCAAAAGAGGGAGTACTGTGACTTCAGGGCGGTCCTGGCTATAAATGGCACGTAGGAATTCGCAGCTGCGACTGTTCACGTGACAAAAGAAGGCCGGCCAAGTCGTAAAGCGATACCTACAGTGACGGCATTGGGGCATCCCGTCCAATGCATGTTCCATAGGTGAGGTCTTGCGCGCCTGTGCCCTCTCTACATCACGGGCTTCCTGTTGGTCGGCAAAGTGCTTGCTGTACTGATGGTGGCCTAGAGAAGCTTGGGACATGAAGTACTGGCCACAGATCTCGCACTCAAAGGTTTCATGTAGGACCTTCTCCACACAAACCACTCTGGCTTTGGCTTCTTGAGAGGGCACAAGACACTGGGGCTGCCAGAGGTTGGCCATCGTAGCAAACAGCTGCCCTCTCACCAAATGCCGCCACTGCTGCTGCTCATCAGTGAGCTGGAGCGATGGACCTAGGTGTGCATCAAGTTCCAAACGTCGGGTGAAAGCTCGTTGTAGGCGCTGGACCGGCGAGGGGAGCTGCAGTCTCTTGACAAAGTCCACATTGGTTTCCCTCGTGAACATGCTGTACGAGCGCACAAGAGAGCGGGCTTGGACAATCAGCTGTGTTTGCAGAGCCTGCATTTCGGCTAGAGGAAGGCCGGTACACTCGAGGCCATGGAGAAGGGCCGGCCAGATGCAGCCCTGCCAGAGCTGAAGTCGGAGTCTTTGAGGAATCGAGCGATTGCGGAGTACGATACCTAGCCTCGATAAAGAAGCCCGAGCAAGACGTAGCCTGTGCTCATATGTTTCTCGTTCGAATCGCCGATATGAGATCACGACCCCAAGGTACACATGCTTCTGGACTACCTTGATATAGACCGGAGAGCCATCAATGGAGAACTTGAGGTGAGGGCCATCCTTGAGTCGCACCACGTACCTATCCATGGTTTTACATAGCCAGTGGGCCATGAAGAGTGAAGAGAACAACCGTCTTGTCCATGCTGACACACAGGCCTCTCCGGTGGAGTGAGGTGAGCACATAGCGAACCGCGGCGTAGGCTTTCTCCACATCCCTGCCAGTCCTGAGTAGCCACGCGAAATGCTTGTCGTCTGCGTAGACTGTGCCAGCCCGGGCGATGTCAAGCATCTCAGGGTCGTGCAGCTGCCTCAGCACCCAGGCGCTGTACAGCGCCCAAAGGATGGGTGCCAGTCAACATCCCTGCCGTAATCCACGGTTCAGGCTTATCCTCTTTGACTGGGATCCATGTTGGATTTGGAGTCGCGCTTCGGCGTGGATGAGCAGCACTGCTTGGATCAGGGAGTCCGGAACTGCAGCTGCCCTCAGGGCCGCCTCCAAATCTTGTCTCGGCACATAATCATACGCCCCTGTGATATCAAGGGACAACTGAAGGCCTCCGCATACTTGAAGTCCTGTCTTGCCTTGCCGCCTAGCATGTGGGTCATTTTGGTTCTGTGTACTCAGGGTGCGAACGGCAGCACAGTGACTGAGAACCCGATCCAACGCTTGCTGGAGGGTACGGTGTGGTACATAGGCAAATTGCGGGACCTCGTGTAGGTAGTCCACCGCGAAGGGTTGTAACCGACCTGCAAGGACTGCTGCAAGGACTTTGGCTTGTAGAGGAAGAAGGCATATCGGCCTCAAATGGGCCGGGGATCGTAGCGTCTTCCCAGCCTTGGGTAGAAGGACCAACTCGCTGAGGTTCCACTCCAAGGGGAGTGAGGTTGTGCCGGCTGAGAGGTGAGCCTGGAATTGTCTGTGAAGTACCTCGACGACCTCCGGGGCGAAGAATTTCCATAACGCTGCTGGTGCACTGGATGAGGGGAGGACTTTCCCAGGACGAAGACGTTGGAGTGCCTGTTGGATTTCGGCAGTCGTGATGGCCAGGTCCTGAGGGAGGCAAGCCTGTGAGGAGCACGGGGTCCCATGTAGAGAAGTTCGAAATGATCCACAATTTGCTGGAACTCCTCTTCATGGGTTTGGAGGCTGCCATCAGATCGGCGTAGTTGAAGTCTCCGAGTCTCCGACGGGGAACCTTCGGGGCGAACTGTTTGGCTGCTTGGTGAATGTTGGCGTCCTGCACTACCGCTGCTATCTTGGCCGTCTTCCGGGATCGGCAGGCCTTCCGAAGTTGTCTGGCTTGTTGCTGTATACGGCTCGAGAGTCTCCAGGCCTGAAAGTAGAGGCGAAAGGGGGTGCCCTCACGTCTCCAAAGTCCCATGTCCTGTCCAAGTCGTTGGCCTTCGAAGTCCTCCACCAGGCTGGTAGATCTCACTGACCCTTCCTGGGCCATCGCCGAGGTCGTAGCCTTCCAGCCTGCGAGAAGTTGAGCATCAACGGAGGCTGTCTCAGCAAGAGTTTGAAGCCCAGGGACCACATGGGTTCTCAGGCACTGTGCGAAGGCTTTATTGTGGAGGTTGGCCCTGACCTGCCGGTTGGCACGAACGGGGCTTGCACCGGTCGAGCTTGCTTGGCAACTGAGTCTACCAGATTGCCCCGAGAGATGACAAAGTCAATCTGAGTTCCAAGCCGATCCTCTGCAGCATGCGGAGGGAGAAAAGTCCTCGCGGGGACACCCCCCTGGGACCATGTGTTGAGTACGCAGCAGCGATGCGCTCGGAGAACATCAATCAGTTCTCCTTGATCTGGGTGAGGTTCTTTGCTCTGTAGACATCCTGGTCCACATGTGGGAGGGTCTTCCCGGAGCGACTGGTTCAGGTCACCGACTACTATGCAGCCGTGCCTTTGCGGAGTCGCTCGAAGCCACCGGTCTAGTAGCTCCCAGATTCGCCTGCGTAGCTTCAGCAGCGCCTCCTGTTTGTTGCCTTTCAGACTCGCCTTCTGGAGGTTCCACGCGTGCTGGTAGAGGCAAAGGCAATCTAGCGGTGTGGCAAGTAGCAGTCGCAGGTGAAGGGCACGCCCTGGGATCAAGGCTGCCGTCCGGATCTGATCTGCATTGACCAGACCTGTGCGGACAAGGCACATGATGCAGGATTTATCCGATTTTTCACTTCCCGCGCTGTGAACAACATGCCAATTGATCGCACCTCGGTTCGTGAACTTGGTGGTGTACTCCAAGTCTGCAGGCCAGGCTGTCTCTTGCAAGAAGCAAATGTCCACACCCCGGTTGGCCTCTGCCTCAGCCTGAAGCCATGTGAGCACTTCATAGTACAAAGTATCATTCAGGCCTCCTGTGTTCCAGGTCAGCACCTTCAATCTTGGGGCCTGTGCCGATCTGGTGAGGGTGTGTCTGCCAGCAGGACCTGATGATGTACTTGGTGGCCTGATTGATGTCGAGCCGCCTTGCTGGAGTTGCCTTAATGAGACTTTCCGACCACGATACCACGTGGAGTGCAATGGGTTGAGCTCTGCACGATGAATGGCTCGTGCATAAGCACGCTTCCTGGGCTGCCAGGCACCTGAGTGGTGCGGGAAGCTGTGGCTGTCGCCACCCGAATGCTTCGCCCTGATGTAAGCTGGAGCTTGCTGTTGATTGGCTCCAGAGTTCCCTGGGTGTTCGGGGAACTCAACCCTCGCATCTGCAGCCACTGCTGTAGTTTCAAAGAAGAGACATTGGAAAACGAAAAGGCCGGTGAGTCTCTATAGTAGATGGCCAAAGTGACTGCCCCGGGGGCAACTACGATGTCGTGGTGCAGGACCGGGAGTAGGCAACCTGCTGTTGTGTTCGACGTGCGCAGCTGAGGGAGATCGTACGGTAGGGAGGCTTGGGAAGTGGTTCAGGATCAGTCTGAGGAGGCCGCCCAAGGCAAAAGCAATGTGGCTCAGGAAGAGGACCTGGCTCACCTTTATAATCCTTGGGATCAGGACAAAGTAGCACAAATCTGATGCAAGACTTGATCGAGCCACCGGCCACGTTCTGTAGGACCCGCAAGTACTGTACCTGGCCAGTCGTGTCATAGGCAGGCATGAAGTGGGATAGAGACTGGCAATCGCAGTGGCAATGGCAACGGCACCGCTGAGCACAGTTTTCCTCATATCTTCGCCGGTTAAGGGCTGCCAGGCTCCAGCAGATGCCACTCCGTGGCAGAGGCAATGGAAGCTCTGCAGGCTTGAGGTGACCACAGGGAGCAAAATCACATCAGGTGATCCCTGTGTCCTATCACATACCGCTGGCCTACTCACGTCTGGTGGGGCGGGCTCGCCTGAGCAGCATGCTAGGCATCCCAGTGCACCGGCAAACCCTCTGAAGCACCGAACAGTGACACACATAAGGTATGCAGCGACACACATAAGGTAAGCAGCCCACTTCCTGGAAGGCCTCGCTTTCGGCTTGGCCTTGGCAGATGGAGTAGCCAAAGTCGTTGCAGCCGGCGAAGTCAGGGTAGTGGAGTTATCCGGAAGTAGGCCACCGCCCGAGGAGCTCGCCGTAGCAGGGCCATCAGAGTGGCCATGTCCCAGCCAGTCAGGATCCGCCATATTGTCGGCCCCATCGAAATCGAAGTCGGCGATTGGGTCCTCGTCATCCTCGACTGCTGGCCTTCCCGCCGTGCGAGCACGAGCCTCCTCGATCGGGCCGTCATCGCTGCCACACCAGAGGGCCCACGGGTGGGCTGTTCCACGAGTCGGCAGAGACTGCAGGTGAATCCCCAAGAAGCCCGATCGCAGGGCGTCAGCATCTATGTCTGTCAAGGCTACCTGCACATCATGTCCTTCACGGATAAGTGCATCAGCTACTGGGAATGACAATGCCCTCGCTGGAGGTTCGTTGACTGGAATGGGAGGCGGCGGTCCTCGTGGTGCATCCCAAATCCGTACTCCGCGGGCAGGTCCTGGCACATCAGGAGTGGCATCCGTGTAGTCATCCTCCATCCGAGAGCTGGTGCCGCCACCCGTTCGGGAGTGCATGCCGGCCCCCTTGAAGCCCCACAATCCTTGAGCCCACGCAACACTAGCGAACCAAGACAGAGGTCGAAAGCGACCAGTCCATGCCACTAGGCAGTGCAGTCCACAGAATGCATGAGCAGATGTGAAAAACCTGCAAGGGCACATCATGGCAGATCGTGAGGATGGGCCCTGCTCTCGGTGTGTCGCCTTCATGATGCACAGGCCACGGCAGCACACTAGTTCCCCTGTAACCGCACCAAGCATAACCAGCGGAACTAGACAACACCAGAGGGCCTCTGCCAGGCCTGTCGGTCCCGGACTCCAGCTCGCAAGAGGGAGTCGTATGGCTCCATTCCAGGCTCGCCGAATCGAAAACCTAGTCCATGGTGTGCAGAAAGCCATCCTGAAACAGATAAACTGCTTGTAGCATAGCCAAGCCAAATTGACGATCATATCCCAAAGTTCTGTCAAGGACAATGATCCTGCCCTGGCCGTCCAGCAATCTCCAGGCATCAAACCACATTTTGAAGGCCCCCACTGACTCCCAGCGTTCACGGAGCCTAGCTTTACGCCTGCGGGTCTCTGAAAGCTCAAGCCCCAGCCATTGCCACGTGAGTTGGCCCAGCAAGCAGTTTTCCACAAAGGTCTCCAGAGCAGAGGGCTGGTGGAGCCTAACAGACCAGCGAGGCATTTTATTGGAGCCATGAACAGGCACCAGTTCCATGGCAGCCACGGCATCCCCGAACCAAGCCAAGAGAGAAAGGCGCCCTGCACAAGCTTGAGACTCAAGTTCGCCCCACAACCCCACAACCAAACCGAGCCAAACCAAACCTTCTCCCACAACTCGCTCACGCCGGTCCGTCCGACCGACATCGCAGAGCCGAGATGCTTATGTCTGTATACATGCATACACACATACATGCATACATACCTACCTACCCACATACATACATACATACATACATACATACATACATACATACATACATACGCATATCTACATTCATACATTCATGCATTCATAAATCATATGTACTTAAGCATTTGTATATATGTACACACACAAAATGTGTTTGTGTATGCAGTTGTCTATTTATGAACTTATTCACTCATATGGTTTCTACTTCTGCGGTGCTTGTATACTACCTTACAACCGTACTTACTTCTGCTATTGCCCTAAACCCTAAATCCTAAACCCTAAGCCCTAAACCCTAAACCCTAAACCCTGCTCGGTCGACTCGGCCAAGCAGCAGGTTTCAGCTAGCTCCACAGCATGGGCCGGGCCAGACCGCGCAGCATCAAAGAGTACTATGGGGGCCTTAATAATTGGAAAGGGCTTTGGGGTATATTATACTATAGCTATAATAAGGAACCCCCAAAATAGTATAGGTAATTATTCAGGCCCCTATATTACAAGGCTCAGGGTCGTAGTTGGGTTGGAGTTCGGGCTTGCGAGTCAGGGACCACCGGACTTCTCTTACGTCTAGAAGCTGTGGGTCGCGGTTTTGGTCTGTGGCTCTGAGATTCCAGCCCCCAAAGGTTAGAAGAGGGAAGTCCTAGCGTCTACACCATGCCTTGCGTCAGCATCCTGTCTCCGAGAATCTCATGGTCGGATCTGATTTGGGCCAGAGTCAGAAAAAGACGTACTTGCATATGGGCATAACAGGGCCTTACAAGGGTTTTGGGTGTCATAAGGGCCTACGGTATGCGACTTCTGGTCGACTCACGCAAGATCCCCATCAAAGCCCAAGCTCAAGAATGTCGAACAAAATCCATGTCAAACCCTAAACCCCGAACTCCTATAACCCAAACCCTACACCCTAAAACCTAAATCCCAGAAGCCCCTCAAGGATGCTTTTAACTTTGACATCCTTCAGCCAAGTCCTGCGGGATTTCAAGCTCGGCAGTGCGTGTTGCGTCATTGTCCTCGACCTCCTCATCACCATCACCCCAACTCAACATGAACATCGCCGCTAACACCACCCATCGCCATCAAAACCATGACCACCTCACGGGCACCTTCACTAGCAGCCTCGCCAAGCCCTCAATGCCAGTGTAAACCACCACAACCCTTATCATTGCCAATGCCGACGCCACCCATCTTCAATTTTAAAATCATATCGTCATCGCGGACGCCACCACCATCAGGATCATGGCCCTGCAACGGCAACAGCAGCAGGGGCAGCACAGCGGAAGCTTCAGCCCACAACCCCAGAAGGAACTACACATGGTGAATGTGTCGGGGCCATGCTTCCATGCTTTGCAAGCTCAGGGCCGAGAGATTTCCAGCTGGCTGGCCGAGCCCCGACTACCGAAGAGCAAGAACTCCTTCTCTCTTTTTCTTTCTCTAGGCCTGTCGATGCGCGAGAGGATGGCACGCAGCAGGCGTCTGCCTGCGACGACACAGCGCAGTGCGAAATTCTCAAAATCCCTGACCACTGGTCAAGCGTCACGAGTGGGCTCTTGCGGCACGAAGCTTGAAAGAATGAAAGAAACAGATGGAGGGCGAGATTGGGGAGTTGGAAAGTTTGGAGGTTAAGCCATCGAACTTTACAACTGGCTGAGCTTGAAGTTTAAGCATTTGATCAGGAATTCAGATTGAAAGTGTGAAGCCGCGACGGCGTATGAAGTGCGGCAGATGTGAAGTTGAGGACTTGGGCTCGAGGAAGGAAAGCTTGAAAGAGGCCTTTGAAAGTTTCAGGAGTCTGAGATTGAAAGCTTGATGAAAGCTGCCAAAAGTCTCAGAATTCCAAAGACTGAATTTTCCATCTGCCAGAGTTTGAAAGCTTCAAAATCTGAAGACATAGACCTTGAGAGCGAAAGTTGGAGAGTTTGAAACATTGGAAGTTTGAGCTTGGAAACATGCAAATGTGGGAGCTGCTCTGATGCTTTATGTGTATCATTCAGGGCCTATGTCTTGAGTATGAAGATTAACCCCAGAGTTTCGCCAGAATAAGCTAAACCTAAACAACACCTTCATTAAAGTAGGGTTATACGCGACTTGATGGAGGTTTTGCTTCCCTAACTACCCTTTTCAGCTGTCGGAGTTCTTCAAAAACTCTCGCCTGCCTTAGCCTCCAAGACTCGGGATTGGAAAGACTCTAGAGTTTTAAATACATCAAAACCTCATTACTCAAGCCAGACTCGGGGCTTTGGACATGTCATCAATGACCACGACTAAGCAACACCCAGCAAGGTAAAGAAACGTGATAGGGCGGCATAATGTCATCAACCCCGTTGGCAACCGAGCATGAGTAACAGGCATAAACCCCACTTCATGCCAGGGTTTTTCAGACCGTCAAAAGTTGATACCCATCCAATCTCCAAACTCGGCGGACCGTCAAGCTTTCCACCGCGACGAGTTCGAAACCTTCAACAGCTCACAAACGCCTCAAAACGATCGAACTCTCGAGCTGTCATGCCGCTCAAGCTTGAGCTCCCAAACCCCTAAGCTTCGAAACTTTCGAGCTGCCCCTAACATGCCAACGCCCTCAGCTACAAACCCAAACTCTCACCAACACCTCATAGAAGCCCCGAAAAAGATCTTTGTACAACACCTTAACTCCTATTATTACTAGCAACACCTCATAGAAAACCCGAAAAACGCTTGTTTTTTACCAATCATTTAAAGCCGACCCGCCCAAAGCTGGGGCTCCAGGCATTCGGATCGCGTAGATGCACACCTGGCCCTCCTGCACCTGTGGCTGCGGCCGGGCTCTGGGAGTCAGGCTTTACGGCTTCGGGTTTAGGGGTTTAAGATTTTAAGGGTTTAGGGTTTAGGGGTATAGGGTTTGGGGTTTGCGGTTGAGGGTGGTTGTTAGTGTGGATTTTGCAGGCTCCGGATTCCTGAACAACTTGGAACACCTGTCATACACACCCTGTCAAACCGTTGCAAAAACCCTAAACTTGGAAACTAAACCCTAAACCTGACCCTAAACCCTAAACTTGAACCCTAAACCCTAAACTTGGACCCTGAACCCTAAACCCTAAAAGCGCTTCAAGAGCCGGGGCCCTGGCAGAAAGCAGCGCAGGCTTCACCGCGCACTCGAAGCTGATCTCGGCCTCCAGAGGTGTGGTTTAGGGTTTTAGGGCTTTCGGGGCGTTTGGGGTTTAGGGTCTTAGGGCTTTGGGGTTTACGGTTTTAGGGTTTATGCTTTAGGGTAATGGATCTTTAGGGCTTCAAGGGCTTTAGGGTTTAGGGTCTTGTTTTGGGGGTTATGAGGGCTTCTGCTGGGTTCTTGTTCAAGGATTCTTAACTGAAGTTGTTCTACAATCCATCGTAAATAACCAGGGTTCTTGATTCAGCTACCAGGTTCCTGAAAAGGAACCCAGACTCAGATGCTCAGGGAGTCCTCAAATGGTTTCATTTCGCAGGAAGTATATTCTTTAGGCTTTAGAAAACTGAAGGGTTCGGGATCTAGGGTTAGTGTTTATGGTTTAAAGTCTAGGGTTTAGGGTTTACGGCTCGTCGTGTACTGCTTGCTATACAGTGCAGACACATGCGAAGGGTTGCTCTGAGGACGGAGCTGGCCGGATCAAAAGATCTAGCAACACGCAAGCTTCGCAGGCAGTCAAGTGTCTCTCAGAGATCGAGACTGCTGTTGAATTCTTCCTTGGGCGGGATATCCTCAGGATTCCCACGTCTGAACCGCCTGAGAGCTGTCTTTCCGGAACACAGCTGAGCGACGCTCTTCTGGCTTGCCAAGTGTAGGACTTCCAGTAGCCGAGTAGCGGAGTCCTGTTTTTTTACATCTCTCTCCCTTCGGCGGCCTCGACGTCGCTGGCTGTGCCGAGCTTGCTCTGAGGCTCGTAGACAGACATGAAGCCATGCACATAGGTTTCCAAATGCATGGCCTGCGCTCCGGATGCACAGATGTAGACGATGGGCGTGTACTGCAAGGAGTTCTCCTCGGAGCCGAAGCCCTTCTTGTAGCGGAGCAGGCGACTCACTGCACGGCTACCAAGCAGCTCAGCTGGAATTGAAAGAGCTCTGGGATGCCAAACCCTAAACCGTGGCTCTGCAATCCGGCGAGCTAGGAGTCACCCGAAACCCCTGCAGGAAGGCTTTTGTCTCAGGCCTGTCTTCGGCTGAGAAATTCCCTCGTGTGGTTTAGAGTTCAAGGTCTTTTTAAGGTTTAAGGGCTAGGGATGTTTAGGGCTGTTTAGGGTTTAGGGCTTGGTGCGCTATCGGCCCGACTCTATTTGATGCTAGCCTGAGGGCCCAGAGCTCGGGCTCATCCGGTGAGACGAGACCAGGTCCTTGAAAGCTGCGAAGTAGTAATGGTCTCTGGGTCAGGGCCGCTCAAGTCCTACCCACAACTACAGCCTGGACCGTAGACCCTAACACTGCATGCAAATTACAAACTAGATAATTATACCTTTCCATGTATATCCCGTTCTCGTCCCAGCAGAGGGGACCCTGGCTTGCTGATCTCTAAGGGGCCACCATCTGACAGCTGCAAGGCTTTGGCCGAAGCTCCATTTTTCCAGTGGCGCGTGGGCATTGAGCCCGAAACCCTGCGCCCTAAACTGCAGCGACGACTGCAGGTCTGGGAAGAAATGCTGGAACACCTTCATTTAGGGTGGTTGTCAATATTAGGTTCCCTTTTTGGGTACCCTAAATAATACGTGCCGTACAAAAGGAGTGACCCAAGCAGGGACCCTAATTTTGACAACCACCCACTTAGGAACTCAGAGTGCAGCGTAGCGAACTCCCGACAAGCGACGATTGACACCGCGAACACTTCCGCCGTCAGGCCTCAAGGATTCCCTGAAACTGCAAACCCCGAACCCTAACCTAAAAACCGTAAATAATAAAAACAACCTCTAGGCCCTAAACGCTACACCCTAAACCCCCAGAAAACCCTAAAACCCCAAAAGCCCTCAACCCCAAACCCTTACAAACCCTAAATCCCAAAAGCCCTCAAACCCAAAACCCCTAAACCCCTAAATCCCAAATCCCCACAAGCCCTCAAACCCTACACCCTGAAACCCCAAAAACGTAACCCCAAAACCCAGAAGACCTCAAACCCTAAGCCCTAAAAAAACCAAAAAAAGTAAACCCCAAGTCCCCAAAAGGCCCTGAGCCCTAACCTTTGAACCCTAAACCCCAAACGCCCTAAATCCCTAAACCCCAAAAAATAAAACCCCAAAACCCCCAAAACCCCAAACGCCCTAAATCCCTAAACCCCAAGAAAGTAATCCCCAAAAACCCCAAACGCCCTGAATCCCTAAACCCCAAAAAATAAAACCCCAAAACCCCCAAAACCCCAAACGCCCTAAATCCCTAAACCCCAAGAAAGTAATCCCCAAAAACCCCAAACGCCCTGAATCCCTAAACCCCAAAAAGTAAAACCCCAAAACCCCCAAAACCCCAAACGCCCTAAATCCCTAAACCCCAAAAAAGTAATCCCCAAAAACACCAAACGCCCTGAATCCCTAAACCCCAAAAAGTAAAACCCCAAAACCCCCAAAACCCCAAACGCCCTAAATCCCTAAACCCCAAGAAAGTAATCCCCAAAAACACCAAACGCCCTGAATCCCTAAACCCCAAAAAGTAAAACCCCAAAACCCCCAAAACCCCAAACGCCCTAAATCCCTAAACCCCAAAAAGTAAAACCCAAACCACCCCCAAAACCCCAAACGCCCTAAATCCCTAAACCCCAAAAAGTAAAACCCCAAAACCCCCAAAACCCCAAACGCCCTAAATCCCTAAACCCCAAAAAGTAAAACCCAAACCACCCCCAAAACCCCAAACGCCCTAAATCCCTAAACCCCAAAAAGTAAAACCCCAAAACCCCCAAAACCCCAAACGAGTAAAACCCCAAAACCCCCAAAACCCCAAACGAGTAAAACCCCAAAACCCCCAAAACCCCAAACGCCCTAAATCCCTAAACCCCAAAAAGTAAAACCCCAAAACCCCCAAAACCCCAAACGCCCTAAATCCCTAAACCCCAAAAAGTAAAACCCCAAAACCCCCAAAACCCCAAACGCCCTAAATCCCTAAACCCCAAAAAGTAAAACCTCAAAACCCCCAAAACCCCAAACGCCCTAAATCCCTAAACCCCCGAAAAATAAACCCCCAAAACCCCAAACGCTTTAAATCCCTAAACCCCAAACACAGTAAAACCCCTCAAAACCCAAAAAAGAGACCCGACATCCTGCAGCCCCGGGCCCCGCCTCTCGGCCCTTCCGGGCGGGAGCGCAGTAGTCGCCGTGGGACATGACCTCGGGCACTCCCGGCTTTAGGGGGTTTTAGGGGGCTTGGGGGTTTAGGGGGCCTGGGGGTTTTAGGGGGCTTGGGGGGTTTAGGGGTTTGGGGGTAAAGGGGGCTTGGGGGATTTAGGGGTTTGCGGGTTTGCGGGTTTAGGGGTTTAGGGGGCTTGGGGGGTTTAGGGTTTCGGGAGGGACTGGGGTTTAGGGTTTTTGAAGGTTCGAGGGAGCCTCGAGCAACTGGTTTGCCAATTCCTCGGCGGACGGATCCGCCATTCTGCCCGCCACCAGATCCCCAGTCTGGTAGCCTGGTCACGCCTTGTGTCGACACTCGAGAAAGGAGAACAGCCGATGGCAACCCTCCTTCCAAAAGACATGAAATCCATTGGAGGAGCGTCTTCCCTTGGCCGTCTTGACCTTGCATCGCCGACATTGAACTTCTTGCATATCGGCTTGCCGTTGTTGAAGATGGTGGTGCAACGCTCGGGGACCACTGGGCTTAGGCCCTCGGGGTTTGGACTTAAGCTTTGGGGTTCTAGGGTTTAGAGTTCGTAGTACCTTTAATGCCTTGGGTGAACATCTACAGCCAGAGCTACCCCATTACCTTACTTTCTATCCATACCGACAGCCGCACAACCCTTCATGCAGACCACTCAGCACCTGAAGCACCAATAAACCTCAATCCGATCTTCGTAACTATTCCCGAATCGTCTCAATCCCGAAGCGGTCCAAGCCAGAGGTTGACGCGGCGGCCTTGGCAACCTACAGCGACTATAACGGCAATACCCTTATTGGTTATCGGAGTGGGATTTCGGGTTTCGGGCTGAGTGTCATATAGGTATCTGCTTTAGGCATACCATGGAGTCACTCGTCCCTAAACCCTGAACCCGAAAAATGAGATCAGCCATATTAGAGCCGTGAAAGTTACAGTATCTTCTGCGATGCTAGGGCGTCGGGCTTTTGGGCTCTATGGTCTAGGGATTTAAGCTTATAGCTTCAAGGTTCCGCGGATTGGGGCTTAAGGGTCGCTACTACGGTCTTAGGGGTCATACTGTCGGGCTTGCTGATTCCGGGTTTGGGTTCTGAGATGGAGGCTTCTTTTGAGGCATTCTTGTCTGGACTCCGCGCATCATAGTAAGAGCCCGCCAGTGAAACCTAAACCAGACCCTCAATGCTAAGCGCAGCGTGAAGATCCGCTCTTAACCCAAAAGCAAACCCTGAAGTCGTTACTAACACCTCGCAGTCGCTTGTAAGGCTGCAGCCAGCTTGGTGTAGTCCGTCCTGCAATCGGCCCCTCAGGGCTTAAACCCTGGCCATGAACCTTAATTCTAAGCACCGCACACCCTTGCACGCTAAACATCCAAAGCCACAAACATCCCGGGGCCAATCCCACAAAAATGCTCCTTGGCTGGCCAATTGGCACTTCGACTGTGATAGGACGACTGCTAAAGGCACCTCGACCACAACCAACACCCGGGAAAAAAACGCTGCAACCACCGCCACTACCACCTTCAAAACGACGACGAAAACTTCTATTACTGCTGCTGCTGCTGCTACGTTTACCGCATAGCCCTGCCACGGCGAAACCTGGGCAGTCCTGTGCTGCCCATTCTCCCAAAGAGTTGTGGCCCATGCGCTGTCCTTCCCGAGCCTGGGTGGAGTTGGGCCGAGTTGGGGTTGGGGTCCTGGGGGTTTCTGGCTGAGACCTAGGTTTAAGATCTTTGGGGGGAGAGTTCGAAACAATCAAAACACTTGTGACACAGTACGCCCTTCGACCGCCAACGTAGTAACGACCAGAAGAACTACAAGAGGCAACAGTAGCAGCAAAGACAACGACACACGAGGCCGAGAAGCAGAACTGTTCAAGTTGCACCAGAGTTACACCAGATCCCCTAAACCCAAAGCCTGAACCAAAAACCCCATCTGAACATCTTCAACCCCACACGAACGTGAAGAGCACAACCCCTAAACCCTAAACCCGAAGCCTTTACCGTTACCCTACCCCTAAACCCTGAGCCCGAAACCCCGAAGTTCAACCAGCCATAAGCCCTACACCACAAAGCCTCAACTTGCTCAGCTCCATGCGTGAACTTTTTGCCGCTCTTGAGGTCGCGCTGCGTCACACGGTCGAAGAGGCAAACCTGGCACGAAGCGATTGGCGGCTTTCGAGCTGTTTGGGGGTTTGCTTTTAGGGTTTATGGCCTAGGGTTATGCACAGGTAGATACAAGCCCATTTCCCAGAAGGCTCAAGGGGTTTCGGTTTCGGGGCCAGATTTTACATTGGAGTTTGAAGTCGAGGGTTCAGGTTTTACGGATTACGCTGTGGCTTAAGGCTTTAGCTTCCAAGGGCTTACGGTTTGTTTATGGGTCGGGGTTTGGGGATTATGAGGGCTTCGAGTTGCGGACGTGGGGCACACAGAGGCTTGGAATCTAGTCGCTCCCTCAATGTGGGAACCTGAAGTAAGGGCTGTCCAAGTCTACGCTCAGACCCGAGCACTCGCTGGATCCCCAGCAGAAATGCGAAACTCGATAGCCGCAGCTCCCGCTGAGTTTCATAGATGGCGTTTTGGAACGGAACAGCGCCCTGTAAAACCGTAAGGAACCCCGCAAAAACCATGGGCAGCCCTAAAAGACCAACTAAAAGAATGCAGCGAAGCAACCCTACAGTCCTACTAGAACCCTCTCAACCTGTAGAAATCCTTTTGCGCTCCGAGAGACCCGTCAGGCACCCGATAGTTTATTCCGAAAGTGTGTCCAGCAGCGAGCTAGTCAGCGCTGCGACACCTAACATCATCTCAGCCTTGCATCCGTTCATCCCTCCATCGATGAATGCGTTCATTCCTTCATCCCTCCCTCGATCCCTCCATCCATCCGCCCATGCAAACCTTTAATTGTTTCGCTCTTTTGCACCTTGTACACAACCTCCTTTGAACTTCTCCCAGAATTGCTATTAAGCACCCTACAACAAGACCTTCTATGGTCGAGGCCAATATGAGGCCAAAGTATGGACTCTAACATGAACCGAGCTTACCGGAGGACGTCAACACGCCACGCCCACCAAGAGGGTTCTTCATGCATCGTCGTGGCACCACACATACAATGCTCTTTCACGTGATCGAAGACGCTGTGGACAGAGAGGGTTTTCAACTCATCCGCACGGCACCATACTCGCAGCGCGACTTTAGAGCTCGGCAACTCCAACTAGCCGTGTGCCGTGCTTTAAACCGTATTAAGTTTTGATGAAGAGAGAACGTCACGAGACCTCACATCATGCCAGTCCATCAAAGGTTACTCCATCCGACAAAAGCCATCTCCCGGGAAGAATCCTCGCAATGCTCTGTAAAAGTCCCCCCCCCATCCCCTCGGAAGCTCTGTAAAGTCTCCAAAACACTGCCAAAAGTCTATAAAGACCCTATACAAGCCTAAAAACAGCCCTAATGCGCCCCCACAACAACATCAAAACCACCAAAACTCCCTCACCTCAAACTCGAAATCGCCGTCGTTGAGCTTCAGGCAGCCGGCCTCTTTGGAGTGCCGGCTTTGGAGGGCTCGGGGACTTCCGGAGCCTCAGGGTTTTCTTTGGGGCGACGCTCCTTGCCTTAATGTTCAGACTAGGATCCCCTTTTGAAGTGTCTAAAAGGGCTGCTATAAGGCATGCTATAAGGGATGCTTTTAGGGATACCATAAGGGATACGAGAAGGGATGCTATAAGGGATACTATAAGGGTACTAGAACACACTGCCCCCTTGCTGACTATTCTCCACATGTGCGAGGAAGCCGGCCGCCGCGAGGTCTCTGAAACAGACTGCCAGCCGACTCTCTCAGGTCGGTTCAGGGTTTAGGGTTTAGGGTCTTCCCTGCAACTACTGCCAAACCATGCTGCTGCGATGCTCATAGATGCCTGAACAGCTTGTTAGCGAGCTTCCACAGATAAGGGCTTCGGGCTCGCGATGCTGAAGGTTTCAAGATTCCACTACCGAGGATCTGTATCAAGATCCCTTCTCTCTCAAGGTCTGAGAGGCTGAGAGTTTACAGTAGAGGTGGAGAGGGAGGGGGCTTGCGGGAGGCTGAGCAGGTTTACGGCTCCTGCCTGCGAAGAAGAAGGACTGAATGCCTTGGCGGCTGCGCTCCTCAGGGTTGGGCGCAGTGTGCCCGACTCCAGTGACGTCATTCCAATCTTGGGCAGAGCCAGCACTCTTCCGGGTGTTGGCCGGAAAATACAACTTGAAGCTTGCCTCTGCTGCGGCGGTCCAATTGCAGGTCTGGTGAGATTTGCCACGAGAAGCATGCCTCCAGATTTAGGGGGCAAGGTTTGGGTTTTGGCCTTCGAACCGCAGCCTTAGCGAGGTGTCGGCTCCGGGGGCTTCAGGGTATCCTGTAATGTCCTAAGCTTAACAAGTTGACGTGAGTCACTAGCGTTAATGCTTTCAATCTGAAGATGTTTGTCAAACAGTACCGTCTAGAATCTATATAAAGATAGCACTGTTCAAAGCTACACCCCTAAACCCTGCCTGAGACTTTGAGGACCCGGTACGCGCGAAACCTGAAACAAAAGGATTCAAACCATGAGACCTGTTTCCTCGAGACCCTGGCATTCGTATGGCTAGGCTGCTGAACACCCCAGACGGTGAAGCTTCGAAGCCATAACCCGACACCATGAACCAAAAAGCCAATCAAAGTGGAAACCGGAACCCTTTACGGTTAGGGTGTATATCCCAAACACTGGGATTAAATGGCCCGCGCCTCCGCGGCCGCGAAGTAGACGCTGTCGGGGCCTGCGTTTGAAATACCAAGCTCGAATCCCGAATCTCGTGTCGGCCTCGAACTGACCCCTAAACCCTACACGCCAAGCTTTGACAAATTGGTATGGCCTGCAAAGCTCCAGCTGATACAAATGATGCTCACCATGATGCGCGGTTAAGAACTTAATTTGGCCAGGACCGCTCCAGCTGATGCACATGATGCTCGCGACGATGCGTGATTGGCAAGGAATGCTCCAAGGTGATGCATATCTTGCTCGCGATGATGCATGGTTAACCACCATTGGCCAGCTGATGCACATCATGCTCACCATGATGCTAAACAAGAACCAAGTTTGGACAGGAACGCTCCAACTGATGCGCATGATGCTCGCCACGATGCGCGGTTAAGAACTTAGTTTGGCCAGGAACGCTCCAGCTGATGCACCTGATGCTCGCCATGATGCCTGGCTAAGAACCTGAGCTGGCCAGGAACGCTCCAGCTGATGCACATGATGCTGGCCAGCGTGCTGGTTAAAAGCCTCGCTTGACCAGGAACGCTCCAGCTGATGCGCATAATGCTCGCCACGAGCACCACGGTTGGCCAGGAACGCTCCAGCTGATGCACATGATGCTCGCCATGATGCCTGGTTAAAGAACCTGGGTTGGCCAGGAACGCTCCAGCTGATGCTCGTGATGCTCGCAATCGTGCTGGTTAAGAGCCTAACTTGGCTAGGAACGCTCCAGCTGATGCGCATGATGCTCGCCATGATGGGTGGAACCCAGTTTGGCCAGGACCAGGAACGCTCCAGCTGATGCACGTAAGAGTCCCCTTTTAGAACCCGAGGATCCCTGACAAGAATTCTTATGGGATCTCGTATAGTCTCCCGATAGCTCGAACCCTTCCTGAAAAAAAGCTGCAGCAGCCCTGTTTGTTCCATGATCGACATCATCAAAATCGTCCTATCCCAAACCTAATCCCTGAACCGCTGAACCCTAAACCGCCTAAATCCTAACTCACTAACATAGGGGCCTTAATAATTACCGGTACTATCTTGGGGGTTCCTTAATTATAGTATCATGGGTCCCAAAACCCTATTCGAATTATTAACGCCCCTATAATAAACCCCGAAGTCCCTCAACCCTAAACCCTAAACCCAAAACCCCAAACCCTAAACCCTAAACCTTAAACCCAAAACCCCAAACCCTAAACCTTAAACCCAAAACCCCAAACCCTAAACCTTAAACCCAAAACCCCAAACACATACTGTTTTTCTTCTTCTAACGGTTGCGGCAGGTCCTAAGCCCGACGCCCGGTGGGCTCTTGCGCGTGCGACGGCTGTGTCTCCGAAGGCTTCACCCCGAACTCTGCAAGTCCCGAAAAAGGGTTTAGGGTTTAGGCTTTAGGGTTTAGGGTTTAGGGGGGTTCTATTTATACTCTATGGGTAGTTGTCAAGATTCTTGGGTGCCCTAAATAATCGGTGCTGTATGGTAACAAGGACCCAAGAGGGACCATCATTTTGACAACCATCCATATGAGAGTTCCATACAGGTTCCATCTAGAATTCATATGGGCTCGATAAGGCTTCGATCTACTAAGGGCTCGATGGGGAATACGAGCTTTCAGAACTTCTTCGTTGTTAGAAGCCATTTCATGTAAAGGGTGTGTAAGCGTTTAGGCATGCTTCGAAAAGGTCAAAAGCTTCTGGGTTTTATAGGTCGCGTAGGACCGTGTCTAAATGGATTTAGGGCTTTCAGGATTTGGGCGCAGGGTTTAGGGCTACAGGGTTTTTTGGTCGGGGGCTTCAAGGCTTCGGTGGGTCCATGCCTCGGGTAAGAAACGTGACGTGTATGCCTTTGGACTCTTCCGACCTCGAGCCGCAAACCCTCCACAAAGCCGGTAGACAAAGCGGTTCCTGTAAGTCCACAAAACCAAATCCCTCAAACCTCCCTTAACCCTACCAACCCTATCCCTAAACCCTAAACCCCTAACCCCTAAACCCCTAAACCCCTGAACACCTAAAGAACAATCTCGCTTCCGTCGCACCCTCTGAGATCTCGCCGAGCGTGGGTAGCTGGCAAAGCGAGCTCTTCCGGTCTGCTCTAGGCATGCACCACAAAGCAACTTAGCGCTGTAGTCATGAGGGTTTAGGGTCTAGGATTTAGGATTTAGGGTTTAGGGGTTTAGAGACAGCAGGCATTTATGTTCACTCTTCCCATCACCAGCATGCTCAACTGTTGCTGTCCGTAGTAGCTTACTGCTTCTGGTCACCGTCACGCAAGTTACTCTTTACGCCCCTGAGAAACCCAGCTTACCCAGTGCTAGCAGCAAGCAGCCGGAAGATTCGCGGCTCGCTTGGCCACGTTGCTCCTTTTTGCCGGGACTCGTGGATGCCCGAACTGGTTCTGATCCCAACCGCGAGGTGCGCGCGGGGACCAGAAGATGTTCAAACAAGTTGGTCGTGTGAGGACCATCTCTGGGCCAGTGGCTTTTGGGAGCAATGCCTAGGCAACTACCGATATTACTTTGGTGGTTCCTTAATTATTATATTATACTTAGAAAATAAAGGGCCCCAAAACCCTATTCTAACTATTGTTGCTCCTATGTTAGGGTTTGTGGTCGCATGGCTCGCTCCTGAAACAGCGGTCCATTGCTTCACGCTTAGTACCTATCACCAAGAACTGAAATTGAACCTACGACGTCTTTCAATGTCTTTTTCTGGGAGCATAGCTAGAGATGACGTCAGCCCTTCGAAAAATAAACTGCAAGATGCAGGCGATGAACATGCCCAAACCCAGGTCCCCCTAAGAACCGAAGACCCTAAAGCCCCTAAAAAAGATCCTACCAATTCCCCTAAAGCCCCGGCATTCCGAAAAATGGAATACCGCTTTTGAAAAGCACCACCCCCAACCCCCCCACCCTATAGTTCTCTAAATCAGGACCCCAAATGAGGCGGCACCCTTATAGAAAGTACCCTAAAAGGGACCCTCAGTTCTAAACCCTAAACCCTAAACCCTCCACAGATCTTGGCTCTTTCCGGCCCTGAGAAGTCTCCGCCGGCCGAGAGAACTTGGAGCCAAGCGCCAAGGAGTGCAGCGCTTTTGGCGCTCAGGGCGGTGGGAAGGCTTTAGTTTGAGGTTTTCCGGGTTGATTGGGTTCTTGTTAAGGGGTTCTAATTTTTTTAAGTTACGATGATAAACAACACCATCTAATTTACGAAAAATCCCCATTATGGTAACATAAACTAACTTCTTTAACAAGAACCCAGTTTAAGATAATGGCTTGAGACTGAAGGTTGCCGGTTACCATATAAGGGTTGCTACGAAGGTGCACTATGAGGGTGACCATATGGTGGGGCTTGGGAAGGGATATGGGAGTTTCCGAAAATAAGGGGTACCATACTATGGGGTCCTTATAATAAGGATCCAACTATCTAGGTCACACGCGCGTGAGGCGCCTGGCTACTTTCAAGGGTCTCAATGTGCTTATTTCCTAGGTTTTGGTATGATTTTAGCTAAATTTCAATTTATTAGCAAGAGCTCAAACCATTCATTTTTAGTGACACATCAGCTAATTTACAGCAGGAAATGCTGTTTTTGGGGTGTGGTTTTCTCTTGTCTGAAACACTGTGAACCCTCAAGACTCGCAACCTGCACACAGACCGCAAGCTCAGAGCTGTTTCCTGCGAGCTCGTGCAGTCAAGACGTAGCAGCACATTTTCAAGCTGACTACCGTGCGTTGCTTCTCAGTACTTGCTAGCGTGCACGTGTAGCATGAAGTCGAAAACAAAGAGTGTCACGGCATACGGCTTAAAAAAAACCCAAAACTATAAACGGTCTCAATATTGGCAAAAGCAAAGCACTTATCAGTGTAGGGTTTAGGGTTTATAAGGTTAATTAGGGTTTAGCCCTCGAACCAGACGTTACGCCGCACTCCGACCCCATCCGGGTGCCCAGCATCCATGCCCGCAGAGCATCCATGTGCCAACCATGATAACGTCCAGATCAGACCCCATCCATGCCCGCAGAGCATCCATGTGCCAACCATGATAACGTCCAGATCAGACCCGTTCCATGCCCGCAGAGCATCCATGTGCCAACCATGATAACGTCCAGATCAGACCCCATCCATGCCCGCAGAGCATCCATGTGCCAACCATGATAACGTCCAGATCAGACCCCATCCATGCCCGCAGAGCATCCATGTGCCAACCATGATAACGTCCAGATCAGACCCTTCCATGCCCGCAGAGCATCCATGTGCCAACCATGATAACGTCCAGATCAGACCCCATCCATGCCCGCAGAGCATCCATGTGCCAACCATGATAACGTCCAGATCAGACCCCATGCCCGCAGAGCATCCATGTGCCAACCATGATAACGTCCAGATCAGACCCCATCCATGCCCGCAGAGCATCAGCTCGTTCTTACCCCCCGTTCTTACCTTCCCCCCCCCCCCTCTCCCCCCTTCCCCCTCCCCCCCATCCCCCCTAGTGCAATGCACGATTTATCCAGGCGCCTGGTGCGCGTGTAACCAACTATTTAGGGTACTATTTTAGGGTCCCCTATTTTCGGAAACTCCCATATGGGGTTTGGGGGTGTGAAGGCATCGTATTCAGGATGAGGAGAAGTTGAGGGATCACATCAAGGCAGTCCATCAGCAACAAGGTATTCAGGCATTCCGCTAAGGGCACCGTGAGGTATCATGTTAGAGGTAGAATCCGTTTTTGGAGGGTTTAAGGCCTTCGAGAGCTGTGGAGATGTAACGAAGTTCAGGCTGTGGGTGGCCTGGGATGTTTAGTGGGCCTGTGTGTTGGTTTTTTGCTGTTGCCACTTCTTGCTCCTGCAGCGCCGTCACGGTGCGGGGGGGGGGTCACTCGACAATGCAATTTTCTCAAAGCGAAACTCAAAAAAGACATGTTAGTGGCTGTCGAAGAAGCCGACTCATTCTGCAGAGGTCTTCCCCTCCTCCTCCTCCTCCACGCTTTTGGGTCTTTTGGCAGAATCCGCTACTGCCCGAACAGCCACCCGTTAAAGGGCTGGAACACCTCTCGGTTTGTCACAGGAAACCCTTCAGAACCCTTATGACCCCTGTTAGTAAAGAATCCAAAATCCGTCGGGTAGACGCTACCCGCTAAACCCTAAACCCTAAAACCAAACCTTAACCCCCAAACCCTGAACCCTGATCCCTATCCTTCGAAGAAACCATGCTTTAGGTCTCATGCTCTCGGAGGGCCGTGCCTCAGACTCAACCTGCCCTTCCCCAGCACTTGGCGCAAGCTCGGCTGAACGTGTCTAGACAGCGGGGCGGACCCGAAAAGCTTTGGGCTTTCGGCTGGGTTTGAGGTTCGGGCTGACACATTACAGTCCAGAAAGCGTCAATCCTAAACCATGTAGGGTAGGAACGACAGGCCGCATCCAAAACTCAAACCAGAATCCAACGCCTTGAGTTCCCGAAATACGAAGACTCTGGTGATTACCCTCAACTAAGGCTAAGGAAGACGCCCTGTACCCCGAGACCCTGGAACCGTTATCTCTGCAAGCTACCGACATGGGAAGATAAAGCAAATAGGGTGATTTCATTACTTAATAAACTTGACTCGTATTTCTTCAACAAGAACCCAGACCAAAAGTTAAAAGAGTGGCCTTCATAACTACACTGATTACATTAGGGTCATACCATAACAACAATCGGAACCCTGACAAATAACAACGCAAATGATCGCATTAGATTTCTAGTCCTTGGGAAGGCTTATGGCTGCTTTGGGGAGCCGCCCCTTTGGCACGAACTGGCAGTGCACAGGCGAATACAGGACCCTGAAGACTGAAGACTAGAAAGCTTCACTAAGAAAACCAGGCACGATGACTATTGCTGCTGCTGCTGCTGCTGCTGCTGCTGCTGCTGCTGCTGCTGCTGCTGCTGCTGCTGCTGCTGCTGCTGCTGCTGTGCCGCTGCTGCTGCTAGTGCTAGTGCTAGTGCTAGTGCTAGTGCTGGTGCTGGTGCTGGTGCTAGTGCTAGTGCTACTGCCACTACTACTACTACTACTACTACTACTACTACTACTACTACTACTACTACTACTACTACGACTACTACTACGACTACTACTACTATTACTACTACTACTACTACTACGACGACTACTACTACTACTACTACTACTACTACTTCTACTACAACTACTACCACTGCGGCTGCTACTACTACGACTGCCACTGCCACTGCCACTGCCACTGCCACTGCCACTGCCACTGCCACTACCACTACCACTACTACTACTACTATAACTGCTGCTACTACTACTAATAATAATACTAGTCCTACTCGTACTCCTACTCCTACTCCTGCTGCTACTACGAGGACTACTCCTGCTCCGCCTCCTACTACTACTACTACTGCTACTTCTACTACCACTACTGCTACCATTACTACTACCACTACCACTAATACTACTCCTTCTTCTACTATTTCTACTAATTCAACTTCCACAGCTACTGCAACTGCTACTGCTTCTGCTACTGCTGCTACTAGTACTACCGCTGCGAAGACTACTGCTGCTGGTACTAGTGCTCTTGCCATTAATATTGCCTGTGCATTGTTTTTGAGAGAACACCTCCTCCCTCAGAAGGGCAGCTGCCACTTCGAGCCAAAGAAAGGTAAGTAAAAAAACAGTGGGTGCTTGTAAAGCTGCCGGGCCCCTTAGGTCTAGGGTTCAGGAACCCTAACCCTAAGGGTCCGAAGTACCCAACAAACGACTGTGTACAGGGGTTTAGGACAGCAGTGTTTGTGGATTTTGATGGTACACGCACTCTTCTGATCCTCCTGTAGCATTCAATCAAGCAATGCGTGACTCCGCAGGGCCCAGTGTATCTCTTGTTCGACTAGGTACTTGGACCCTTAGGATCATCTTTACAACCACCGGGAAGGCATGCACACAGGATGCCTGGAGCTCGGGATCCCTGAGCCAAAATCAGACACAGACCGTCACCCATAGGCCTAGGCCCAGCAAACATATGCCATGACGGACGTTTTAAGTGAATACTACCCCTAGGACCCCCATGCCTTCAAACCTTGAGGGAAGCCCTCAACAATCCCGAGCCTGTCAACCCTTTTTGGACCTTTGAACTAATGAATCCCGGAGTCTAAACCTTAAACTCGCAAGTCCTACACGCCTACATTCCGCATGCAGCCCTCATAGCGCCCTGGTAATAGAACCCCTATCAAAAGTTCATCGAACTGTAGGAGCGCAATGGTAGGATGAGGACATCTGACATCTACATGCTTTCACCTTTGTAGCTGTAAGGTTGCCTATTTCTTGGCCCATTGATGATGGCCTTCAACGAGTCGTGTAAAGAAAGCAACAACCCATGCCTGCTACAATCGTGACCATGAGTAGGTTTCTTGGGTCGGACCCAACTTCTAAAAGCCCCTGAAAAAACAGAAACTTCTGAAACCGGTGCCCTGCAGTTGAGTGCAGGGGTTTCATGAATCCGGCCAAAAAAATGAAACAGCTCCTTCCAGGGATCAGAGTAAGCTCGAGGCTCCTGCTTGAAGATTCAGGCGCTCGCTTGAGGAGTGCCATGACTGTCAGCTATGCAAGGCTCCAGCCCGCAACTGGCTAGCCACGTTTCTTGGGCGCATCCCCCTAGGACCATTCAACTTCTCCGAACACCCGTCAGGTGTACGGTTTCCAGAAGGATGCTCCAAAAAGCATTCGATGGAACTCGGATGCCCGCACTTATGGCGGCAAGTCTCTCCGCATTAGCACTTGGAGAGCCTACAGTATCCGTCGCTGGATTGCTCTCAGGTCCATCTCCTAACCTGAAGCCTTAACACGACGCCATGAAGAATCCCACTCTTTGAGCTGCACAAACCGGCTGGGAGCGCTCTATGCACAACTACATCCTGCAAGTACATGCATGTATGCCTTTGTATGTATACAGACACACCTATGTGTGTACATGTATACATACATATGTATATATATATATATATATATATACACGGACATGGGCACATGCATGCACATGTATGCGGTATGCATAATCTGTGCGTCTTCAGGGGTGGCTTACTTGCGGGGATGCGTATTGAAACAAGTAGGTAGACAAACACAGACGGATAGAAGCAGATAGAGAGCGATAGGGACAGAGAGTTCAAAACAAAGTGCTAGTTCACCCTAAACCCTAAACCCTAAACCCTACTAAACCCTGAACCCTGCCTAGAAGATATTTCTCAAGTTCAGCGATGAAGTGTCTAGACACTGAGGCACTTGCAACCCAGCATAGGAACAGTTGCCATGCCCAGTGCTGACTGGAGTGTTCGCGCTGTCCTGGTCTGAAACTTAAGCAGCAAGACATTGTATCACCTTATCTGATGCTGTACAAACTTGTAAAGCCGTCTATGTATACATATATATATATATATATGTATACTCACAAGTCGTCATATCAATATGTATGTTTATGTATATATCGATATTTAGAAAATGTATAGGATCGATAGTACTTTCTAGCGCTCTGTAACACAATGCCATCTAAATTCTAAACCCTCTACACCCTACACCCCAAACCCGTAAACCCCAAGTCTAGATCGAAAACGAGCCCTTAAAAAAAAGAGAAAACTAAGTCTGTAACGTTACCCGGAACAAAAATCGACTCTTCGGGCTTTGGCATGGCTCCTTGAGGGTCTCTGGGGCCTCTCTGTCGGGTTTCGGGGTGGGATGGTTTCGGGTTGGTAAGGTTTGGGGTTTAGGGTTTGGGTTTTCGGGTTTAGGGCTGGGGTTGAGGGGTTGGAGTTGAGGGTTTGGGTCTGGCGGTTGGGTGCAGGGCTTGCAGTAAGGGTTTGGGGTTTGGGGTTGGGGTTTGGGTTTGGGGTTTGGGGTTTAGGGTTTGTGGTTTCGGGTTTAGGGACTGGGCGCTGGGGTTAGAGCTTTGATGGGTTTAGCGTCCCAAGTTCAAGTGTCGGTTTGGTTGCTCAAAGCCTGTCCCTGAACCATCGCGCACATCTCCCAGCCTACCACCGGGAGGCAGCGTGCATGCAGCGGTAACAAAATCGTGGAGGTTCCAAGGATGCTCCGGCCGCGACATAGATCAGAAGTACCCTGGCCCCCACTTCTGAACCGATCAGAATGGTGCTATATAGTACTACAGTCTTAGAAAGGTTTTTGCTGTATGTTTTCTATCGTATGGTACTTAGTGTATAGTATGGACTCCAACCCTGCTTTGGACTTGCAATGAAGTGATGGAGTTAAGGCACGGCTCCTTCTTTGTTTCCATCCCATGCCATGCCGTCTCCGTCGACATCAGATCTCAAAAACTTTTCTGACACTCCATCTAAGGCTCCCTGAAGTCACACACAACCTTTCTCAAGAGGCATCAAACCCGTCCTAAACCCTAAAACCTTAAACCCCAATACCCTAAACCCGGAACCCTGAAACCCTAAAGCCCTAAAGTCCTAAACCCTAAACTTTAGGCCCTCAACCCCAGAACCCTAAAGTCCTAAATCCTAAACTTCAGGACCTAGGCAATAAAACCCTAAAGCCCGAAAACCCCGAACCCAACTTCCGAAAACACTAAGGCACTGACCGCTAAGCCTCTAATTCTGGAGTTTCGGGTGCGCTGAAACGCTGGGATTCGATCTAGAGGGCTCTGAATACCCTAAACCCTAAACCCTAAACCCTGCCAGGCTCCAGTCTTCCTATTCTGCGCTCAGTTTGTTGGGGCTAAGGCCCCAAAGTAGTTCCTTTGCGGGGTTTATATATGGAATCCTACAAGGTAATCCCGAGAGGAACTACTTTGGGGCCTTAGGGTATGCACGAGAGACTAGGTATTTCGTCGACCAGGATGTCAGGCTTTGAAAGTGTAGGACTTCGGCTTCGGGTTCAGAGCTCCGGGCCGTACCGTTAACCATTTTCAGAGGGGGCCGCAGCATCTACGACTTCTGACCCACTTGGGGCCGGATCCGCTGCGCAAGGATCCTGTCATATCCTGCTGCGGCGGTTTAAGTGAAGAAGGTTGCTCTTCATCAGGATCTGTGGCTTAAGGTATACTAGGCTGCTCAGTAACCCACTGGGAAAAGTATATACTTTTTTAGGCGTCTTATTTTATAATAGGAACCCAGAAACCTGAAAGTAAAAATGTGTACCACTGAACAACCTGGTATAGTGTCTAGGCAAGTGGGTTTCGGGTGTGGTTCCTATTGGACTCTGCACCCGGCACTGAATCGTAATCCAGCAGCCATATGCTTCTGTATGCTACCGTTCATCAAACCGCCCATCAGCCCTGATTACATCCTTAATCTGACCCTGGAAACCGGCTGTCAACCCCGTGTTAAAACCACAAGCCCCTTAGACTCAATCCTGGAAACCCTCGTCAAAACCGGGTGGAGACCATACATGCCTTAAACTCAAACCTAAACCGGTTCAAAGCGTGAAACTCAACGTTGCAGCATAATTTCAGCAACCCCCGCGAGAAGCCTGGAAAAAGCGTAAATCCCTGAAACAAACGTTAACGAGGCATCGGCTTCAACAGCCCAAAAAAAATACTTGTCGTCAGGGTTCTATTTGAAGCAGTACGGAAAATTAAGAGTTATCCCAAATACCTGGCCGATGTTGAGCAACCCACAGGCTCAGACTGCTCACGTTCCGACGAAGTCAGAGGCCCTGCCGCGAGCCTCACTTCCTTCCTGAACCCTCGAAACCCTAAACGCTGGGTTTGGGGGATTTAGGGAGGGCATAACCTTTGACCCTAAACCCCAAACCCCAAACCCTGGACCCTAAAGGGTTGTAGACTAGTCGGGTTGCACTTATCGGCTCTTTGAAGGTGCAAAAGGAGGAGCTTCGAGTCTACAGCTTTGGGGATCCAGATTACACCTCAGCCTCAGGCCGAGGCTAGACCTTAAACCACAAACCTAGGACCTTGCAGTGAAAGCCTCAACCTGCGCGCTGCGTAGGGCATATACTACATACTATGGACTAAATGCTAAAGACTTTGGATTATTGACGAACCCTAAATCTTAGCCTGTCAATCCTTCACCCTAAAACCCGAACCCAAACCTACGAATACCTAGTCCTTATCGAACCCTTCTAGAGCCCTTAAAGGAACCCGGAGAACCTTCAAGACTGGCACCTGAGAGGCCGTGTCTAGGGCCTTGGGCTTCGTTCGGCGTGGCTTTCAAACCGCGGCTCAGCGCGGGCCGGAGGACCGGAAATTAGAGTTACCATGAGGGTTTTATGGGGTTTCGTAAGAGTTTTATCAGGATTTGGGGCTTGAGGTCCGAGATTAAGGTTTCAGGGTGTAGGGTGTCGCGCTTCAGGTTCGTATGATTCTACTGATTTCCTATGCGGCTGGGAGGTGTTCAAACTAGAGTTTTCAGGAATGTCTACGTCTAACCGCGAAACATAGGGCTCAAAATTCACCGAACTTTGAGCGGGCTTGACAAGGCTTCACCCCAAACCCCTAAACCCTAAACCCTACACCCTTAACCCCAAACCCCTAAACCCTAAACCCTTAACCCCAAACCCTAAACCATAAACCTCCGAAGCCTTCTACCTTGGGCCGTCGTAGGGCTTGGACTGACAAGGATCCGAGTGGCGGGTCCAGAGGGGGCAAACGGTTTAGAGTTGAGGGACGAGGGTTTCGGGTCCAGGTTTAGTGCGGGCAGGGGATGGCAGGGGCTTAGGGATTAGGGTGAAGGGATTGATCAGGGTTGTTTTGTTTTAAACGTTCAAGTGTTAGTCGGAAGACCTGTCAGATCGAGGCACTTGTTTTAAACTGCTCAGGGTTTAGGGTTTAGGGGCTCAGGGTTTACGATTTCGGTTTGAGGTTTTGGGTTTCGGGAACCCCAATCTTCGCAGTAGCTGCTTCGGCTTCTCGGATGCTGTGATTTCTCATGTTGAAACACCACAACCTACACCTACACCGTAAGATCTTTACAGAACCTGCTTAGAAGCCTGAAAGTCACAACCACTGTAGACTGCAGGACCATTTACAGAACCTTAAACCCTAAAGCCTCAACCCTAAACTTCTACTCCGCTACTTTGCGTCCTCTGCGGCCTCACGGACTTGCTGCGACGATGGAAAATGCGAGCACGGGCCGCGGGACCACTGGCTGTTTAGGGTTCAAGGTTTAGGGCTTAGGGTTTAGGGTTTAGGGGGTTTGTCGAAGCAAATACCTCAAAAGAAACTTGTTAAGACGAGTGAGTGGGATTCAAGCGGTTGTGCTGCATTCTCGTCCTCACCTGAAGCAAAAGCTGTTGGAATCCGTGTCGTGTCTTGTGGTGCAGCAAAACCGTTATGAAAGCCTTACAAATACATTCGATAACTGCATAATCCTCAGTGTAAGAGCCTTCATATCGACGATACAATCCCTACTTAAAGCTGTACTACCGAAGCCTTCATGATTAGAATAGGGTTTGAGGGTAGAATATCCTATGTCTATACACACACATATGTATATACATATATATATATATATATATATGTATGTATGTATGTATGTATGTATGTATGTATGCATATGTATATATATATATATATATATATACAAATTTTTAGAACAAGGAAAGCAAGGAACAGTGTTGGTACTTGTTTAGGTCGCTATATTAAAGCCCTAAGTTCTCCGCGGGCAGCAGTCGCTACGGCCCCGTCCGGACACGTGCATTGTAAGCTGTGCTGGCAGGGACCATGGCCAAATGCGCTGTCGAACTGTTAGGGTTTCGGTGTGGGATTTCGACCTTAGTTCAGGTTTTTGGGTCTCGGGTTTCAATTATCAAGATTTCGGATTTATGGTTGTTGTTGAATGTCTCAGCTTTGAGAATACTACTACACTGTCTTTTAGCCACATGTTTGTTGGTTCTGCTTTGGAAGCGTCCTTCATATGGATCTAGGTCATTTCATGTTCTTGAAACTTACGTAGTTCTTCCCATCTAAAACAAGGCCTGTAATAAGGATCCTATTCTAGGCAATTTAGGACTACATACGGGACCCTTGTTTGCCGATTACGGGACCCTTGTTTGCCGATTACCCTTTCGGGGTTTCGGCGTTCGTCATCGAAAGGGCACGTGTGGTGTGCTGACTGGGTTATGCTGGATTCCAGAATAATGAAGGCTTCGAAAGGTCTTTAATATTCAAGGGTTGGCATTATTCACGTTTCGGTGTGCTGATTTCACCTTGGTGCCCTGCTACGCTTTAAATCCGGGAGGGCCTCAAAAGAATTTAAGGCCGCAGGTTAGGGTTTAGGATGTGGGGATTTGCAGAAAGGGCCGGGAGACCCCCCCGAAAACGCGCCCTGCGACGCGCAGCAACGTCTGCTTCGCGCAGCTTCCTTGGCGATGGGATCGATGCGTCCGGAAATCTCTTGCGTAGCTTAGACGTACTGTCTGGCACTAGCTAGGCCCCATATTGCTTTGACTGCCCGGCTCGCTCTGTCTCTCTCTCTCTCTCTCTCTATCCTGCTCTTCTGTCTGTTGGTCAACAGGCTCTCTGCTGAAAGGCCTCTTCTGCTAGAACGTGATTTGCGGGTGGGCTCAGCCGTTCGCACGTTGGGATGAGGCCATTTTGACTAGAACTCGCCGGTATTTCATGAATAGCTTTGGGAATCCTCAGGACTTCGATTATGATGTATTCAGGCAGCCTAAACCCTGAACCCTTAACCTTAACTTACTAAAACACCGACCTACCCTAAACCGAAACTAAACCCAGAGAGAAAAAGAAAGAGAAAGGAGAAAGAGACAGAGAAAGAGGCAGAGACGGACTCCGGGACAAAGAGAAGGCGAGAAGGCCCCTAAGGCAGCCTCTGCTAAGAGTGGTCCAGTGGCGGAATCGGTTCGTGGGGGTCTCTCAGGATTCTACATGGGTTGCGTTTGATATGGGTTCTACAAAGGATTGCATAAGGCACAAGGCCCCTATGTGGGCCCTGCAGAAGGGGCTAAGGACTGGTGATAGAACCTTTGCAACTATGCTCATGTCTCACCGCTTCCTGGTAAGCAAGGCATGAAGAGCAAAAAGTCTCCAAAACGAAGGAACAGACTCAGAGGGCTCTCCAAGACAAAAAATTGCGGACTGAGTGATGTCAATTCGATGGCAGTCGACATCGGAATGACACCATGCGGACCTTTGGTAGTGCAGCTGCAACTGCTGAGCGTCCTTTGAAAAAAGCAAATCGACACCAACTTGAGCGTAGAATCCCTTAACTGTTAGATTTCCAACGACGCTTGTCGGAAAGCCGCCCTGCACTGCTGAACCCTAGAGACTCTGAATGCTCAAGCCGCTGTTTTCGCCTGTGAAAACTTTAATTTACAAAAACCCAACGAAAAACCCATAAATGCCGTATACGAGACCTTAAGCCCCATAAAACCCCAAACAAAACCGATCAACTAAATCGTCAAAAACGCTTTTCAAACAAACTAAACCCTACATAGACCCTATGTCAAGCACTAAACCACAGTTTGAAAGGCCGAAGGTTCGATCCGGCTCAATTGCCGTTCTTCGTTGTCACATTGACGGCCGCGCTGCTGTTGGCAGGCTTCCTAAAGAGCGTCGAGGGCTGTGTGGTAGGGGTTTAGGGCTGAGGGCTTAGGGCCTTGGGCCTAGGGGCCTTGAGGAGCAAAAAAAGCGGAGGTTTTTCTCGGGCAATCTAGTTTGAGGGTGAAGGTTGAGGGGGTTGGGGGATCTTGGGCTTGTGAGGTTATGGTGCAGGGTTTCTGTGAAAGCTGAGAAGGGTAGAGTTTACAGGTTATGGAGGTTTACGGTGGAGGCTTTAAGTGGTTTAGGAAGGGCTTTAGGTTTGGGGTTCAGGTTCGCTGTCAAAGATTTACGCTGAGTTTCGGGCTGAAGGCGTGCGGCAAACAAGCTTTAGTGGAAGGACCCTGCTCGTGGCATCTAAAGAAATACCATCAGACCTCAGACCGCAATCTGCGATAAATGTATGTAGGGTGCAAGGGCTTCGTTTTGCGGCTTAGGAGTCTCGGGGTTAAGGTGGGCCACACTCCAAACATCGGCAACACTTAAACCTCAAGCTTTCAGCGCTCCGAAACCCAAAACCAAAGTTTTGCTTGTGGAGCCCGATCAGAAGCCTGTTGAAACCCTCTATGACTGCAAACGCGTACGAGCACAACCGTTTTTTTTACAAAATATTGCAACCCTATTACAAGAACTCTACGCTAAGAACCCTTGAACAAAACCTAACAAAAATGACTCCCCACCCACATCCTTTCCATGAAACCCCATAAGACCCCCATTCCCAGAATCGATGAGTCAAACAACCAGATCGAAAAATCCACGCTACCTCCTAATAGTAATAATAGTAATACTAACAATAGTAATAATAGTAATACTAATAGTAGTAATAATAGTAATACTAATAATAATAATAACAATAGTAATACTAATAATAGTAATAATAGTAATACTAATAATAGTAATAATAGTAATACTAATAATAGTAATAATAGTAATAATAGTAATAATAGTAATAATAGTAATACTAATAATACTAATAATAGTAATGATAGTAATACTAATAATAGTAATAATAGTAATACTAATAATAGTAATAGTAATAATAATAGTAAGCCGAGCAGCTCTGGCTTCCATGTCCAGTCCTCCTCGAACGAGCAAGAACTTCCGAAGTGTTGGGTTCAGGATATATATATATATATATATATATATACATATATATATTTATTTATTTAAAAACTGGGTATATATATATATATATATACTTAAAAACTGGGTGTGTATATATATATATATATATATATTTATTTATTTATTTATATTTATTTATTTACTTATTTATTTGTTTATTTAAAAACTGAGTGCAGTCGCCTTTTCTCCAGGTCAGGGTTCAGGATTTGGAGGGTTTAGGGTTTAAGAGTTTGGGAGTGGCCAAAGATTTCTATGACGATCACCGTAAGGGTTGTTAGAATTACCAGAGCGGCTGCTAAAAACGGGTTACCAGAAAGGCTATGGCTTTATGGCTTCAGGTTTAGGGGTTTATAGGTTGCATAGAGGATTTGATCAGCACTCTTCGTATAGCCGAGCTTTTACGAGAGTTCTATGAGTTTTTCGGAGTTTCGAGTGCAGATGTTTAGTGCCTAAGAAATTTCAGAGCTTACGGGGCTAGGGTTGCGGCACATGGGCTATTTCTTAAATTGACCTGATTGGGGAGTTGACAAAGGTCAAAGTGGATCTACGGTAGGGGCCTTAATGGGTAGAATAGGGTTTTGGAGGTCCTTATTATAAATACAGTATATTATACCCCTAATATACACCCAAACCCTATTCTAATTAATAATACCCGATATTTCAGTGCCTTGCAAGCTTGTACAAGTATAGGATTGAGTGGGCCAGAGGGAACCTCGTACTGCACACCCCAACACCTTTGTATCGGGGCCTTCACACTTAGGCTGGCCTTTGGGGTACATTACAGCAAGATTCTAACAAGGAGCCCTAAGGAACAGCATTGCTACTTATTCAGACCCCTACATTAAGCCCTTGAACCTAGCCTAGAACTCTCAGGCCCCAAACCCTAAACCCTAAACCCCAAAGCCCCAAGCCAAGGCTGCACACGCCTTCAAGCCGACTTCGACGAGGTGGATGTGGAGCTCGCTGTTCAAGTCCTTAGTTGGCTCAGGGATTCCCAGGCTTTTAAGGGATTCAGGCTGAGGGGCTTCGAAGCTGAGGGGTTTGCGCATTGGTACAGGGTAGATGTTAGAAGGGGCCCCCACCCTGTAATAGTGGTATAATAGGAATACAATAGGGCCCTAATATAATCCTTCTAGTCACTATTACAGGGTGGGGGGGCCGATCCTAAGGTAGATGATGTAACGCAGGTCCTTCCTGGGACCCTCCGTTCTCTTGCAAGACATCGCTCCGAGACTGAGAGCCCTTAGAGGGGTTTAGGGTCTAGGGTATAGGGTTTAGGTAGGGTTTAGGGTTTAGTCTAAACCGACTCTAAACCCTAAACCCCAGAACATCTAGGTCCGCCTTCCAGCATCGCCATACTCCGCAGTACTTCCGACCACCAAAATCTAAGCCTGTAAACAAGAAATCCTTAACCCGAAGCCCAAAGCCGTAAACAATACAAAAAAGCACAACCTAAACTCTTAACCCCGAAACTCCACACTCTAAACCCCAAGCCCAAAACCCTCAAACCCACCCACCCCAAGCCGTAAAGGACCCCAAACCCAAAATGACCAACCCTTCCAGGACCGTCGCAATGTAGAAGTCTGAACAACTGCCAACATTACCTCCCGGGCTCCTTATTATAACTATACTGTTTAGGGTTTAGGGTCCCGAAACCCGACTCTCATAATTAAGGCCCCTAAGTTATAGAACCTCCGAACCGATTCATGGAGCCCTCTGAAGGAAGCCCGTAAAGGCACCCTACTCTCATTATCAAGGCCCGGATTCTAAACCCATTTTTCATCACCGCTGTAGTATCCCTTATAGAACCCTTTAAAGGAACCTCTTAAAGGAATCCTAGTCTACTTCCAGGCCCTGATAGTAGGACCGGTCGCCATGTTTACCGACTCCCAGGTACCCGTCAGCGTCGTACCTTGGACTTCAGCTGTCGGTGTAGGGTTTTGGGCTTTCGGGGCTTTCGGGGTTTAGGGTTTGGGTGTTTGGGGTTGGAGGTATTCTGGGTTTTGGGGTTTGGAGGTTTGAGGGTCTAGAGGTTTGCGGGTCTGGGGGTGTGGGGTTTAGGGCACAGGATTTTCAGTTGAAGGGTTAAGGGTCTAGGAATTAAGTGTTCAGGATTTGGCGTTTTTCGTGTATGAGGAACTTCCCGGGTTGGAAAGTAAGAGATCTATGCAGGAATTTCAAGTTCTATAAAGAGTTTCCTTGGTGCTTATGGCTTCAGGGCTGTAGGGTCTAGGGATTACGGTGTTAAGGCCTAGGGCGTTCCCGGCACAGGACGATATAGGGCTAGGGCGTTAGGCCCTACGGCTTCAGATTCAGCATTGATGGAAGCTGCACGAAGATAGTAGCACGAAGAATGTGCAGGTGTTAATGCGAAACAACTGGGCTTCTTGGCCTTTCTGAAACATCATGACATGTTAAAACCCTTTGTATAAACACCGTATGACTCCTGGTGACATCCTCAAAACGTCCATATAAAAACCTCGGACACCCTTATAAGGCCGTATAACGCCCTTGTCAAACCGTGCACTCCGGAAGGTCGTGGGACCCTTAAAGCTTGGCCCGAAAACCCTGGGAGAATGAAACCAGACCGTAGGATTTCGGGTTTTGGGTTTGGGGCTTTGGGCCTTTTTGGTTCGGTGCTTATGGTTTAAGGTTCGGGGGCTTGGACTCTTGGGTTTTGGGGTTCCGGGGTTTAGGGCTTGCTGCTTTTCACGAACCGTGCAACTTCAGCCCTGAAAACCCGTAAAGCCTAAAACCCTGCCCTGGACCCCTGAACTCCCGAAACCCCTTTAAAGCTCTCCTTGCAGGAACCCTAAAACCCCCCTAAACCCTCGAAAAACCCAAAAGAACTCCGCAGCCCTGCGTGGACCTGAAACCCCAAAAACCTCCAAAAAGCCCAACCCTTAAACAAAATCCTAAACCTTGAAACCCCAAACCCTTCAACAAACTCCTAAACCCTCAAAGCCCAAAAACCACCGCAGCCCAAGCTTCGCAGGTTCACGAAGGCTGCCCGGATCTTCCCCGACAGGTGGTGGCTGTCGCCTTCGACGCTTCAGGCTGTCCGTTTTTGTGGGTTTACGTAAGGGTTTAGGGACTAGGGCTTTGGGGCAGGGGGGTTTTGGAGTAAGTAAGGGTTTAGGGTAGAGCAGGCTGCTTCGAGGAGTGGGAAAGGGTTATTCAGTTTCATTCGAGTTTCTATATGGGGGGCGAATGATTGTTATACACGTTCCTTCAAGGTTGTGGTTGGTGTTCTACTGTGGCAGATATTTTGACAGGGCTGGTATCAGCAGGTGTTGGGGGTTCAGGGCTTAAGGGTTTTAGGGTCTTTGGCCCGGGGGGTTAAGGGTCTAGGGCGCAAGGTCTGACAGTTTTGAGCAGCACCTGTAGGGATGTAACCAAATCCTCTACCCCAACCCCCAAGGCCTGAAATAGCACAACGGCTTTCAGCCAGATCCGAAGCCCAAACCCCGCACGCCTTCGAGTGCGAACTCTGGGTTCTTATGAAGGAACTTAATCGAAGTCACTGAACATTACCGATCAAGATGAAGCAAGACTTCTCGAACCGCCATGCTTTCCCTATTTTACCTGGGTAGGTTTCCTGAGAAATTGGTTCACGCAAATGCATAAAGGAAACACCATGTTGTTTGCTATAGCACCCAAATAAACTTGCATCGAAGTGGCGCTGTTGGATCTCTAGCGTTCCTCCGATTAAGAAGTGGCCGGCAATCGGCGGTCCGATTGTGAACGAGATACCTTTCTGGCTTGATTCGGCTTATGTGTTTAGGGTTTAGGGTTCAGGAAGATACCTCGGCGCACGGCTGCCGCAAGTGTTGCTACTTCGACTGCTGCTCTTAGTAGAGCCACAGTAAACTGTTCTGTAAATAGAACGAACATTAGAGTCAAAACATCAGACCAGTACTGTTAGAACTACCACTTGTACGCCGACGAGTACCGCTGCTGCTACTGCCACGGCCACTGAATACTGCCACTGCTACGGCTAGCGCTAGCGCCAGTGCTACGGCTACGGTTACTGCTACTGCTTCTGCTACTGCTTATGCTCCTCCTCCTCCTCCTACCACTACTACTACCACTGCTACTGCTACCACTACTGCTACTGCTACTGCTACTACTACTACTGCTACTACTACTACTACTACTACTACTACTACTACTACTACTACTACTACTACTGCTACTGCTACTGCTACTACTGCTACTAGCTACTGCTACTGCTACTGCTACTGCTACTGCTACTGCTTTACTACAACGACGACGGCGACGACCACCGCCACCACCACCACTACCACCCCGACCACCCCTGCCACCGTTACCACCCCTGCCACCGCCACTGCGGCGACGACGAAGACGGCTACGACACAACGGTAAATGTTGTGAATGATGTGACAAACCAACATTGCAATCAAGAGCTTGAGATTGGGGTTTAGACGGGTTTAGAGTTGTTGGTGTCGGACGTTTTTGAGCTCGGGGAGGTTCAGGATAGGCGTCGTGTAAGGCAAATATGAGGGCTTGTAAACCGCCCTCCTACGAAACCAAAAGTCAGGCTCTTTTTGGGTTGTTGAACACTCCGTGGCTTTGGGCCTCATGCCCGGGGAGGCCTTTGAGGTTCTGGCTTGGGCTACAACATCGTAAAATACATTCTTCGGGCTTTAGAAATAATAATCTAAACCCCTAAACCCTACACCTCGACCGGAAACCCTAAACCGAAACGTTCAACCCTAAACCCTACTTCCTACATCCCATTCCTAATCCCGGAACCCTGAACCCCAAACCTTACCTGGCCTGAGGGTCCATGAACAACGGTAACTTCCGACACGCTGGCGTTCACACCATCACCTCGTCGGCTTTGAGCATTTATCCCTGTTATCAGTGGTAACGGTCTCGGGTTTAGTGGTAATTATCATTGCTGTTCATCTTCTGAGCTACTTTACCACTCTTTCCATGCCTCGAGAAGTATCCTTGAAGACACCAGGTTTCGGCTGCACCTCAAAGACATGTTCCAAGCTTTAGCCCCCCATCGTCGAAGCGCGCAACACCTGATGAATCCCAACGACAGCCTGCGAGGGTGTTGGCCTTCAGGGCTGGCTAGCTTTTGATACTGTACGACTATCATTGCTTTGTTATATGGCTATCATCGCTACGGTAGTCTACCATGAGCCCCTTGGGGTTTCGCTATGTGGCCGGGGTGTTGCGGCGTTGCGAAATTGCGGCCCTGACGCCAGGCAAGACGGATGGCTTCAGGCATCGAAAGGGCTGGGTCGGTGCTTGCCCTAAACCCGAAACCGTAAACTCCTAAATCCCAAACCCTAAACCCGAAACCCTATCCACCCCCAAACCCTGAACCCGAAACTTTAAACTCTAAACCCTAAACGCCTAAACCCTAAAAACCCTAAACCCTACAAACCAAACAAGCATGAAAACATAATCGATCAAAATCCTGGGCCCGAAGCCCGGAGATGGCAGCTAGGGTTGGTTTGGCATGCCTTGAGTAGAAGGACTTTGGGTTTAGGGCTTTGGGCTTCGGGTTTTGGGGGAGTTTAAGGGGTTCAGGAATCGAGTCTCAATGCTTCTAGAAGGTTTAGGAAACAGGGGCAACATGCTCCAGAGTCAAGATCTCTGATGTATTCAGACACCACTGGACCATGCCAGGCACCACTGCGAGGGAAGCTCAAAACGTAACCGCGGCACTGCCCAGGAATCCAGTGCCCTCGTGTTTGTCCTTATCCTCAGCTGACAAAGAAAGGCTTTTGAAACTGTGGAAGTGGAACCTTCCAAGGTTTAGGGTCATGAAAGATGACGAATATCAGCGAGATACTCTTCTTCCTATGACACTCTCATTCTGGATACCCTCGGACAAATCATAGTGATGCTTGTCTACCACCCGGCGCTCAGGAATGTTACTCGTACTTATTCAGGGCCTTTTGTTCGCTCCATGAGAAACGGGTAGTGCTGTTGTCGAATGGGGCGATGTTTGCATCGTGGATGAGTTCTTGCGCTTAACTCTCGTTGTGCACATGTGGAGACGTAGTGATTCGACAACGTGCAGAAACATTGAGACGTTGTCTGCCAACCTGGCAACTTCAGCATAGGAACTTGAAAAGCAGAAGGTCTCGCGGCCGAAGTGGCGAAGCTATGGAACTGGTAAGTGATGCTCTCCTTGGTCAAGTTGGTCACGTTCGCGCCGCCTCGGACCAGTGACACTAATGACACCGACAATGCGCCAATGCTAATGAAAAATGCGAATGTCACGCATGAGACGAACAGTACGACTAAGACGAACAAGACTGATAAGACAAATAAAACGAATGAGGTGTCACAAGAATATACTGCCCCGCCAGCTGCGACCGGGCCGAGACGGACGACGCGCAGCGGCTAAATTTTAGGCTAGGGTTTTGAGGTTTCTGTATCAAACAATCCTTTGGGGGGACCATTACGGGATACTAAGTATTCCCACCCCCAAAAGTCCGTACTTCAGCCGTGGCGACTGAGACGGCGCTGGCCGGCCCCCCGAAATCGCAGGTGCTGGTGTTGGCCGAGCAGATGCAGCACCCCAGCCTGTCATAAGTAGTTGTAGTCGTCGTACTAGTAGTAGTCGCCGTAGGAGTAGGAGTCAGAGTAGAAGTAGCGGTAGCAGTATCGGTAGCGGTAGCAGCAGCAGCCGCAGCAGCATCAGCATTAGAAGCAATAGCAGTAGCAGCTACTAGTATTTGGATAGCTGGTTTCCTGTCGCGGGTGTTGGTAAAAGTGTCCAAGATAAGGCACATTCTCGTATTCACAGAAGTACTAGTCGTGCTAGTCGCGCGAGTACTATTAGTAGTACTAGAAGTATCGGCTGTTTTTGTAAGAGGAGTAGGAGGAAGAGGACGTCGAGGAGTTGTAGGAGGAGGAACAGGAGCAGGAGGACTAGTGGTCGGCATCGTCGGCATTGAAACTTGGTTGTTCCTGCTATTGGTGCTGCTCTTGACTCCTCCTCCTTGTCCTCCTCCTCCTCCTCCGCCTTCGTTGTTGCAGCAGGCTTCGAATATCACGTGAGCCCGATGCAGCCTCAATGGTCTGGTCAGTCTACGCGGAACCAAACCATTCGCCGAGTGAGTTCGAGAAGCAGCCTTCGCCTGAATGTGATCCAATAGAAATTCTTTGTCTGAGTGGACCCTTAATGGGGACCCCTACCCTATAGTTGGCTATATAATGGGTGTATAATAGCTATATTAAGGGTATGAACCGATGTACCGGCATGCCTAGGCAACTACTCCTGCTGCACTCATCTGTCAAGCTAGTCGTCTGACATTCTGCATCTGGAGTCTACTACAGCAGACCCGAAACAAACCTCGGCGGGCTCCAACCCGGCATCTGAAAATTACTCTCCCTGCCGCCCTGAACCCAGGGTCCTAAACTCTAAACCCCTAAACCCTATAAACCCTGAAGCCCCAAACCCGGAACCCTTAAACCTAAGCTAAAATCGACCTCCCCGGCCGGACCTGTTCGCGAGGGGTGAGGCGTGGAGGCGCCAGGCCTGCAGGTGAAGGCCTAGCGCCTTTCCCTCCTAATCTGAACCCTAAACCCTAAACCCTGTAAGGTGATTCAATTGGGCAGTCTTGGGTTATGTTACAGTAAAATCATATCGAAGAACCCTAAGGAACGCAAACTAGTGTTTTTACAAGCCTCTCTATTAGGGTTTTCTACAGAGGGTTCGTCATGTACTACAAAGGCTGCTGATGGACTTGAGTTTTCTATGAAGGGTCTCTAGATCAGTGTTGAAAGGGCGATTATAAATACTAACAGGGCTGCTGTGCGCGGGCTTAGTTGGAAGCAGGGAGGGTGCTTCTGTCGGCAGCCCTATTTTTCAGAGAGGATATAGGAGGGGTCGCACTTCGGGGACCCTGCTTGGGTCCGTATAACAAGGCATACTCTTTCGAAAGCAGACCTAGTATAGAAAACTACCCCAACACCACCCTAAACTCGCCATGAAATCTTAAGCCCTAAACCCCGCCTCTGAATACCATGAAAGCCAAAAACCCTGAACCCTAAACCCCCCATAGTAACCCTGATAGTAGCCCTGACACTGGCCCCTGTCAAGCCCTTTCAGGAACCCAGCACGAAGTTCTACAAAATACCTTCTTAGCCTCTGCCTCCTGTGGGAAGATCCTAGGATCCCTGCTCCCACAAACCGAGGCCTCACAACCCTTTTGAATCCTACGCCTGGGCAGTTTTTATAGATGAGACTGAGATTGCAGACAACCCCCTTGAAAGCCTCATTGCTTCATGACAAACTAGTCAAAGCCATGGGAAGAAGAGCACGTGAGAAAACCATCTTTCTCTATCCCCCTCTCCCTCTCGTTCTTTCTCCCTCCATCTCCCTCCCTCCCTACCTCTCTCTCTCTCTCTCTCCCTCTTTCTTTGTTCTCTCTCCATCCATCAATCGATGCAGCTATCCGTGCATGCATATCTATCGATACCGCTCTGCTCGCTGCCGGGTGGCTTTCCAGACTTTCGCGCACAAGATTCTTGAAGTTCCCAGACTTGGCAACAGCGAATCTCGACTTACACGGCAGGATCGGAAAGTTACGGCTAAATGCTGGTGCGCTTAGCTGGCTTTTCAGTTGAAAAGCAGTCCTGTGATGAGGGATCCTCCGGCGGATTTACTGTCGAAGAAACGTGCCTTTTCTGTATGACAGCATACAGGGACGATAAGGGGACGGAATAACCAACTATTGAGACCCCTACATTGATGTTTCTGCAGAAGACCAACATCCGCATGGGCGACTTCTCCACATCAACGGCTGAATGGAATGGGGGGGTTAGGGGGGCTTGGATTTCAGGACCATCTTTTAAAAAAGCTGAACCCCTGGAAACTAAACCCTACAAGCAAACCCTTAAAACCTAAACTCCAACCCTGCGGCCCCAAAGCTTCGGAAAGAGGCCTCAAGTCACGGGACTTCGAAGGCTTAGCAGGGCTGAAATGGATAGCGAAAGGTAATACAACAAAACTAAGAGAATAACCGTGAACGGTACTAACTGTAACCGTTCGACATCAAGGAGGAGTGGAAGAAGCAGAAGGAGAAGAAGAAGTGAAGCGTCTCTGCTGACAATACAAAGGGGTGTTTGACCGAGCCCCCTGCGGCGGCCGCCTGCTGAAAGCTCGCGCTGGCGAGGAATTCCTTGACCTCGAAGCTGTCAAAGACTGCAGCTTCGGGCTAAAGCTCTTCGCCTTGGGTTTCAATATAGAATCCTAGAGTCTTGCGTTCAGGAGTTGAGGTTCGTTCCAGTGTGTGTCAGGTTTAGGTTCGAGGGTTTGGGATTCAGAGCTGTCAGAGCAGGTGTGGGGATTAAGGCCGCAAACCAAATGCCCTACCCACCAACCCCACAGACCTCAATGCTAGACTGCTAGACCCTCAGAGTTCAATGCAGCCTCCAGTGGTCGCAAAACCCTAAACCCCGATACCCTCAGCCCACAATCCAAAACCTTGTAGACCCCTTGGTGGGCACCCCAAAGGAATCCTTTGAAGAACCCCTCACCTAAATCCTAAACCCTTAAACCCCTAAACCCTTAAACCCCTAAACCCTTAAACCCCTAAACCCCTAAACCCCTAAACCCTTAAACCCCTAAACCCTAAACCCTTAAACCCCTAAACCCCTAAACCCTAAACCTGTCAGACTGTGGCGGCCTGCGGGGGCCCAAGGCACTCGGGGCTCAAGGGGTCTTGGCTTCGGGATTGAAGGTTTAAAGTTCAGGGTGTCGGGTTTAGATGGGGGTTTCCGAAAATAGGGGTACCTTATTTTGGGGTCCTTATATTAGGGATCCTATTTAGGGTACTAGATCAGGGTCCCCTATTTTCAGAAACTCCCAGATAGAGTTCATGGTAAGTAAAGGGCTCCGGGTCTCTGGCCAGCTCGGCACCCAATAAACAAAGCAACCCTAACCCTACAGTCGTCTACCGAGAAAACCTTCTTTCAACCGAGGTGCCGTCGCTCCGATCGGGGCCGCCTTGAGTCCTGCCTCAAGCAGGGTTTCAGAAATCTTTCACGCGGGTTGCCTGCAAGGGTTTTGCGCTTTAGCAGCGTGCTACAGCTCTTGTAGCGTTGGATCAGATTCTAGGGCTCGAGAGAAAGAGGAGCGATGCGTTTGGCTACTGTCGGTACGTTTGGACCAGGGGTCGGGGAATTGTGGGGTACAAGGTCCAAGGTGTGAGGGTTTCGGGCCCTCGAGTTTTGAGAGTTAAACCCGAAGCCCCAGTTTCCTAAACCCTAAACCCCTAAACCCTAAACCCCCTAACCCCCTAACCCCTAAACTGCCTTTTGCTTCAAGGTTTTCGGTTTAGGAGGTCATGGCTGTAGGGCTGCCCTCCCTACAAAGGCCTTTCCCAAGAACTGAAGCCAAGAAAGGCCTGGATCCTGAAAACCTCAACTGCCACCCAAATGCCGAAACACCCGAAGACCGCAAAAGTAGTGAAGTCCCTGATGCCGCTGCGCACTGAAGCTCATCAACACAAAGAGGGTTCCCGATACGACTTTATCACCTTAAACCCTTGAACGCAAAACTCAAGACCCTAAATCCCAAACTCCGGCTCTCAAGAGCTGGGGCACCTGCGGCCCTCTTGGGCTTAGGGTTGTTGGAGAGCCCTCAGCCCTAAAGCCTAATCCACTCCTGGCAACCCAATGAACCCGAAAGCCCAGGACGGCCCTTGACCCTAAACTCCGCAGAAAACCCAAGCTCTGAACTCTTATGAATGCCCCTAAACCCTAAACCCTAAACCGAAGCTCCTGAAGCCTAACCTGCTGAAACCCCAAGCCTCGCTTCATGACAGAAACCTTATGGAGTTCCAGTAAAGGCTCCTATAAGGGGACTAGAATGGGGTTCCCTTCAAGGGCTCCAAAAAAGTGGTCAAAAAAGGGTTCCTATGAGGGTTCGTTTATGGGCCTGAACCGTATGAGAGTCTCAAACCCTACAGCGCTATAACCCTCTTACAGCCTCCGCCACACGGGGCACGGCGAAGAGAAGTGCAAGCGTCCACCACATGGCCTTAGGCTTCGGGCCCAACAACTTGGCTTCAAGTCGTAAAATTTAAGAGTTGAGGGCTCAGGTGCTCTGGATTCAAGGTTTAAGGTTCCATGTCGAGTTCATGCAGTGCAGAGGAACAGTGTTACAGAGTCCTACCACCTCTTGAGGCCCTGCCATGGCCTCGCCGCACCGGAATCCGAAACTCGAAACCTGACCTTAGCGACTCCAACTCTGGCTCTATGCCGGTGAGAAGCGAAGCGACTGGGCAGCCGACTCTGTGCTCTGCAGCGGGCAACGGGCGGACTGAAGTCCAATGGCCCGGAATTTAAGAGATTTTAACGCAGCGGGGGTCGCAACCAAAGGACGCGCGGGAGGCAAGTCTACGACGAGATGCCAGAGCCCTAAATCGGCATATGGAGAATCATCCCAAGATGCAACCATTCGTCAGCATCGACTAGCCATGCGGTTCCTAGAGTCCGTATGCTCCCACGCAGCCCCCTAAATTTACCAGCTAAGCCAAAAGCTGCGGCGGTGCGCTGTGCCCGAACTGAGAGATTTTAGGCCCCTCGGGCGCGGCTCTGAGCTCGGAGTGTAGTCGAGGCCTTTCTGCTTAGGGCTCTTCGTCTTGAAACTGGATGATGCATATTCAGGGTTTAGTAGCGGCGTTTGGGGACTGTCGGGTTTAAGGAGGTTAGGGGACTTTCGGGTTTACGGATGCGTGTGTTGGATTTAAGGTCTAGGGACTTTGGCGTTCGGGGTCCCGGTACAAGCCCCTCGTCGCAGGATCTGCCTTGGGAAGTTCATAGGCCAGACGATTCCAGCCGCGGTTTAGGGTCTAGGGTTACTCTTCTTACCTTTGGTTAAAAGAGAATGGAAGAATGGTAGTATTAGTAGTTAGAATTGGACCCCATTCCTCCATTTCCTACCAACCAAAGGTAAGTCTTGCCACCATAAAGATCTGCTGGAAGTAGTTCTAATCCTAAACCCTAAACCCTAAACCCTAAACCCTAAACCTAAGACTGACCCAAGCCCGCTCAAGCTGAGGCTGCCTGGCAGAGTCGGCCAAGGGTGCCAGAACGAACCCGAACCCCAAACCTTAAACCGTAAGCCGAGACCCGTGGGGGTTCGTAGGGTTCCTTGAAAGGGATCTATAAGGGTTACCATAAGGGATACTATAAGGGTACTATAATATGGGTGAAGCCGAAGTCTTAAAGAACCCTTTCTCCACTGCAAACTGGAAAACTTGATGACCTCGGAACCCGTGCCCACAGCATCACTCTTAATCCCGAAAACCCTCAAACCTGCACAAACCTACCAAGACCCTCCGAAAGACACTGCCAGACAGAACTCAGAAGGAAGTATAGCACCCTACCGCCTCCCCCCTACCCCCATAAGGGTCCCTGTGATGAATCAACTGCCTCCATCCTTGCCCTTGAAGCGGCTCGTGGTTCGAAGCGAAGCAGCTCTTTGGGCATAGACCTCGAGTTGAAAGCGTCACGATCACGGCTAAGGTCCACTTGGACCCTCGCAGTCGTCTTGGCTGCCTGAAACTACGCACCAAAGTTCGTGCAGGATGCAACACCCGTCATCCCAGAAAGCCACGCCACAAAACCAGGATGTCGGGGGGGCTACCGCTTCAGGTTCATAATACGGTTCGTGCATTTTGCATCATGGCTCCGGGATCTTAGAGAGCGCAGGCCCTAAACCCCGAACGCTGAACCCGAAACCCTGAACCAAAAAACCCTAAACTGCTAAACCCTTAACCCCAAACAAACCCTAACCCCGAAACCCCTGAAGCCCTAAACCCCTAAAACCCCTAAAACCCCTAAAACCCCAAAACCCCAAAACCCCTAAAACCCCTAAAACCCTAAAACCCTAAAATCCTAAACCCCTAAAACCCGAAAACCCCAAGCCAGAAAACATGGTCCCGCTGAAGGCCCCACCTCGCGCGCGCGGCTGCCTTCTTCGGCCCGGTTGGCCTCAACGGCCAAACCGTAAACCCGAACTTTTTGCCTCGATAACTTGAGCAGGTTTTAAGGGTTTAGGATGGTTTAAGGTTTAGGGTTTAAGGTTTAGGGTTTAGGGTTTCAGGTTTAGAGAAGGGTTTGGGGTTTCTAGAAGTATAGTTACAAGAAGGAACCCTAAGAAACGCGCTTGAGGGCCTCGGGGATTGGAAAAACAGTAAACCCTTTAAACTTTAAACCCTCGAGCCTCAACTTAAACCCCAAACCCTACATTCTAAATCTTTAAACCTTAAACCCTGAACCGTGGAAAGTTCAAGAAGTTTCAAGGCTTCCTAAACCCTAAACCCTAAACCGCCACGAGGCGCCGGGTAACTTAAAACCCGGGGCCAGCGTCTCCCAGTTCGGGTTTAAGGGTTTAGGGGTTTAGGGTTTAGGGGTTTAGGGTTTAGGGTTTAGGGTTTAGGGGTTTAGGGTTTAGGGGTTTAGGGGTTAGGGTTTAGGGGTTTAGGGTTTAGGGGTTTAGGGTTTAGGGTTTAGGGTTTCGGAGCTTTAAGGAATAGGTCCTCGGGCTGAAAGCTTAAAGGACTAGTGCCTAGGGTGTCTTTTAAGTGCAGTGGCTCTTTCTCCGCAGCACTGGGTCCAAAGCCCACCCTTCTAGGCAATGTGCACTGAACATGTGGGGAAAAATATCCGAAAAGGGTTTAGGGTTTGGGGCTTGGGGTTTGTTAAGCGCTGAAGGTTCGGGGTTGTATTGGGATGGAGTTGACAGCAGTCGTGTCTTGGCTTGGTCTTGGAGGTAAACCTGGGGGTCTGAACACTTGGAGTAGGGTGCTTTAAAGGACACCATACTCAAAAAGGCACCCCTCGGAATACCCTTGGTAGCTACTCGGGCCGTTTTATCCATTGCGTTTTGGGTTGCTGAAAATGACAAGCCCTGAGCCGCCCACAAAGATCCATCCTGACTGGCCTAAACCCTAAACCCTTGTAGAGCCCTTTAAAGGAGCGCTTATAGCACTCTTATAGATCCCCTTTCAAGGAACCCCAAAACCCCCTAAAACCCTAAAACCCTTGCAGCTACCAGGAGCCTCCCTCGCTGCCTCCGCTGCCTCCTGGTGGCGAGGCATGCAGGGTTTAGGGTTTATAAGGGTTTAGGGGTTTAGGGTTTAGGTCTTCGGTCAGGACCCGCAACGCTGAACTCTGAACCTCGTCGGGGGCTTTGGGAATCAGAGGTGAGCACCAACATCGAACTGAACCCTGAACCCTGTCAACCCTAAACGGCCCTAACCCCCAAACTCCAAAGCCTGCACATTGGGTTCACAGGGCGGGGATCCTTCGGCCTGATTTCTGGCTCCGATAGGGTGGAAGCTTGGCCTTGAAGGGGGGGGGGGTTCAGTTTGAGACGGCTGGGCACTAATGACGACCCGGTACAAGACCCGCTAAACCCGAGAAAAACACACTTACATACCGAGAGTAATAAGTAAGTAGGATTAAGATATCGACCGCTGCATGTCCATATACTACACCCGGTTCACAGTCGACTTACAAACCAAGTAGACTTAAGAGATTAGCCGCTGTACGTCCATATACTGCACCCGAATTACAGTCGACTTACAAACCAGGCGTTGTAAACTAGTACGACTAACATGTTAACCAGTATTGAAACACCCAAAATGAAGCTGACCCCTTAAACCCAGCCGGGACATCAAAACAAACACTGCCAAGGAGCCTCGACCCTAAACCCCTAAATCCTGAACCCTTAAACCCGAAACCTTAAAATCCTAAACCCTTAAACTCTGAATCCTAAACCCTAAACCGTTAAACCCCGAAACCCTCAAGCCTCAAACCCTGAAACCCTAATTCCTTAGCCCTTAAACTCCGAACCCTAAAGTTTCCGAAATTCCCACCCCAACTCCTAGAAACAAACAAAATCCCCTGGGGTAGCCTCGGAGCAGCGATTCTGGCAGGAGACGACGCCACTCCACTCATCCTCGGGGCGGCGCTGGCACTCGATGTCTCTTCAAGAGGGTCTAGAGTTTAGGGTTTTAGGGTTGGGATTGTATGAGGGTTGAGGGTTTAGGGTTGGGATTGTATGAGGGTTTAGGGTTTAGGGGTTGGGGCTTTGTGTGGGTTTTGCTTGGGCGTTGAGGGCTTTATGGTTTGATTAGGGCTCTACACGGGTTTAGAGGGTTCTTATGAGAGTTCTATTGTGTCTTCTGCGCTCTGCTCGTGTTTCATGCGGATTTTCTTATGGCTTATGGGGTTCATGAGGGATGTGTACAGTTGAGTAATTAGCATATTGGCCAGAGGCTTCGCTTTTTAGCTGGGGCTTCGCGGCTTCTAGTTCAGGGTTCAAGGAGGAAGACCAGCAACAAACGACAAGATTGCAGGACGCGTCCAGCATCCAGGCAGGATTGAAAATTTCTCGCAAGCCAATGAGATCGGATACAAGTGCCGCCCGGTTTCGGGCAAGAGTCTGGAAGTCAAGATGAGGTGGAGATCCTGCTTGTGCGCCCACGACGTCGACCCATCAGGCAATTCCAGGAGCGCTCGGTCACCGCGAATTTCCCTCACCGTGACGTCCGGCGGCAGATGTGCTTTGCACAGCGCCGCCGGCGAGGGCCAGCTCTTGGTGGTCGGAACGACGGCCCTGTGTCCCGCACTGGCGGCGGCGTGTCCTGAGGGCCTCAGCCCATGTGATTCGGTATGTCGGCCAAACGAAGCCGTGGACAAGGATGGAAACACCTGATCGCCTGACTTCAAGCACGATACACTAGGCCAATCCACCTAACATCCTAGCAAAACCGCATTCAAGCCGTTGGACGACCATAAACCCTCATGAACTTGTGGAAACCGTGTAGAACCCGTTTACAGAACTAGCATGCAACTACCAAGCAAAGCTTTGATCTTGAGTCCTGAGGACGAGTCCTCTTTGCTTTGGTACCCAGTACAGACTTGATAGGCTCTCCATAATCGGGCTGGAGGCTCAGCAAGCAATCCACAAATTATGATCTGCTCCAGTGTGCTCGTGGGTTGGTGGAGGGCTTTGTAGCTGGATGCACGGTAGACTCCAAACAACAGGATCATTGCTGTAACGACCCCTCCGCAATCTGCATTTGTTGTGGCACACCCGTACCCTAAACCCAAACTCTCAACCCAAACCCTGTTCCCTGAACCCCCAGACTTAACCCCGCACCGTAAACCTGCTAAAAGAAGTTATCAAATCAAAGCGGTTGCGGTACCATACAACTACCAAAGGAAACCTTCAACCCTGAAACCTCGCAAGCTCTAAACTCCCAAGCCCTGAACCCCCGCACCCTCAAGCCTGCAAACCCTAGACTCCGAATTTTTTGACCCCTACATGCTTAGCAGGTCACCACTGAGGAAGGAGGAGCAAGCCAACCGTGATGATAATTCCAAAGACGCAGCAGGAGAGTCTACCAACCATGATGATAATACCAAAGACCCCGAGCAGACCCACACCTGCAGGGGGAACCAAACCACATAACACAAAAAAGGTGGCAACCATTGCGGTGGTCCCAGCCGGGGTCATACTTTTTTTGCCAACACCGATATGTTAATCCACATGTTTATGGTTATTGAGGCAGCCCATACACATTATTACTATTGTTACCATTATTATTTCTCTTACGACCACTATTATTAATGGTAGTAGTATCCTTGTTATTAACATTACTAGTATTATTTTTTACTAATATTATGTTTTTCAAGTATTTTTATTACTTATACTGTTAGATCTGGGAGGGTCCTGGCCTGGCCATTGCAGCAGTCGCAGATGCCGTCGTTCACGGAGCCCAGGCGAACCAAACGCTCCGAGCTCCCGCCTTTCGGTGTTTTAACTCCTTGTTTAGGGTGTGTTTGCTTTCTTTTGTGTTTTTCTTTGGTGGAGGGGGGTTAAGTTTAGGGTTTAGGGTCTGGTGTTTAAGGAGGGTTTAGGGTTCAAAGTTCAGGGTTTGGGGCTTCGCGTTTAAGATTTCCTGTAAACGAGCCCGACCCTCGACACCGATCCTCAACCCCAAAACTCACCGTGCCTATTAACCCAACGGATTCCCGAACTCTATGCCATACATTACCATTATATTGAAACTATTAGCTATTGTTAGTGTTTTTATTTCTGAACATCTAGAACAGACATTGGTATTCCAACCCCCTGTGATCCAAGACCGGGAGGCCAGGCTGTCGGGCTATGCTCAGGGTAGCTGTACCTCTACATAAGATCCATCTTAGGGCTTAGGGCTTAGGGTTTAGGGTTTAGGGTGTCCCTACTTACCAAACATCCTCAGTATACTCCGAATCCTTCCTCTGCAAGCTTTCCTGTCACAGTGCACTGAGACTTCAAGGACTTTCTAAACCGCAACGTTGCTTGAAATTTTCACAAGCCTGCGGCGCTAAGGTTCCTGAGCTACACTCCAAACTCCAAACCCATGCCACAGATAGCACACTAGCCCTTGCACCGGGATTCCTAAACCAACTGACCCTAAATGTCTCCAATCTATACCGCCCCTGGGCTCCTAACCTGTTCCCTGTATTAAAAAATGAGACCGACAGTAAGTAACTTCAATAAACTGCTGGTCAAAGGATAAATAATACAAGCATTGGACAAGTATTATTCTGTCTATATTGAAAGGGACGTTCCTGTCCAGGATAATGGAACATCCAACCTGGAACTGGAAAACCCTTGTTTCCAAAATCCACAAACGCATCTGAACGCTATCCTATCCTAAGCCCAGTGCCTTCCGACCAAGTGCAGGCGAAACCAGACAGAACAAGTTGTGGGATTCCTGGCCAGGGGCTCTGGTGACTAACAAGCTTTCGACTGTCGACTGCTTAAGGTTCAGGGTTTGGGGTGACGGAGGCATCGGGATTCATCTTCTTGCTCTCGTCTGCATGCCTGAGGTGGACGGCTTGATTTTAGGAACTGGTGGCATGGCATTGCCCAGCTGCCATAGGTTCTGAGGCCCAGAATTCTTGGTGCTTGGACTCAGCAATGATTGAGGCTCTCGGGATTGAGGCTTAGGGCTTGTTTCTCAAGGTTGTTCCGTCCGGGAGGGTATCCTGCACTTCACCTGACCATCCGGAACCCACAACTCTAGCCGATGGGACTGTTGCAGAAAAAGGAACGGAAGGTCTTCAAAACCGGAAGTTCCTGAAAGAAAATCTAGTCCTCAAAACCTCTGACTTCCCAAACAAGACCCTCTCAGCAACCAATGCGGGGAAACTTCGATATATCCCGTGTCCTGACTTAGGGCTTTGGGGTTTAGGGGTTAAGGGTTTAGATGGTTTAGGAAAATCCTTCAGGAGGCCAATCCCGATTTTGAAATCGGAGGGAACACTGGAAAAGGCCACCCGGTGCACTTTCGCGGGCCCTTGCGGAAGACTAAACCCGTAAACCCCAATAACCTAAAGCATGAAAGCCCGACAAACAGGCACCCTTCCCAAAACAACCCTCAACCTGTGAGTGCGATGCCTTTTCTAATTGCACTTCAATTCTGGCACTCACGGACCATGGTTAATTTTGCCTCCAGTGTTGCTGATGTGCTCGCGCAGCTCTTGTTGCACATTCTACTCATCGTCTCCTGCCCTGACTTGTCTTTACGGGCAGGCGGGCGCATGTAGAATCCTTGTAGAGCCCGGCAAACCACCCCTATAGAACCTCATAGAACCCTCATAAGACACCCTTGCAGAACCCTTACGATTCTGACGTCCCGAAATGTCCCGAAACCATCCCAAAACAGGCGCCGAAATCCCCAAAAGGCGCCTGAGCACGCGGAGGTGCCAGGCTCGTCACTGCCATCGGGGCCTGGTACTCTTCTTACAAGAGTCACCATGAGGGCCACTAACCACTTTGTTGCTGCCAGGGGCTGTAAGGTATCGGGTTTACGGCTTCACGGGTTGGTGGTTGTAGGGTTAACGGTTTCGGACTTGGGGATCAAGCCTTTTTGGGCCTTTTTTAAGATTTTTGGGAGGGGCTTCTAGGGTCTAGCGTCCATGACTATCCCAGTTCAGCTTGCCGAGTTTCGGGGGCGGCCTACAAGGCCGCTCGAAGCCTGAGTTTTGCAGATGTCGGAATGTCGAGGTGCGATGAGATTTCTGGAAAGGTTTCAGGTGACGTGCTGCAGAGGGTTTAGGACTAACAGGAAGTAGTACCCCTCACAGACGAAATCCTGCAATATCCACAGTTTGGAAATAACCAAGACTTTCTGTAGATTGGGCCTTAAGAAAATGCAAAGTTGTGTCAATCCTGGGAGCAGTCTTTCGTCAAGCATCTCCAGCACACGGCCGGCAGAGGCTTCAAAGTCTTCATCCGCACAGCGCGATCGAAGCCGATCAATAGCAAACAACAAACGCGATCACCGAAACATTGTCTAACCATCATCCCTGGCTCCTTAGCTCCTCCAATATCAATGGTTAGTTGTAGTTAATTGCACATCGAAGATAACGAGCAAACCTCAACTACAGTGCTTCACTGTCACAGCGCGTTTTGCGGTTTAGTGAGTGGAGCGCTGGCGCTCCTGCCGATTGAGCCACAATCCTACAGCCCCCGAGCAAGATGCCAAACCATTAACCTTAAACCCAACACCCTGAACCTTGAATCCTGAACAAGGAGAGGGGCAATCGCAGTAGTCGTCATTGACCACAGCGAAGCTTGCAAAGCCTTGGTCGCTTTATATGGGTCGGCTGCAGGATTCTTAAGGGGTTGCTGAAAAATTGAACGGCGTAGAGTTTTAGGGAGTTCAAAACGGAAATTTCACTGGTGCATCAAGCAACCGTTGGAAATGCATCGCCAAAAAGCAACCATGAGGCGGTGGCATCACAACATGCTGCAAACGATGATCAGCACAAGAGCAATAAATGCACCAGTAACGACCTCTGTTCGACGGCATCAAAGCAGCGAAGATTGCAACGAGTTCGGTGTCCCAGCCGGACCGGGAATGCGTCTGTAGCCAAACGCTAAATCTCAAAGGGATGTGGGTGTGTCACACGGCACCGTTGCACATGTTCACTTGCACGTGCTTGCCTAAACCCGGTACGGCGGGGGCCTCGGAACTCCCGCACGCACCTACAGGGCACGCACGCGGAGAGCGACTCAATTCCACTACTCGACCCGAACATAAGAACCACACAGTGTTACCATGCTGCTAGGAAGGAATATCGTGATGAAATCATCATCCTTCTACTGGAAACCATCATGAAATCACGTGCTTCGCCGGGGCTTCGAAGCCGATGCTGAATTCTGAGGCATCTGGAAACGTTATAGATGCCAAGCCCTGCAGCCCCTACTCCTGATAAGCAAAGCACTACAAATCCTAAACCTCTGACACGATCAGTACTGATGATGACAACCATAGGCTTGATCAGCAAGATGGCTTATGCAAGCATCATAAAGATTGCGTGGCTGACACTGGGAATGATGGTATTGCCGAATGTAGTGAATATACTAGTAATCGCATTTATCTCAAGCAGAGTATGAAATGGAGTGCCACAGCGACACCAATACGGGCTGAGGTTCGGGTTTCAGGGTTCAGGGACTAGTGACAAGTTCAAGGGTAAGTTCTATGTTCAGCTGTGCGCAGGCCTTCAGGCTTTAGGGTGTTCGGAATAAGGGCTGAGGACGAATATGACGACGACATTCCCCAGGCTGGTTTTAATAAGTTATTGGAGTCAGAACTAAAGGCGACACTCTCTCAACCCTGAACCCTACAATGAACCCTAAGCCCGAAACCACAGGCCCGAAACCCGAAACATTGAGCTTACAAAAGGACGAGGCTGCCGGCCACGAGGGCAGCCGAGGAGCTTTTGCCGCCTGTCATGCATTCGAAGCGACCTCAGGATCGTTGGCGTTTCGGGTCAAGAGTTTGTAGAGCTTGGATTACGTCTCACATGTTCGTCCTGCGTATCACGTTTACCCCGTCCTCAGTGACAAACATTCTGCCCTAAATCCCGAAGACCAAAGCCTAAAACTCATAAAACCCCAAGCCCCCCAAACGGAGCCCTTGCAGTAGCCTTTATGGTGACCCCAACCGCCCGCGGCTTTCGTCACCTGATAGGTGGCCTAGACAATTACCAATACTATGTTGGGGGATCCTTATTTTAATTATGGTATGTTCCCGAAAACCCTACTGAACATATTAAAACCCCAACACTATGAACTCTGAACCCTATAAGGCCCCTGTATGGCATCCGGGGCTTCGCGCCTTCTGCCCGCAACGCTGCAAAGCGATCCTGCAGTTCATCTGCGAGGCCTCGCCGGCTGGAGTTGGAGGCTTTTGCTGCAGGGCTGTGGGGTTTGAGGGCTTAGGGTTTGGGAGCTTAGGATGCTTTTTCCCTAAGCTCCTTGATATGTCTGTCCAACCATCTGAGCTTAGGGTTTGAGGATTTTCGGGTTTTGGGGGGTTCGGGGTTTTCGGAGCTGTGGGGATTTTGGGACGTTGGGTCTAGGAACTTCGGGCACGTTGGGGGCTGGGGTTCTGGGTTTAGGGTTCCTTTTTGGTTTAGGGCTTAGGGTATGGGGCTTTTGGTTTGGGGTTTGGGGTTCTGTATGTAAGGTGTTGTAGTTGAACAGCAACCCTCAAAACTCCATTCTACTTCCCAAGGCATCTATATGACATCCTGAACGCTTCTGGGCCTCGGGCTGCAGGGTTCATGGCTTCGGCTAGCAAGATTGAAGTCGACCCTCCTTAAACCCCAAACCCTAATCCCAAGTCCCTCGAACCTGAACCCCAAGCCGTTCATAAGAAAGCCTTGAAGCCCAAACGATGTCATATTCCCTGGAACTCTCTAAGAATAAGACTAGACGGGTGGGTATGTGTTTTCATAGACATACACGTACATATACATATACATATACATATACATATACATGTATATATACATATACATATACATATACATATACATATACATATACATATACATATACATATACATATACATATACATATACATATACATATACATATACATACGCGTATACGTATACGTATACATGTACATATACATATACATATACATATACATATACATATACATATACATACGCGTATACGTATACGTATACATGTACATATACGTATACATATGCATATACATATACATATACATATACATATACACATACAGACATATACATGTACATGTACATATACATACGCATACACATACGCATTCGCATACGCATACGCATGCGTGTGCGCGCACACACACACATTTTCATTAAGCAAACACACCCAAGCCACTCCGACTTAGTTCGCGTTGAATGCATCGTAAGGCTCGAGTGACTTGCAGTGGCGATGCCACAAGAAGACAGACTCTGTCCTTAAACCCTCCACCAAAAGCAGATAGGCCTCAATAGTTAGTCACATCCCCACACACATGCGCACATACATGAATACACGCATACGTAGATACATACATACATACACACATACAGACACATATGCTTATCCATACATACAGGCATACATACATACACGTAAGCACTACATATGGATATACATATATACATATATATACACATATGTATCAGGGCACCTCGCACCCGAACCTTCTCGGATACCGCGGCCACGTCCTGCACAGAAGACACCTCCCGAAGATCCAGGGTTGGGGGTCTCGGCATTTGAGTGCTTTGGGACGGTTTGCGTGAGGGGTTTAGGTGTTTAGGGTTTTGGGTGGGTGGATGCGGGAGGTTCCGGGCTAGGGCTTCTTTGAATTTCTGCGGCTTAGGAGTCTAGCCTTGCTTTCGATTTAAGGTTGAGGATGTCAAAATTCGGGTTGAATCGGGGTCTCGTCTGCTGCAACTCACACCCCTTTCGGCGGCCTCTGGCGGTGCTGCGGGTGACTCTGGCTGCTTTCGACGGTCCTGGCTTGGGCCTTAGGGTTTTTGGTTGATGATGTTGTGCTGGGCTTTCAAGTTCTTTGTGACTAAGGCTTTGGTTTGGGTCCGCTTCGGGCAGTGATGCTGCTTTGCATCTCGGTCTTATCCTCGTCAAGCAGAGAGGGGGATGAACTCCGATTCGCAACCCTCAGCTGCATTTGAGGAGCTTCAGACTTGAAGCCGAGGGTTTAGGGCTTACGCTCATATTGAAGAAGGGCACTGACATGTGGGAACAAACTAAGGAAACAACAACCCCTCAACCCTCAACAGCCCTCTGACTCCTCCAAAACCCCAAGTCGGAGAACGAGCCAACATCCTAAATATCCCAAAGGCCCAAGGAGGAACCGTACTTTCAACATGTACTTGTAGCTGCTGGGGCCTCGACTCTGAGTAAGTCTACAGGGCTTCGGCAGTTGAAATCGCCAAACCCTGAACACTCGACCCCGACACCCTCCGGAAACCCTACTGGAGCCTCAAAATTTCAAGAAAGTCCTAAACCCTAAACCCTAAAACCCTAAACCCCAAAAGTCCTTGTTCTCTTCCTCTTCCTCCTGCCCTCCGCTGAGGGTCTCGGACACGGCGGAAGCGATTTCGGGACTCCGGCGCCCGCGAAGCGCCGCAGGCCTGGCTGTTGCTGATAAAGGCGTACAAGTGCTGTGTGGGGGCTTACGGTTTGGGTTTTAGGGTTTAGGGCTTTGGGTTTAGGCTTGGGTTTAGGGCTTAGGGTTTAGGAGTTCAGGGTTTAGGGTTTAAGGCAGGAGCAGTTTATGGTGGTCAGGAAGAGGCTGGGTTTGGGCGCAGGGCTTAAAAACCTTTGAGGGCTCATGGCTAAGATGTTGGGCTGCTGGGTTCGGGGTTTCGGCTTCATTCAGACGTTGATCAAAGCTTCGCATTCAATGAGCTTGAAGTTTCTAGGTGGGTGTCGGGTTTAGGGTTTCTAGGGGCGGCGGGAAGTCCCCTGCACCCTGAACCCTTTTAAGGGTTCACGCTTGGGTTTACGGAATAAAGCCTTGCCTTCAACCCAAACAAAATTGAAATAAACAAGAGACGGGGCGCAGAGCAGTAGATTCCCATGTCTTAGACCCGAAAGTCGCAGACAACGAACAAACCGTAAGCGCACATAAAGCTGGACCCTCTGTAAACCGCCAAACCCGCGCGATCCCGAAGGAGGTTTGTGGTTGCCCGTGGGGCCTCGGAACCCCAAGAGACCCGCAGCCCCAAAGCTCCAAGTCCTCCAAACTCAGCTTCAACCCGGATCACTCGCCTGGCATCGCCCTCCGGCACGGCCGCATAGAGCACGAAGAGGACAAGCCACAGGAAACATACCAATGTTCCTCCGAACGGGTGTGAGGCGGCTATAGCATCGGGGTCTTGCTTCGGGTTTGGTACACCGCAGGGAATGAATCCAAACCCAGCAAATCCTTGTAAGCCTCATATAGACTCCGAAACAGGATTTCACGTTTAAGGCCTAGTTCGGATTTAACCCAGGTACCAGGGGCCTGAACAATTAGAAGAAGATTGTGGGGCCCACTATGTTAAGGAGCTCTGTCTGAGCAAGGGTATTACCCATTAACCCTAAACACTAAACCTTAAAGCCTGAGGAAAGGCATTACTAATTGGGACCTTAATGATCAGAAAAGGGTTTTGGTGCCCATTATACCATAATCATAATGAGGAACCCCACAATATTGTAGGTAATGAATTAAGGCCCTTAGAGTACTCATTGGGGTGTCTTTGGAGAGTCAGCTTTGCCCTAGGGGCGGTCCAACGAGGCACAGCGCACGCCGGAGCTCGCACCCGAAGACGGATCCAAGCCTGCCGCAGCAAAGAGGCAGGCTGTTCGAAAAATTGAGCGGTTTAGGGTAGGGGCCGGAATGAGTAGAATAGGGTTTTGGGGGTACCTGATTATAGATATTGTAGCTATATATATATATATATATATATATATATTGATTGTAATATACCCCCAGACCCTGTTATTTATAATTCTTCAAGGCCCCTGCATCAGGGTATGGCTGAGGGTTACCGGAAAAGGGCTACCGGGGCATAGGGCTCCTTTAAAGGATCTATGGGATGTATAAGGGTTAGTATGGGATCTATAATAAGGGCTGCTATGGGATATACGGGTTACTATGGCATCTGTACGAGATGTAGGGGTTTAGGGTTTAAGGGTTTTCGGGTTTTAGGGTGGAGGCAGGGCGATTGGTAGGGGTTCAGGTTCTGCAGGTTGACTGCTTGGGATCGAAGGTTAAAACGGCGAAGTTAACGAAGGGGCGTTGATAATGGGTTTAGGTTAGGGTTTGGGGTTTAGGGTTTAGGGTTAGGGTTTAGGGTTTAGGGTTCAGGATTTCGGGCATATTCGGCTATGATGATAATCAGGAACCCTGAGGTACAATGCCTGAAAGCATCAACACTCCTATGTCATGATCTCTCAGGGCTTTAAAGGCCGAGAACAGGGCGTCGGTATCCTGTCCACCGGCGAGAGATATTATACTGGCCTTAAATAATTAGAACAAAGTTTTGGGGCCCATTATACTTTGTAAGGAAGCCCCACAAAGTAATATAGGTAATTATTCAGGCCCTTATAGCATAGTACCCTTCTAGATCCCTCAAGTAACCCTGAAAGACCATTTAAAAGGACTATTAAGGCCTCTATAATATCGGATATCCCTGACACCAACCACGAATCCAGTAAAAATGTACCGAAACCAGCCACCTACCCCGAATTGTCAGAAACCTCCCCAGAAAGAAGCTGGAAAAACCCGCTACAATCCGCCCCAATCCTGCTAAACCCAAGCAAGATTCGTGGCTCAGAGTCGCACCCCGGTCGCCGCCGCATCCGTCGCACTGGGCCATGCCAAGGGCACGGGCGCATGAGAAAATCGAGGCGAAGGGTGGCAGGGGTCTAGGGCTTAGGTGTCGAAGGAATCTAGGCTTTAAGATTTCTGTTAGCGAAGCATCACAGTCACAGTCAAGTATCTTAGTTAAGGCTTGAAAGGCTGCGGTTTCGCGTCAGCGTGCAGGCTGCAGGGTTATGGGCTCAAGCTTCGGGGTTCCGGGTTCAGGGCCGGGGTTCAGGGCTTGAGGTGCGGAGTTCGAGTCCTAGAACTGTGCCTGATGCATGGTGGTGCCGAATGCATTCTCGGGGCATTTCGGGACATCTTGAACCGAAGATGCATGCCTTGGATGAATTCGACGACTGGCCATATGTATTGCAGTGCACTTCCGGTGTGCCCTGTCTGGGAGCACAACCAAGGCCACCTTCAAAAAGAAACTCTGCACGTCTGCGTTGATGGTGGTCTTCACCATCGACAGCTTCAAACGACGACCGCAGCAAGTAAACAAATTGCGGCTGCAACAGCAAATGCGACAGCCCAAACATATGTGATCATTATATCATCTCCAGCATCACAACCAGAGCCACTTTGATCATCATCACCATCATGCTCATCATCATCATCATCATCATCACCATCACCACCACCATCATCACCGTACCGTGATCAGACAATCACCACCAGCACCAGCGAAAAATGCATCATCCCTGTCTTCTTCTTCATCTGCAGTTAATATTGTATCTACATCTTCGTCGTCAGCATTATCACCATCATCATTATCTCCAGGAACGATGCCCATCACAATGACCATCATCGCCAGCGTCACCGTAGTGGCAGCGATTGTACCGTTGATGGGGACGGTGGTGATTACAACGGCATAAACAGGGATTCCGTGACCAGGCGGATGACGATGGTGACGATGATGGGCCACGACGACGAGGGGGATGGGGGAGGGTGGAGGGGGAAGACGACGAAGCTTACAGGCGGGCTTGGCAGAGCAACGAAGGGATCTACCAGATTTGAACTCTGGGCTGAGATCTGCACATAAGGCCGTGGGGTTCGAGCTGACCGTGTGGGCATAAACCCTCAACAGCCCAAACCCTCTACCTTAAGCCCTATTCGTAAACCCCTTTAGCCCGATCAGGCTTCACGAAGCACGGACCAGCCTTTGCCAACGACGTGGTTCTGCAACTTCCGGCTTCGACGCCGAAGCGCTGTGAGTGCAGCTTTCGGAAGCCAAAAGAGAACCCTACGCCAGGATGGCTCGTATAAGGGTTCCTTTAACAGGGTCTTACGGGCTACTGTGGGTTTGAGGCTTCCACTAAGGAATCATACAAGGCTCCTTTAAGGATTCTGTTCATCTACGCATTCCTTTAAGGATTGCTCTAAAGGCTTCTGGCCAGGGTTCGGACCGGAGAAGCCCCTCTCAACCCTACTACAACACCAAGAACAACTATCTACAAACACTACAGACCCTCTTAAAGCCCCTCTAGAACCCGTCTGCAGCACCTCTTTACACAATGTGATACAAGCCTTTATCCAGCTGCAAAGGCTCCTCGAAAGCTGGCGTACGGTGGCGGCCGTCCCACTCAGTCCAGGGTCTCGCCGAAGGGGAAAGGAAGCGGCTTGCCGTCTTCCTGCGGTTTAGCGTTTAGTGTAGCCGTCTGCTTTGTTTGAGCTCCGGTTTCCGTCCGCTCAAGGCATCCCCCGTTTGGGGTTTAGGGGAGGGCTTAGGCCAAGGGCGGTATGGAGTCTAGGATCTTGTTTTAGGGGCCCTCGAGTTTAGCGTCCAGGGGGCTCCGGGTGTAGACTTGCTGCCTTCCTGCCTCAGATCTACACGGAACTTGGAAGTTCATGTGTATGAGCCGGAGTGAAGGGCTTTCAGCTCTTGTGCGACCAGGTTCGAGCAAATATTTAGGGAGTTCAGGACAGCGTATCTGGGGCTTAGCGACCAAAGTTCAAGTTTCCTTACTTGGACATGTCAAATAACAGTACCAGCCGCGCTGCCAACGACAGTCTCACTGAAAATAGAAGCTCTGCAACTCTCACAACTTGCACGGACTGGCGATACTTCCACCCTGTTTGTCATCCTTGTGACAATTATGGCAGGCATGATCTTCAACGAAACCAGCCATGCAAGGGAACAGCCAGGCCCCAGACCCTAAACCCAAAGTCCACAACACTAAAGCCCAAGCCCCATGCCTCGTGCTCGTAGCCCACGTCTCTGTAGATAGCCTTCTCCATGTTCTTCATCTTCTTCACCTGGGCGCGGTCTTCTTTTAAGGGCTCTCGGGTATGGGACTGAGGGACCTCACACCCTTCACACGAGACCTTGCACCCCTGAACCCAAACCCTGAAGCCCCACAAACCCTGATATCCGCTCGTGCAGAAATAGAAGAGGACTCCCAAACCCTAAGCCCTAATCCTTCCAACCTTCCCCCGCTCTCAGAGGCGCACCCACTGGATCCACTTGCGCTGCTCCGTGTTCTTCTGCCACTTCTGGCGGCCGGCGGTATACAGGAACCCGTTAGGCTCCTTTAACTTAGGGTTTGGGTTTGGGTTAAGGCTTTCTGTAAGAGTTCTAGAATAAGGCTTCTATATATGGGGGCGGCAACTTAGCAAGGGCCTTGATAGGATTTGGGGGGAGACAACTCGATGATTTATGGACTTCAAGTCAAAGGGGTACCATTACTAAGTCTTCTGACGTCCATAGGTTTGCAGGACTTCGACTTTACATGGTCAGCCGTTACTTTTCGGCAGGCCTAGGGCTTCATGCAGGGGCCTATTATTCTTGCAAAGGACTCAAGCTGTAATATCAAAGCCTCCTACTTTTCTTGTGGTTAAGGTTGACAACGTCAGAACTGGGTTCCTGGAGTTTATAGTTTGAGGAACCCTTCGGTCCAATTGGTTCATTTTCAAGGGCGCACGCCCATGCTGGAGTTTAAGCTCTTTTCCAGCTCCTTGCTTGCGGCCCTCATGAATGTCTATAGTTTAGGGTGTAGGGCTTGGGGGCAAACCCTACCTTGACCTTGACCTTCGCCGCGAAACGGCAAAATCCATACCCAAAACCTCCAGCCTCAAACCCCGAAATCTTCACCTGTAGCCTAAAACCCTTTAACCCTGAACCTCCAAACCCAAAACCCTACACCCCAAACCCTAAACCCTATATAAACCCCAAAAACCCCTGAATGACCCTGAACCTCCAAACCCAAAACCCTAAACCCCAAAAGCTAAACCCTTTATAAACCCCAACAACCCCTAAATGACCCTGAACCTCCAAATCCAAAACCCTAGGAAGCAAAGGGGCCCCAAAGCTCTGATCCCTGGACCTCCGGGTGGCGGTGCTTGGACCACTTCATGTCGCCCGGCACCTGCGAGGGATTGAGCACCCTCTAGGATCCACTTGAGGATGCAAGGGGGCTAAGATAAGGGCCTTAATAATCAGAATAGGGTTTTGGTGTGTAGTATAGGATACTATAACTATAACAAGGAACCCCCCAGAAAAACAGTATTCGGGTACTTATTCAGGCCCCTCTATTAGGACTTTTTGGTTGCCTGCCGGGCTCGAGAGCTTCTATCTGCTGTTTCAGGGAATTCTGAGGAAGCAACGTGCTCCTTCCTTGCATAATATAACCCTACATGAACGAATCCCCAATCTTAGCACAGGTGGTCAAAACTTGAATTTAGGGTTTTAGACATAGGGTCGCGGGCTTAAGGCTTTGGTGCTTGGAGGCGTGGATTTCAGTGCTTCGGGTTTAAGGCTTAAGGCCTCTGTTCATGCACTTTTTGGCACCAGGTGCACATTGCTACTCAGAGCTGCGTTGGAATTTCGAATGCCCGAGGGCCTAAAAGCGTGCGCTTCTCACTTGGCAAAGACAACTTCGAAGCATTCCGCTCGCAGTGCATAGAAGCCCTTCGAACTACCCAGTGGACCCGATGGAGCTTGGGGTGGGCATGCTGGTGCAGATCCGGACCTTGAGCCTAGAAACCCACACACTCACCTTTATAGATCCTGCGTCTGGCAAAAATCCCTTCAGAACCTTCAAGCCCCGTAAACCCTAAACCTTGCCCGAAACCCCTAAGCCCTGACCCCCACAACGCCAAATCCTGAAACCCGAAGACCCCAAACCCTAAACCCTGACCCCCGAAACGCCAAACCCCCCAAACCCCGAAAAGTCAACCGCCCTAACCCAAAGCCCACACAAAGCCCCCCAACCCCCTAAACAAACCCCCAAACCCCAAACCCGAGATCCGAAGACCGAGCGGCCTTGATGTCGTGGCCGATCAGCGGCTTGTTCAACCAAGGCCTCGGTCCAAAAAACCCAAAAAAACGCAGCGCCTCGGGGGATGAAGGGCTAAAACGGGTTACCCCGTCAGAGCTCTGTGAGGGCTGCTATACGGGTTGCATCAGCACTTCTATGATGGTCTACGAGCCTGAGATGTTGAGCCCGACATCTCAGGCTCAAGAGCTTGAAGCTGAAGGGTTCAAGTTTTAGGGCTTTAGGTCTTTTTGTTGAACGCCTTGTTCCCGCCCGTCTGGTTGATTGGAATCCACAAGGGCTTGGGGTTTAGGGTTTGCGGTCCGAGAACGCAACCTGGGATTTCCTAGGTCTCAAGCATAGGGCTGGGTTAAGCTTGGGGTCTCACACTTGAAACATCCGTGCGTATCGGTTCTATATATACCCAGCGATGCATGAAAGACCCCGGTATCGGGTTTTTGGCCTCGGCGCTGAGGCTCCGAGTTTCGAGCTTGGGCAACATAGCACCCTTGATCTGGGTCGGAGGCCGATCACGAGGTTGTGGAACCATGAACACGCAATTGGAACGGGCTTTAGAAAGTCTCGAGAACTTGTCGAAATTCGGCAATCAGACTACTTCTAACGATGCCACCACGAGCAAACAAAAGGCACCAACAAGAAAACAGTAGCAGCAGAAGAGACAGCGGCAGCAGTGATGATAGAAACAACAGCATGGAAAGCAACATTACGTCATCATCAGCAAAACTCGTAAAGCGATGATGCTTGCGATGCTGGGTGGATTAGTAGAAGTACGAGGGCTCATGTGATGGAATGATGATGAGGCCGTGGTAACGATTACATTCATGCTCGCATGCATGGATGTGAGTTGTAAGCATACAGGCAGGGCATGCATGCCTGCATGCGTGCATGAATTTGTGTACAGATGCTAGAACTGTAAGTCGTGGCTTCATCTACATGCAAAATTTCAACAGTCGTGGCTAAGTCCTTGCTTTGGGTCTTCCCCCATCTACACGCATACATGCAGGCAGATATGAATGCGCACTTACGCCACTCGGAAACCGTATCGAAGAATTACAATGGAATGGCCGTCGTCGCGAAGAAAACGCAAGGAAGAGCCACATCCCACAAAGACTAGAACTCTGCAGGGTTTCGGGATGGAGAGGGTTAACGGTGAAAGTGTTGTTTAAGCTTGTTGGGGTTTTACAGGTTTGGAGCATTTGCGTAGCAAACTGTAGATAAAAAGCCTGGTTTCATGAGAGCCCGAGCCCCAAAACCTACTCCTTCCTTTGAGACACTCCTTACCTTTGGTTAGTAGGGAATGGAGGAATGGGGCACAATCATAACTACTATAAATACCATATTACTGTCATATTACTACCATATTACTACCATATAACTACTCTTACTACCATTCTTCCATTCCCTACTAGCCGGGGCGATCCGAGAGCTCGGCGGGTAGTTGTAGGTCGGGTGGCCCATGCGCTTCTCATACTTCTCCCATCGGCCTTGGGGGGGCGCGTTTGGAGCTCTGAAGACGGCGCCACAAGGACTCCAACAGGATAGGTTTCATAAGGGTTGTAGAAGGGTTTGGTGTAAGAATCGTAGAAGGGTCCAGCACCTCATCATCACCGAGATTCCTCACCGGCGTTATCGCCTTCAAAAACATGATCCTCCTTTCCGTCACCATCGCAACCCCTCATTTCCGAACCAACAGCACCATCGTTGTCAATCGTTATCGCCATGAACATCACCATCTTGCCATCAAACAAGTTGCCCGGCAGCGCTGCACGAAACACCTCAAACACTGAACCCTAGCCCCCGAACTCAAGAGCCAAAGGAAAAAAGCCACTAAGATTGAACCCTGCACCTTAAACCCCCCCAACCCTAGCCAAACCCTGAACTCTCCCACACCACCCAGTAGGGAGTGGACCCATCGGTGGCCGGTTGACACCGTTGAAGGCCCCAAAGAGAGGCTCCATCCTGTCACGCACGGGTCACAGGGGCGGCGGGTTCTTCTGAAGTGGGGGTTTTAGGGTGGGGAATTATTTCAGGACAACCATTATAGAATCGAATTGGGCTGACGTCTGAAGTTTTGACCACAAGTTGTTTCTTCGTGGTTCTTAGGGGTTGGGGCTCATGCACGAAGCCGACCTCCTAGTGCAGATACTGAATATCTGGATGTATTAACGGCGGTTTGGTGACGCAAGATCTCTATTCGTGGTGGCCTTGAAAGTTCTACAGGGGGTGAAACGCATATCCAATCTTGCCGATCGCTAAGTGGCGGCGTACCGAACTTGCGTTGTGTTCGGTATGTGGGGGAAGCACACACTCAATCACCCACTCCTTGCCCAGCAACTGCAACAGGAGGGTAATTAACGGCAGCCGTGCCGTAGTCAGCGAGTCGCGCGTGCCACGCTTGGACGGAGCAATGCAACCGACAATGAATACCCACAAGGGCTTCAAGGAACTCTGGCCGCAAAGTATCCAGATGTTCTGCTTCGATATCAACCTGAAAAGAGTGCAGCACCACAAAGGACTCGGCACAACGTGTGCGCAAACCCTCCACCTCTCTGTGTGCTGTTCAAAATATGCACGAAGCTCGTCCGGATCTGTACGGGAAAGTTGCCGCTGTTGTTCCAAAGCAAAAAAGCGCTGATTCAGGCGCTCACAAAGTTGTTCCAAAAGCAAGGTCGCATGGGAAGCAAGCCAAACGTCAAAAGCTGTAGTTGGGCCGAAGTTCTTTTTCCTGGCTCCCTGCAGTAGCGGGCTTTTCGGATTTCACAGGCAGGATGAAGGGCTTGGATTTAGGCTTCGGGGCCCTGAGCCTCTACTATGCTAAACCTCTAAGCCCCAAGGTTAGGGGCCTAAATCCCTAACCCCTGAACGCTAAGCCCTAATTTTCTTTCGATGAGGCTAGAGTGTAGGGTTTACTGTCTAGGGTGAAGGGTTTACGACTTACGGCTCAGGGTTCAGCGGTTTAGGGTTTAGGGCTTCCGTACAAGTCTTACACCTGACCCCTGATGGGTAAGTATAACTTTGTTTGGACTGACAAACCACCATAACAACTAGAGCCGGCAAGCACCCGAAGTGAATGCCTCCGACATGAACCGTGAACAAGCCCCAAGTAGAGCCCCAACAGACCCAAAAGCTGATGAAATCAATCCTCAACACTAAACCCTCATGAAATCAAGCCGCCAGCCCTGCATACCTCGAACTTTCAAAACATGTCGTGTCGCGCCCCTGTAAAAAGTCCCAGGCCCGTCAACTCCGGCTTTAACAGGGAGGGCTTGCGGCGTACGGCTCAGGGCTAGGATTTTCGGACTTGGGGTTTTGGCTGTAGGGTTTGGGGCTTCGGGGTAGGACCTAAGTCTAAGGTGTAGGATTTAGAGTTTGGGGTGTAATGCTTGAAGTCTTAAGTGTCTTGCGTTCAATGTGTTGGGGCTTCGGGGATCTTAACCTTCAGAGCCTGGGGTTTAGAATTTAGGGCCTCGAACTAAAGGTTTGAGGGTTTTAAGGATATAAAGGTCCAACGGAACCTACGCAGGAAAATGTGCTTTGGATAAGTTCTTGGATATCACGCGCGGACGATACCTGCCTGTCTTCGTTCATGCCATGCTCCTGCAGGGCCGTCAGCATACACGGAAGTGGATTCGCTGGGGGATTCGGACTACTGACTTCTGTAAGCGTTTGGGGTTTTGGGGTTTGCCCCTCACCAAACCCTGAGTTTTGGGGCCGTCTCAACGACGGGAGGGCTCAGGGATTCGGCTCTCCGCTGAGGACTAGGACGGTGCAGGATGTTTTAGGGTTTAGGGATTTAGGATTTTAGGGTTTAGGGTTCAGTGGTTCTAGGGTTTTAGGGTGTCACCTGAATCAGCATCAGCAGGAGGAGAGGAAGGAGTGGGCGTAGGGGTCGGAGCAGGTGTAGGAATAGGAGTAGTAGCTGTGGTGCCAGTCAGAGCGCTTGTTGTTGGCTTTGGTGTCTTACGACGGCACAAAGAATAGCAACAAGAGCAAACGTATCTTACCATGGCCATCATTGAAACATTACCTTAACCTGAAACCCTATACCATCAATCCGAAGACCAGAAAGCCCAAGAGACCCGGAAGCAGAAGCCCGCGGCCTCCCTGCCAAGCAGAAAACAAGAACTCCGCTCCTTGCGCTGCTTCCTCTTGTTGACTTTCGAGAGGTCCCCAGCCCAAGGGTACCGCTCCACGAGCTGCAACGTGACAGAGTTCCGGATGTGTTTCAGGGTCTAGGGTATAGGGTTTAGTAGAAACGGGTTTAGAGTTTAGGGTCCCGCTCTCGTTTTAGGGTTTGGGGTAGGGTATGGAGGGTTTAGGGCAAGATTGCATTTTGCTAGGTTGTCTGGAATGTCTCAGCAGGATTCTATGCTGTAGTCACCCCGTTCGAGTACCCTTACAATACGAGTAGCAGCCGTATCTCGCATAGTAACTCTTATAGGGTATACTTGGGGCTCAAGCGCACGACATCCTAAGGATGCTTGAGAACAGAGTTTTGGGCAGTAGATTGCCAAAACCTACATGGCGGCGACGACAAAGAGATTAGGATGATGACGATGACGATGATGACGACGACGATAATGACGATGATGACGATGACGACGACGATGACGATAATGAGGATGATGACGATGACGACCATGATGACAATGATGACAATGGTGATGATGATGACGACGACGATGGCCATGATGTGAGCAATTGCATAAAGACAGGACGACGACGACGACGACGGACCACCACCACCGCCACCACCACCACCAGCAACATCTATACCACCCGCCACTACGACCAGCATAGTACGACTCATAGCAACTTTCCAGATTCCCCAAAGATAGAGCTGTTCTTTCCAGGACGGTCAGATCCTACACCCTACACCCTGATCCCTAAAACCCACATCTTCCTTTGTCCGCTTAATGATGAAACCCCGTAATTCTGCAAAACTGTTCCGCTCTGACGTTTTCGGATGTGCAAGGAGTTTTTGGAAAGTTTGTACGGACTGATAGGGTATCGGTATGACAGGACTTTTTGCGGGTGCATGTTCTCCTACGTATACAGAAACTCTCGTGGGAATCGTAGGACCAGTAAGTCACACCCAGGGCTCACGGCCCACTTGTCGCCTCACTTGCTGCCGCCATCCGATGCCCCAACAATATCCCGAGAACGCGAGATTGGCGCTCTTCATTCAGTAAGAGCGGTTACGAAATCAGTCTGCCATGTCTGTCAAACCCCGGCATTTCTTGAAAGAAGGGTATCCCCAAAACTCTTTCAGTTAAAAGCGTTTCTGCTTAACCATAGCTGCCACGGCACCATAATCCCATATAAAACCGTGCTGTAAGCATCTACGCACATTGGTTTTGAGGAAGTCAACCAAGTGGAAACCGTTTACAACAAAAATCGTTGAGGCGTTGCAGCTCCTTGGCTGTAAATAGCCCAACAACCACCAACAAAACTCTGGCTCCTAACATCTAAGCAACCCCCAAAGCACAACCATGAACCTACTCCCCCTAAGACCCTAAACTCTACTCTCCAAACCCCAAACCCCAAAAACACCCATGCTCCGAAACCCCTAAACCCTACATTGGCTTCCAAGTCCGTGCCGTAGAGCCGAGGCTTTGGCTGGCACCTTGAAGACTGGCTTCATGGGCTCCTCGCTCTGTGTGGCTTCAGGTTTAGGGCCTCAGGCATCAATGCGGCTTGGGCCTTAGGGATGAGGGTTTGCGCGTTATGGTTTCCCATGGAGCTTTGCCGGAGCAGCGCGGCGACACAACAAGGGCTTGGGGATTGGACCTTAGAGATCAAGCGTTGAGCGCTGTCTTGACGGTTCGGGGATGTCTGGGGTGTCCGGGCTTCTGCAACACGGGGTTCTCCTACGGGCCCCCAGCATGAAGGGTCTAGGGTGTTGAGTAGGAGCTCTTCGCATCCGCTTGCGGTGCGGTGCGGGCTTTCGGCGTCCAAGGCCCAAAGCGACAGAACTCGAAAAGCCAAGAATTAGACACCATTTAACCCCCAACCAGGCAAACCAAATATCTGCAGTTCACAGGACATCCCGGATCCCTGAATCCTTCGTCAAGAGTCCAGGCTTGACCCTGCAGTCATACCAAAGCCTTCGGCCCGAGCGTCGAATAAAGTAGCAGTAACACTAAATACGAACACAAACAGGACAGGTTTCAATCCGAACTTTGAGCTGCAGCAAGCAAGGAAATTATAGGAAAACGAAGTATAACTATAACTGCTTAGAGGTTTTGGGAAGTTAAACCCAAAGTCGACTGCGTCCTCCGGCTCACTGACGATGCTGTAGGTCGGAACCTTGTCATACAGCTCCTGCATCGCTCGGGGGCAACTCAAAAATTGATGTTTTAAAATTTAAACAAAACTAAAGGCTTGTAGATGGATTTTGAAAGGGGGTTTGTTTACGGGTCCTTCTGAAGCATGACTCTACTATTCAGGGTCTGACGGCAGGAGGAGGGCATGCGGGTGTAGGGCAAAACGGGAAAAACGTTTGGAGCGAGTGTGGATGCGTCAGTATAACTAGCTCTGTCAGAAAGATCACAGACAGAGGTTTACCCTAAACCCTAAATCCAACTCCTAAACCCTAAAACCCTTCAAGGCCTGGGTCCGTTTAAAGGGAACCCCTATAAATCCCTTCAAGAGTACCTTAAACACTAAACCCCAAATCCCTTCACCCCCAGACCCCGAACCCTAAACCCATCCCACAGTCCTTGCAGCAGCCCTTGTAGATCCCTTATACGGTATACGAACCCTTGCAGTAACCCTTTGGAGTAACCCAGCCTCGAGGATGTCGTACAGGGGATACCTGATGGAGATGTGCAGCATTAGGGTTCCTTGAAGGGGTGCCTGTAAGGGTTCCTATGTGCATTATGGGATGAAAGTCGAGGGTTTTTTTTGAGCTCCTTTTTGATGCCTGCCAGGTAAGAGCTCAAAAAAAAAAGCCCTCGACTGGCTTAGGGTTTGGGATTTACGGCTAAGGTGTTACCGTTTAGGGCTTAGGGTTTGCTTCGGGTTTAGAGAAACTGAGTTTGAGGAACAAGAAACCACTATGATTACGGGAGACTGGCCTCCTCTCAAATGTTCTTGGGACTTCGGGATTTCAGGTTTCGGAGCGCTGCGAAGAGTGGCCGAGACTTTGGGGCTTGGACACAAAGGATTTTCGGGATGACGGCAAAGCCGCAATGATGATTGGAACCCTACGCCCCTAAAGCCAAACCCCGTAAACCCCGAACCCCAGGCCCTAAACCTGAACCCTGAACAGCAAAAACCCTAAACCACGAAAGCTCCGCCGTCCCACCTGCGCGGCACCTGGCGCGCGGTGTAGGAGCCTGGAAGCGCCAGGGACTTGGCTTCCAAGATTTAGGGGTTCGGGTTACATATGATACATAACAGTTACTATCTGATAGATAATATATAACCTATAATCTATAATCTGTAGGGTATATTTTTTGTTGAGTCGACTCTTTTCAATGTTACGTCCGCCAAACTCTGACACTCAACTAGGCTACACAAACTTGTAATCGGGGTTCTGGTTGTAGGGTTTCTGGTTTAGTGTGCAGGGTTTAGGGTTGATCCTAAACCCAAGACCCCAAACCCCAAGCCCCTAATGCCCGTGGCCCCTGCCGTACTTCTTTCGCGAGCGCCATCGCGCCGCACGCTTGGCGGCTTTGACCTGCAGCGGCACGAACGATTGATGATGATAGCATTCGTACTAGTACTAATGGTGAGAATGATAATGCACGTACTAATATTAATATCGAATTTTTGTCCATAGTAGCCTAATAACACTTCATTACAGATAGTTATGACGAGAGGGCCGCGAGGGTCCACGCCAAGGGCTGCTGTCGTCCCAACTTTGACAATGTCACTGGACTTGACGCCAAGATAAACTAGACTCGCCATCCTCGTGGTCATTGCCATGAGGGTTTAGTTTAGGGCTTATAGGGTTTAGGGCAAAATTTACGGTTTAGGACCCAGACCATGGGAAAGACCAATAGCTCAGAATCAGAAAAACGCAACAACCGGACGATAAAAGCGGCATACCAAAACCCCACAAACACCCTACGACCAAACCCCACAAAAGCCACACCAAACACTCCAAGCTCATCATAGAATCCGTGTAAAACCCTACGCCATCTGATAGAACCCCTTCAGAAGTCTCAAACTAGCAATAGGAACCCTGAAAGGACACCCTTAATATCAAACTATAGAAATCCTCAAAGGAACCCTTAAAGGAAGCCCCTAAATAACCCTTCAAAGGAAGAACCCTTGAAGGCATCCTTTCGAAGCCCGGAATCACCTCCAAAAAGAGCTAAACCTAAACCCTAAACCCTAAATCCTGAATCCTAAACCCCAAACCCTGAACCCTAAACCCCTAAGCCCCCAAACCCTAAACCACCCCCCAAAAAAAGAGCTCTCCGCCGACCTGTGGCTTTCCGTGCAGCACGCGGTCGCCGAAGACGTTGCGGCCCTGTTGGCCTGAGAGGGTTTGGGCTTCCTTTGAAGGGTTGCGGCTATGAGGGGGTTCCTTTAAGGGCTCCTTCAAAGGGCTCCGGTGAGGGGCTCCTCTTAAAGCTAATACAGGGGCTATGGCATGATTTCAGGTTTTGGGGCTCAGGGTTTAGGGCTTGGGGTTGAGGGTTGAGGGTTTAGGGCTCAGCCTCCAGGGAGAAAGGAACCAGAATGGTTCCATCAGGGCCCTTGGGGGGTTTCCATATTGTCTTAGGACCTATTGCTAACTTTTGCTTCTCCAATAGTTGCTAGTGTTAAGTGGTGTCGTTTGCTATTGCTGTTTCTACTCGTGCTACCCTTTGTTCTGATAAGAGTGCTTTTCTTGGTATGATGACTCATTCTCCTTTGAGTCCGCTACTCTTACTGTCTGTTTATAATTCTGGCTCTCACTATTGCTGCATCAGTAGGTCCCGGGTTCAGGGCTTTCGAGTCTTGAGGACTGTCGGGTCTGTCCTTCATGGAATTGCGCAGTCTGTGGCCTTGAGAACTCGGGTTGAGGGTTCTGGTCGCTGGGTGTCGAAGTCAAGCAGTTCACAGGTTAGGGAGTTTCGGGCTTAGTTGGGCCCTTCTGCGGAGCTTAGCTTCCATGCCTCAACCGTCCTGATCCACCAGTGGCAGCAGAGCCGCTAACATCACCATGCCATGCCACCCCCAGTTTGCCGTGGGCGACACGTGCTGGATCACCATCCACCAGCTTAAATTGTCAGTCTCATCATGACAACCACCTCATTGCCATCGATGTAACCACCGTCATCATGCGCAACACCGAGGCATACATGCTCACTATGTCACTATGACCATCACCAACATCACCAACACAATCATCATTGCCAACAGCATCCTAGTCGACGCACACGATGTACTTCTGAAGCATCAAAGATATCCCGAAAGATCATCAGCAAAACACCTACGACGAGGATCCCTCGACCTGGCTTCTCGGGGTCCCCACCCTGACTTCGCATCACCACTGGGGAGGCCTTCGACCGCGCCGCAGTGTTTCCAGATTGTATGGCTCATAGGGTTGAGCTTTCAAGGTTTCGGGGCTGGGGTTTATCATTTCTAGGTTCGGAGGGCTGCGTCTCAAGACTCAGTGTTTAAGGCTTATGGAGCTTTAGGCCGAGGGTTTACAGGACATAAACCGCTTGCATGTGCGGCATCGACACACCCAGCTTTGTAGCTGCTAGAGACCCAGACCTAAACCCTAAAACCCAGATCCCAAGCCTGATGCCCTACCCGGAATCTCTAGAACCCTAAGCCGCAAATCCTATCCTAGAACCCTAAACCCTAAACCATGAACCGCTAAACCCTCAACGTCCCAAGTCCCAAAGAGACGGGCCTCACGAGAAGTGCCATCGGCTCCAGCAGAGATCGGGGCCTGAGACAGTTGGAATAAGCTTTTGAGGCATACTGTTGATGATAGCATGACCTTGCGGACCCTAAACTATGGGAATTATGGTATACTCCTTCGTCTCCTCCTGTGCCTCCTCACCGTCCCTCTGGTCGTCGGAAATATTAACTGTGTGACACGAAGAACTGCAACTGCCACGATGATGTCGTCAAAACCATTACCGGGTGCGCTTTAGTCTAAGGTCAACCTCTCAACATCTCTGAACCCAAACGTAACCTATTTTTTCTCCTGAAGCATAAACCTTTCATTTTTCCGAAGCCCAAAACACATCTCGCACTCTCGAGCTCCGCGCAGAAGGCGGGACTCCCACGAAAGCACTAGGTTCAGAGCCTTGCGTCGACCGGCTTTGGATCTCCGACCGGGGAAGTCAGGCCGGATGACTACTGCTGCAACTGCTGTGGCTGCTGCTGTAACGTAGAGCTTCTTCTTCTGCTGCCGCCACCGGCAACCTCCTACAGCAACTTTCATTTCGCCTGCTTGCATGGGTTTTCACCACATGTGGGGTCATCCTGAACCCCGAAACCCAATGCCTGCCTGCACAGTATCCCCCATGTATCCCTGGTGCGCTGACCCCACACCTTAAGCCCCTACGTCCCGCATTTCCAAGTCGTACAACCATGGAGTCTGAAGCCCTAAGCACAACAACCTTCCGAAACTGAAGTGTGCCGAACCTTTAATGATCATAAGAACAAGTCCTATGCAAGAACGATCAGATAAAAGACTGTCCTGGCCTGAACAGTATGAGGTGCACAGGAGTGGTCGGTGGGGGTCGGTGGTCGGATTTGCGAGGGCGTCAGACCCTGAAACCCACCAAAACCCCAGACAGATCCCGTACAGTAACCCTCACAAAATCCTAAACCCCGAGAGTCCGAAGCCTGATGGTGGCCCCTTATGGCAGTGCTCTCGGTAACCCTCATGGTAACCCTTAGATGAGGCCCTTGTGGTAACCCCACAAACCGTGAGCCACCCCTCGGACTGGGCATCGAACCCCGAGAGGCCGCGAAAATCAGGGCGCCGCCTGGGATGTTTAGGGTTCAGGGATGTTTAGGGTTTAGGGTTTAGGGATGGTTAAGGTTTAGGGTTTAGGGTCATTTTGGGTGGGTAAGAATGGTAATACGCAGAATAGTTTGGGGTTTAGGGTTTGGGGTATGGGGTTTGGTGGAGGGTTTAGGGCAGGGTCGCGGGTTAGGGCAACAAGATGACATGAGAACAGCCCCAATGCCAATGAATGCTGCATACATACATTTCGAGAGAACAACATTCACAGCAGCATACGAACAAGAACAGTGGCGATCACCAGCAACACCACCGCCACGGGCACCATCATCGTCATCACAACCACCACCATCATCATGAGCACCAGCAGTATCAGCACCATCACCATGATCATGATCAGCACGGCAACTAGCAACACCAGCAACAGCACTACGAATACCGAACGCCTACAACACTTAACCCTAGACGCCTGAACTCTAAAAGCCTAAACCCTAAACTTCAAGCCCCAACCCCTGAACATTAAAAACCAGAGATCCTAAATACGAACAGCAAACTGCAACTGCGAACCCTGCTTCGAAGCCCCGGCCTGCGGCCAGGCAGGCAGCAAGGAATCGGCGGACCCCCGAGACACGCGCCATGGCGGTGAGGGCTTAGGCGCTGGAGCCAAAAAGCCATAGGATCACAGCAACAAGAGATCGAGAACCTCAGGAGCAATAAATAGGCAGCCGTACCAGCAGCAAGGAATCAACATCACAATAACGCTTGTAATAACCATAGCTGCTTGAAAAGTGTTAAACTTGGGTAAGCAGAATGCTGGTGATAGCGACAATGACCAGCGCACAAAAATCAGTCGGAGCAACAACGTTTCCCGTGGTGTGGTATCACGATTTAGACCTCAGGTGTAGTCACTGAACCACAACGGTAGCCAATGCTTTCCTGGCATCGCCTCCTTCACAGCCATCAGCATAGCTCCGCCATCACTAGAGTACAGACTTGGTCACGGTGATAGAGATGATGATTTCCACGACTGTGACGACGACGCTGGTTGTGTTTCATGAATGATGAGGGTGATGATGACGATGATGAGGAGGAGGACGATGATGACAATGACGACGACGATGATGATGATAATGGCAACGGCTGTAGTGATGGCAATGATACTGAAGAGCCAGTCCAGCTAGGCTTTTTCGAAGCGACGGGGAGCGAGCAGGTGCATGCTGACATCAGATCCTCACCTCACGCTCCGAGCGAGCTGGAGCTTCAAGGCTTCTTTCCGGGGTCTGCCTTAACCCCAAATAACCCGTCTTTTCAAGGACCTGTACAGAGAAATCAGAACAAGGAACCCCTGAGGTAGGTTTTTCAGGGCCAGGAATTTGAAGTAAGGTTTTCGGGTACCTGACAGTAGACTGAGAATGAGGAACCCTGAGGACCACTATTGGGAAGTATTCTGGCCCCAAGACGTGGCACTTTTGAGAAGTCTGATGCTACGAGGCGTTGAGGCTTATGTGCCAAACTCGTACGAAACGACGAGAGCACCCAACACCCTGAAGAAGACCCTACAAGAATTCTATCAGGACCCTAAACCTTAAACCCTGAGCCCTAAACGCCCTAAACTGCAAAGCCTGCACTCTTACGCCCTGAGGAGAATGTGGAAGCCCAGGATTCAAAGGTGAGGGACCTCGGGGGATCAGGAATACAGGCTTCCTGGGAAAGGCAAAGCCCTAAACAACCTGAACCCTTAAAGCCTCGCCCACCAGACAGCAGAAGCTTCTCCAACTTGATTCTTCCATCCTAGAGACAGCACCACCCTTCCGAGTCTTAAGCCCTGTGTACTACATAGCATAGAATATATACTATATAATACTGAAACATACTACATCACATACTATGATACATATACATACATATATATATATATATATATATTCCGACACTCGCCGAGCCTCTTCGAGGCTCTCCGTGAAGCCGCAGGGGAGGCGGTTTAATCCACCTGGCGCTTGGGACTCGACGTCACGTCCGAACTGCCAACATAGCGATACAAAACCCAGGTAAACCCTAAACCCTGAGCCCTAAAGGGTTGATCATAGTACCAGTTGGGGTACTCAGTGTACCATCACAACTACACTGAGCTATACTTACAAATAGAACTGTAGCAGCAATAAAAACATTAGAGAGCGGTCGACTGTGGGGCCTGGGTTTGGTTTCAGTGCTTTTTATCGGGTTTCAACGTTAATGGCTCCAAAGCAGGAGCTTGTGCTTTGTGTCGCGTAAAGCACATATCACAAAGCAAGCATCAGAAGTGTTTTTCGGAACAGCTTATTCGAGCTGTGCAAAATCGCTCTCCAACAGGCTCCACACCAGTGTGTAGGTCGAGCCTCTTAATCTGGGTTCTTGTGTAGCAGATCTTACAAGCATAAAACGCTGTAAATATCGATGAATTCAAGACTCTCTAAAGAACGTCTTAAGGTAGGCTACATAAGCTCGACAGTTTCTCTATGCAGCTCTGATACTCGGGCCTTTAAGACTCTGGACTGTCTACCCAAAGCAAGCTTAGCCAACACCGCTGTTGGTAACAGTGTTTGAAACACCAATGTAGAGATTCAGCCTAATTAGCTGTCGAATTGCATTGGCATAGGGTTAACGAAATGTGGATGCACATAAGGGCCCTTGTTTTTGCGCAGTGAAGCAAAGTAAAGATGTGAGCGGGTTCAGCCTATGTACCTGTATAAAAGACTACCAAAGACAAACTGTAATCGATGAAGATCTGGCTGCTGTCCTAGACTGGAATCCTACTTGTGTTGATGCTTATCCGATTCTGGCTTCTTCCGATACCCTTGTTCATAAGGTACCCCGTACCCCTTCGAAATAGCCAGTATTTGGATCAAAATCATTTGGATTAGTAAAAAATGCTGCACTGGATACCGGGTCGGTTCCAAGCCATAACGGATCGTCCTCCTATAGTTCCTCAAACCGGTTTGGTCGAGGCCGTAGCACGCTCTCCATCCCTACACATAGCCTTACAAGAGATTTTGTATAGTTGAAATACTAAACACAAACATCTTGTGGTTTCACTCGATGAGCCTGGACGTATCAGCCGCACGCTGCTGCAGTGCGTTTATCTCTGTATACACAAAAGAGAAACACACGGGCCCGATTTCTGTTGCGCTTAAACCACCCACATGTTTACAAACAACTCGCAAGTTTAGAAGCACGGCCCGGTATTTATAAACAACCCGTGAAAGTGTTCATAGAAGGACAAGCGGAAATCACCGCAAATACCAGTGTTTACTGATTTCAATTTATCCAACCAGGTCTTGGGGTATCTCACATTAACTCCACACTTTCCTCCATTAAGAAAAAGTTTTGTGACCAGCACTTAAGACTTGAGGGTTGGCGTCAATTGGGAATGGCTGCGCGCGTCTCGGGCGGATGGTGGATTGGTCGGCGGTTGTACCTTGTGGTGAACGTGCTGGTGGTGAGGGGGGGGAGGGGGGAAAAAATTGTGAAAAGGTTGGTTCTAGGGCTCTCCCCCTTACCCCCATTTAGGCCCCTATGTTGTTTTATCAACTTAGGTTTCTTAATCATTATTACGTTTTGTTGTTATCTTATTCAATATTTTTTAGTAAATAGGGGGTTCTCATTTGAACTAGGACCCTATCCCGATATTTTTATACTAGTTTTATGTCATAAGTTTAGGCATAAGTTTCCTTCCTTAGTCGGTTTTATGTCGGGGTATTATGTATAATATTCTATATAATATTATGTCTAGGTTTCTGTGGTGGCCTTGATGGACGACATCATCTTCACTGTGAAGGTGCGACAGACATGTTTATTTATGCAACTGCCTGCAAGTGCTAACACTTCTGAAGAGATGCATTTGTTGACATTGTGCACAACATTTTATGAACGAAGCAATTCGCGCTTCAAGCTTTTGATAGTGATATCTACTGTGTCTATTGTGCCATGGCTCCGAAGACGGCTACTCCTAAGGTGGCTACCAAGGATGGCTATGATGATGAAGTAGAGTTACCCCCGGCGCCAGTTTCATCTCAGTTGTATGTCGTGGAGAAGATTACGAAAGAGAAGGCCATGACCATGCTGAACCCCGCCGACATTGAGGAGATTGAGAACTTGACGAAAGAAGAGATGCCGAAAAAGCTTGCTTCCTTGAAGATGCAGTGCCACAACCTTATGGCGATGATTGATATGATTGAGAACAAGATGGACCAGGTGGTTGATATTTCCTTTACGGTTGTCTTCCAGAAGGTTGAAAAGACGTTGACAATCAAATCCAACGCCAAAATTTCCGAGCTACGCCTTCAATGTCAGGACTTATTCACTGAGAGAGATGGCAATATGCGCTACTTCCTCGCCAACGACACTGGCAAAATCGACACGTCAAAAGAAATCACAAAACTCCATGGTAAGACTTTGATTAAAAACTCATCAGAGCTTATGGAGTGCAACAAGCGCATCTTCTTGCACAAGTGAGCATTATTGCTTACGACAGTCTTCCAGTTCATACTTGCGAAGACCAGACGCACAGCAGTCAAAAAATCCAAGTGCTTCGATGGCATTTTCTGTGAGCTTTGAGCTTTGACCTATACATATCCGAAGCATTTGTGGCTTTAGTTGTGTAGTGCTTACTTGTTGATTTCCAAAAGCGATGTCTTCCCGCCGTGTCATAAAGGGACACTTGAAGAAGGACGAAGCTGTGAAAGATTTGACAAAACGCTCAATGTCCATCATCAAGAAGAAGATTGATTCATATGACGAAGTTAACAGCCATCCTCCTCTTCTACAGCCTATCATTCAACCGATGGTTGATAAGATGACAGCGTTGAAGTTGAAGGTGCTCAACGGCGAGAACGTCATTGAAGAACTACTTGAAGGACTACCAGAAGACAAGCTTCTAGCACTCATCAAGATTTTCAACAAGAAGGGCGCGGGGGCTCAAACAGAAGATAAACTCTTCAACTCCGCGTTCATCGTCTTAGAAGACTTGAAACAGATTGATGATTATGTGAATTACCTGACGAAGGTAAAAACTGACATCATCAAGGATTATGTCACATGCTATGGCAAGCTCTACCACATTGAGAAGATGAACACCGTCCACTATGACAACGAAGCCTTCTTTGAACATCTTAATTCTGCTTTAAGTTTTCGCAAGGGCTTTAGAAAAGCCACTGCTTCCATTAATTCATCGGGTTCTGATGTCAATGATGAACATAACGCCTCTGATAGGTGTAACATTATGTAAACATTCCCGATATTCTCCCGAAATATCCCCGATATTTTAAGACCTTCCCGAAATATCCCCGATATTCTCCCGAAATATCCCCGATATTCTCCCGAAATATCCCCGATATTTTAAGACCTTCCCGAAATATCCCCGATATTCTCCCGAAATATCCCCGATATTTTAAGACCTTCCCGAAATATCCACGATAGGTTCCCGAACATATCCATGATATGTTCACATATGTGAACTGTGTTTTGCACAGATGCCTTTTGAGGCATGCCATTACGGGGTAAGCATTTTTGTTATTGAAAGCCAAAGGCTTCAATGCAGGACCGAGAGGGAAAATGAGTTGTGCTTTCATGCCATCCTAAACCCCCTAAAACCCTAAAATAAAAAATCAAAGCATGTAGTATGCATAAAAATATTGCTTACCTTAAAAATAGTGGGAATTCCCATACAAAATACATCCAGAATATCAAAAATAATATATATGATAGGCCGTGAAAAAATAAATCCATTAATCCCCGACTTGACCCGATGCACTTTTTAATATATAAAGAAACTTTCCACTAAAAACATGACAGGTGGCCCTCTTCAACAACGGCTTTCACTTCATCAACTACGAAGCACTGGTGCGTCCTCCCCCGCTGGGCTTTTTTCGGTTTAGGCGTTCAGGGTTTTTCAGGGTTGTTGTGATTTAGCGTTCAGGGTTGTTGTGGCTTGGTTTAGGTTAGGCGCGTTTGTAAAAAAGGAGCGCACCCGATTATTTGTTTATTGTTTTTTTTCTTTACGTCTCGTCTTTTCCCCTCGTGTTAAAAAGCGCTCCTTTTTTCAATGATTTTATTTTTTGGGGTTGGTTTAGGTATTTGGTTAGCGCCCGCGCCCGCACGCCCGCGCCCGCGCCCCAGCCCAGAACAGAAAATATACTTAAAGATATTTTAACATTATATTAATATAATGCTTATGTCAAAACATGAGTTTGATATGGATGATGAAGAACACCCTTGTAATTGTTTCATTTGTAATGACAAGAAGAAGCATTTAAACGATACAATAAAAGTTTTACCAGAACATATAACACAAAATATTGTTTATTTCATTGGTTGTAAATCTTGTTTGAAAACCTTTGAAATGCTTGATTTATCACAAGAAATAGAAACAATGAAAAAACAATGCAATAAAAAAGATGCAAGAAGGCAACTAGAAATTAAAGGAAGTATTCTAGCTAACGAACGTGAACAAATATGGGAAGAACACGATGAAAACAACTTTATTTATTAATTATGTTTTATAATATACAATTATTATAAAACTTAATTCTACCAGCACAGCGCCAGCGCGCCCACGCCCGCACGCCCGCCCCATACTTAAAGAGAAGCCACCTTAAAGGGTATGGAGAGCCCCAGCCCCGACACGGAGATAAAAAACTACTTAAAAGAAAATCTATATTATAATAATATGGATATTAATAGGCAAAAATCTGTAATGAAATATGTATTAAATAGTGATGTAGGTAAAATTAAAACAAATAAAGACGGTAAACAGTTAAAAAAAGTTATTATAGATGATAAAGAATACCCATATAATCCATCAAAACCTTTTCCCGGAACACTCATAAACAAATTAGAACAAATAGAACAAACACCAGGTTACAAACGTTTTAACATACTGGATAAAGCATCTAAGGGGATAGCAGTAAGAAAAGCTTTAAAACGATATTCTATATCAACATTCGGCACAAGAACTAACGTATTTACAGCTTTAAAAGCTTATGCTAACACATATGCCATAACAAACATTCAAAAATTAGGATATGCAGGATTATCTCACATATATTATCAAAAACCTAGATTAAGAGATTATTTAAATAAAAACAAAAGTATGAAACTATTAGTTGATGTATCTGTTCAGTTTAAGCATTTAGACGATGAAGATAAGGATTTTGTTGCTAGTATTCGTTCACGAAGATATAATATATTCAACGAAGAAGACTTAAACAATGCAATAAATAATATGGCATCAGATAAAGAAATAAGCGTAGAAAACAAGAATTTTTATAGGTCTGATTTAAAGCTTGATAAAATAAACAAAATAACATTTCATTATGATAAATATGACCCGACAAGAGCGGGTAAATTTATTGAATTACCTAGATGGATTGCTTTAAAGAAGGCTTGTCTTAACATTCAAAACAATGATGATTTTTGTTTTAAATACTGTGTTTTATGTAAATTTTTTGAAGTATACAAAAAAGACCATCCTTGTAGAATATGTAAATACAAGCCCTTTGAAAATGATAGTATAATTAAATGGGAAGGTGTTAATTTTCCAGCTTCAAATGAAGATATTGATTATTTTGAACAAATAAATAAACAGAAAATTTCAATAAATGTTTATATAGTAGATAATCAAAAAATACGAGTAGATAGAGTTACAAAAATAACCGAACCTATATGTCATGTTAACCTTCTTCGTCTTGATGATGATGAGGGAAGCCATTATGTTTTTATTAAAGACTATTCTAGACTTTTAGGAGGACAAACAAATAAAAAAACAAATAAACAATTTTATTGTCATTATTGTCAAAAGGGATTTACAAAAGAAAACTTATTGCATAATCATCTTACTAAAGGTTGTATGGCTAACGAGGTTCAAAGAACACAGATGCCCGAAAATGAAGAAAAAATGTTCTTTAAAAACCATTACAAAAAGTTGAGATGTCCATACGTTATTTATGGTGATTTTGAGTGTTTAACAACTTTATCAAATGAAGGATTGAAGGGAACGTATCAAAATCATAAACCATCAGGATTTATGATAAATGTTGTTAATTCTATTACAGATGAAGTTAAGCCTTATTTATACAGAGGTGAGGATTGTATGAATGTATTTTGCAATAAAATGAATGAAATAAGAGATGATATTATGTATAAAATGAATAACCCATTACCCATGGAAAAATTAACAGATGAAGAAGAAAAACAATTTAGAGAATGTAAAAAGTGTCATATTTGTGGAGGTTCATTTAATGATACGAAAGATAAGAAGAAAGTTAAAGACCACTGTCATTTTACGGGTAAATATAGAGGTTGTGCACATAATAAATGTAATTTAGATTTTTGTTTTAGATACTTTAAAATACCGGTATTCTTCCATAACCTTAAAAATTATGACGCTCATTTAATTATAACAAATCTTGATAAACTAAATACCAGAAAAGACAATATAAATGTAATCGCTCAGAATAGTGAGAAATTTGTTACCTTTTCAATTAAACAAATTGAATTTAAAGATAGTTTTAGTTTCTTATCTTCATCGTTAGATAAGCTAGTTAAACTAACTAAATATGAAGACAGTGAAAAAAGACCTGACTGGACAAAGCATTTTAAATACAGTAAGATGAGTGAATATGTTAAAGATGATTATGATTTAGATTTACTAACGGATAAGGGTATTTATCCTTATGACTACATGAATGATTTTAACAAGTTCAATGAAACAGAACTACCAAGTAAAAAAGAATTCTTTAGTCAGTTAGTTGAAGAAGATATAACAGATGAAGATTATAACAGAGCAACACATATATGGAAGCATTTTAACATTAAAAACTTAGGTGAATATCATGACTTGTATTTAAAAACTGATGTGTTGTTATTAACAGATGTTTTTGAAAACTTTAGAACTCAGTGTTTAAAAGATTATGGTTTAGACCCCGCACATTATTTTACATTACCTAATTTTGCGTGGGATGCTATGCTATTAAAAAGTGGTGTAACTTTAGACTTAATATATGATGAGGATATGTATAAAATGGTTGAGCGAGGACTTCGTGGTGGTATGTGCCAAGTATCTAATAGAAAAGCAGAAGCTAACAATAAATATATGAGTGAATTATATGATGAAAATAAACCTTCTTCATACATAAATTATCTTGATGCAAATAACTTATATGGTTTAGCAATGTGTCAAAAATTACCATACAAAGACCTTGAATTCATTGATTATAAAATGGAACTTAATGATATAATGGAATATGAAGACTTAGGAGTAGGTTATATTATGGATGTTGACTTAGAGTATCCTGATAATATACATGATTATCATAGTGACTACCCGCTAGCCCCTGAAATTATGAACGTAAGCGCTGATATGTTAAGTGCAACGCAGAAGAAAATATATAAATCATATAACTATAATAAAGAACCAAAAGATGAGAAAACCAAAAAACTTATATTAAATGTTAATGATAAACAGAATTATGTATTAAATATAAAGATATTAAAATATTACTTACAACAAGGAATGAAACTAAAGAAGGTAAATAAAACAATACGTTTTAAACAAAAAGCATGGCTGAAACCATGGATTGATTTTAACACTGATAAAAGAAAACAAGCAACTAGTGATTTTGAGAAAGATATGTATAAATTAATGAATAATTCTGTATACGGCAAGACGACGGAAAATGTAAGGGAACACATTAACTTTGAATTCGTTGATACGCCAGAACGTTTTCAAAAGGTGGTTAATGACCCTTGTTATAAATACAGACACATAATTAATGAAAACTTAGTAGGAGTTGAAAAGATAAAGGACACGGTAAAATTAAACAAACCTATTTATATTGGAATGTCTATTCTAGATTTTTCAAAGCTTCATATGTATAAATTTTACTATGATGTTTTAAAAGAGAAGTATAAAGATAATATTCAGTTAATCTATACAGATACAGACAGCTTCGTCATTCATACTCATACAGATGATATATATGATGATTTTAATACAATAAGTAAGCATATGGATTTTAGCGGTTATGATAAAGAACATAAATGTTATAACCCTATCAATAAGAAGGCGCTTGGAAAGTATAAAGATGAATTAGATGGTAAAATTATTACACATTTTATAGGATTGAAGCCTAAAAGTTATGCCTTTAAAGTGTATAATACAGACAAAGAAGAAAAGAAATCAAAAGGCATTGTTAGACATAAAGTGAAAAAGGAATTAACATTCAGTAAGTATTTAGAAACACTAAATAATAATGAATGTCATATTGTAACCTTTAACAGCATACGAAGCAAACAACATCAGATATTTTCCATAAAACAGACAAAACAAGCTTTGTCATCATATTGTAATAAAAGGTATTACTTGGATAGTATTAACAGTCTTCCATATGGTCACTATAAAATACATAAAGAAAAGATAGAATAAGATATATAGGGATATGAATAGATATAATAATGGTAAGATATATAAAATCACAGACATAGGATATAACAAATGTTATATAGGTAGCACCTGTGAAGAGTTAAGTCAAAGATTTGCAAGGCATCGTTATAACTATAGGAACTCAAAAGAATGGAATACAAATACTAACTGTAATAAGCTATTTGATGAATTCGGTATTGAAAGTTGTAAAATAGAACTTATTGAAAATGTTACATGTAATAACAGAGAGGAGCTATTAAAAAGGGAAGGACACCATATTAAAAATACTGAATGTATAAATAGATGTGTAGCTGGTAGAACATATAATGAATGGAAGGAAGATAACAAAGAACACTACAAAGAAATGAGGAAATTATATTCTGAAAACAACAAAGAACATATTTGTCAAAAATCTTCTGAACACTATAGCAAAAACAAAATTAAAATATGTGAGGAAAGAAAGAATAAAATTGAATGTGAGTGTGGTTCATCATTCAGAAAATGTGACCTAAGGAGGCACGAGCGAACAAAGAAACACCAAGACTACATAAAACATCTAAAGGATTAATTTTAATAGAAATACTATTAAAATAAATCAAAAATATTTGTCGTTTTCTTTCTTTATCTTATAATACTCAAGAGTGCTACTTTTAGGATATAAGATTTCATTGTTGTTTAATTTAGATAGATAAGTATTTCTTTTATTCTGATATGAAACATCTTTATCAGGTGATGGTTTATTGTATACTTTTGTTTTTTCTATTAATCTGTCTTCTATCTCTCCTAATTTATGAAAAATTTGTTGCATGCCTTCTACAAGTTCTTCTCTTAAACATACCATGTTCAAATCTACTTTTTCTTCCATATAAAAGTTTTAGATTAAATTTTTTATATTAAATTTGTTTATATATTATTTTTAATTTTCAAATTTTTAAATCTTTTGTCAGTATCTCTTATGGATGCTTCTATCGTTGGTTTATTCCATAATATATTTTTCGCCCACATTCCGGCAGTTTCGTAATCTTTCCAGTCTTGTTTAACTTTATGTCTCGCTATATATCTTTCTTTTCTTTCTTCATCCTTATGTTTTGTAAAATCGCTGTAACCTTTAGCCCCAAATGAAACAGTTTTAGTCTTTCCTTCTTTATCTGTTATCACCGCATCATATTTTTTACCTTTAGAACCAGATTTTTGTATAACAACTTCAGGCATATTATTAATATTCAGAAAAAAATATTAATAATATATTATTTAAACTTGCTACTATAGGGGTTCTCTTCTCCATAACAAACGAATTCTTTAATTCATGTTGTAATGTCTTACACTGTTCTACACGTATGGTATTTGTAAGTTTTTACAACAATTTAGAATTATTAGGGGACGCAGTAAGGGGATTTTATGGATTATATTACTCATAATATTATCAATAAAAAAGAGAAATTAATTTCTAAATATTATTAATGAATACTCCATTAGTAAAGCCTATTAATGTTAAAGAATATGAATTCAAACAATCTAAATATGAAGTAGCACCGAGACTACCTTTTAGTCAAATAATTGTAGGTCCGAGTGGTTCAGGAAAAGGTATATTATTACAGTCAATGATATTAGATATTTACCGTGATGTTTTTGCTAGAATATACATTTGGTCACCTTCAATTTCAGTTGATAGTAATTGGTCACCAGTTAAAAAATATATTCAAGATAACTTAAAGGTTGATTTAGAAAAGGAGAAATGTTTATTTGATGATTACATACCAGAAGAACTAGAAGCTGTAATAAGTAGACAACACAAGGTAATAGAATATCAGAAAAAGAATGACCATAATAAATTGCATTCAATACTGATAATTGTTGATGATTTTGCAGACAGTAAAGCTTTTTCAAGAAACTCACCCTTATTAAATCAGTTGTATGTCAGAGGTAGACATAATGCAATAAATATTATAACATCAACACAAAAGTTTAATGCTTTATCTCCAATTATTCGTGTAAATAGTCGCCAGTTATTCTTTTTTAGATTAAGGAGTTACATAGAAACAATGGTTGAAGAATTAAGTGCGGTATTGATTAAAAAATCAAGTGTAGCAGATACTAAGAACCTTGGAGAAGCAAAGAAATTATTATTAGAAGTATATAACATAGCCACTGAAGAACCATACAGCTTTTTATTTATTAATTTAATGAAAGGTGATGTTAATGATATGTTTTATAAACGATTTGATGCTAAGTTAATTATTGATGATGAAGACATTTAAAGAAAAGATATATTAAGATATATAGGGATATGAACAAATATCATAATGGAAAAATTTATAAAATTGTTGATGTTGGATATAACAAATGTTATATTGGAAGCACGACTGAAAGTTTAAGTCAGAGAATGGCACGACATAGAGGACATTATGCGATGTATTACAAGGGAAAACATAACAAGGTTACTTGTTTTGATTTGTTTGATGAGTTTGGAATAGAAAACTGTAAAATTGAACTTATCACAAGTGTCAAGTGCGAAACAAAGGATGAGTTATTAAGAGAAGAAGGAAAATACATTCAACATACACACTGCATAAACAAGAATGTTGCCGGTAGGTCAAAAGAAGAATGGAAACAAGACAATAATGAGGTAATTAAAGAAAAGAACAAACTGTATAATCAGAAGAACAAGGATAAACACAAGGAATATACAAAGGTTTATCGTGAATTAAACCGCGATGTTTTGAATGAGAAAGGTAGAGAAATATGGAAGGCAAAGGGTCATTACAGACGTGATTGTGGCTCTCATATTCATAACTACGAAGTCAAAAGACACGAAAGAAGCAACAAACATCAAAAATATCTTAAAACATTAGAACAAGATTAATAATATTATTTACAAAATACTATTATCAATCGTTTTTTCCTTTTCCTTTCCCCTTTAATTTTGTAATCTCACCCTTTAAATGTGTTATTTCCTTTTGCATTTCTTGAACAGCACCCCATGATACAACATTCATTTTAATATGATTTAATCTTAAATAATCACCATCGCTATCTTTCATCAAGATTTTTGACCAGTGTTTAGGCATTTTTGAATTAGGCACATCCTGAGCTATAAATCCTATTTCGCGTTCTTCCTTACCTTTAAAATTAAATTCTTTTGGTTTAATGTATTTAACAATGTCATAACATGTTTTACTACTTATTTCCTTTATGTTTTCTTTAAGTCTTTCGTCTGATGTTTCTGTAGCAGTTCCATTTACATGTAAGCCCGTGCTTGATACTTCACATATATTAGCACCATTTATAAAAAAAACAATTAATCCGTCAGCATCTGGATTATCTATTTTTACACGCTCACTCGTTGAAACTGTTTGATGTGTAATATCTAAATGTCCTAATAAATTAACATTAGCATTTGTTAATTTAATTTCTGGTGTTGATGCTTCTAATCCAATTGTTAAATTCATTTCTCCTGCATTGTCGCCATTCCTAATAAATAACTTATACTGAGTGTCTAATACTTCCTTAAATTCGCTACTATTTTGAAACATAAACCGCCCCCAACTAATAATATCATTTTGTCCTATAGTATCCGACTCACCAACAATATTACCAATGCTATTAAATGTTAAATTATTTGTAACTGCTCGGTTTAATGTTATTCCGTTAGTGTCGTTTAATTGTAATGCTATTGTTCCTGTCGTCGGGTCAGCGTCTCTATTACTTTGTAGTGAAAAATTAATTTCATCCGTGGATATAACATTCAATGAGTTATTAGCGTCTGCTCTTTGAAATAATCTTCCTCTGCTATTTATGTGAACATTGTTATTAAACGTTGATGTATTTTGAAATGTTGCGGTTCCACCAAAGTTACTATTACCACCGCCTACATTTAGTTTATTTCCTCCTGCAATAGCTCCAATACCCATACTTAAACAATAACATCCATTTCCGTTAGCTGTATTCAATAATAGTAATGAAGCACTGTCGTTACTGGTATTATATGCATTTATATTAAAAGAATTAAATGTTATATATCCTTGTGCATTTTTTACTGTTAAAACACCGCTAGCATCGGTTGTATCTTTGTATAATGTTAGTCCTGAAGCATTAGAGATATTAGCAGTGTCGTTTTCATAATTTACTGTATCTTTAAAATAAGTTGGTTTAAATAATGTTGTTCCTCCTGTTGAACTATTACATTCAATAAATGTATTAGTATCTGCGTCAGTTGAAATTCCTAACATTAACCTCATCGCTTGTTGGTCTGTTCTTAAATCCATTGATATATTAGATTTTGTAACGTTAGTATATCTTTCTACAGTTGTATTAGCACCAGTTAATTCAATATGACCTCCAATATTAATATTATTTGTTAAATTAATACTATCTACTGTTAAGTTAGATACGGATAAATCATTAGTTATATTTACATTTCCTGACGGATTTAAAACTAAATCTACAACACTATCATCTGATGTAGCATTTGATATAATTTTATTTCCTTGTAAAGTTATATAATTTGTAGCGTTTTTAAATACTGATACTATATTGTCTCCACCTCCAAACTGATTACTAAATAATAAGCCAGTAGTCGGTGATATATTTATTGTTTCGTTGTTTAATGTTAATCCACTATGAATAATAGTAGGAGCGCTACAATCAATAACTGGAAATGTAGAAAATCTATTAGTAAAATCTGATTTAGGAACTCGTAAATCTAATAAATTATCAACTTCTTCATTAGTATATCCCGACCCACCTCCTGCACCTGCTATTAATGTATCAACCTCGCCCTTATTATAAAAATTTGTAGATAAGTTTGCATCTATCTCCGTTTTATTGTAAAAATTACTGCTTAACTGGCTGTTGGTTTGATAATTATTTGTTAAATCAGTAGCTATAGCATTAATATTATTAAAATTTTGTAGGTTTTTTGTATTCAACACTGCTATTTCATCTGTGTTAGCTGTTATTTGTGCGTTGTTTCCTAATTCTGCTTTTGTTGCATATATCTGCGATAAATCAGTTCCACGTATTACTATATTATCTGCTGTTAAAGTATTTGTATTATTTAATGTTAATGGCATTATTAAACTAATTTAGATAATTAATTTAACAATGTTTTATTAGTCGTAAACTTTTAAACCTAAATCCTTAATCTCTAGTATTTGTTCTGAAAGCATCGTTATGTAGATATTATCGGGCATTTCATTAGCTGGAATTGTTGCACCCGCGGGTTTCACGATTAATCGCATCATTTGCCCAGCACGTGTGGAAATCCCAGAATATGAACTGTCGCTCAGTTTTTGAAAATCAAAAGCGAAAACAAACTGTCTATCGCGATATTGTTTGAAATTAATATTCATACTGTGTTGATGAAACAACGGAAGATTTAATGCTTTTCGTAAATGGTAAAAGCATTGAGTAATAGAATTACAAGGATATTCGGGATACAGTTTAGAACCTAATTGAATTTGGAACTCTAAATCTTTGTTTTTGTCGTAAATGCCTTCGTCTAATGGGTTGTGTTGTTGATGAGGATGATAAAATCTACAAAATTCTTTGTCAGCATATTCATAACCGAAGCTCGGGTCTCCTGATTTATAAAAAGTTACAAATGAAGCAACAAGTTTAGACACAGAACGAATAACATTGACACTGATGTCGGTTAAACCTTTAATTGATTGTGATTGTGTGATATATGTTGTATACGTAATTGGTAATCCTTTTCCTTCTAAAAGATGTTTAACATATTCGTTATTTAAATTATTATCAAGGGTGCAAACGTCGCAGACAACTCTTGCGTTTGAAATTTCCCAATCAATAGAAGTATTTGTAGCTTTTCCTACATCACCTGCAACTACAACTGTAAAACGATTTCTAATGTCAGCATTAATACCTGTGTCGCTTTCGTCATAGTCATTAGGATTAATGATACAATCAACAGCATTAGTCACGAGTTCTAATTCAATCGTTAAATTCCCCATATACTTTAACGGTAAATACTTAAACTGAGAAAATAAACCGCATAAGGGTTTAAATCCGACAGTCATTTCATCATAAAATCCTAAACAATTAGCACTATTAACTTCATAAATTAAAGCACTTCCTCCTTTTGTTACTAATGTTAATAGTTCATCATCATATCTATAACCGAAGCCTTCATTAGCTTCATCTCGTCTTGCTCCTGATGACATCAATTTAGAAAACATATGATGAACGCGGTTGTAACTGTCAAAATCTTCAATAACCTGAGAAACTGCAATGATTCTCATTCTTCTGAAAAAAGAATATGGAGATGATAAAGGTCGGAGTTTTCTAAAATTTGTTCCATCTTTATTATTAAGTGTGAAAAATATTCTTACACTTTGAGGGTCTAACCAACTATTATCTTCACCGTTTAAAGTAAATTTTTATAGTCTATTACCACTTGAAGGTATATAGATATTTGAACCAGAAGGCCAGAATGTAACGCTTCTTCTATCAGTAATGTAACTTGCTCCTTTGTTTAATTTGAAGCTTAAATTATCAACTAAAATATCCTCTGGGCTGAATGTTTCCATAATTGTATATTCAAGACTAGATAATTAATATTTTTATAATAAGTTTAATCAAATATATTAAACTTAATTTTATTTTCATTATTTTTCTTTCCTTTATTCGTCTTAATTGTCTCTTTCAGTTTCATTTCACCGCCCTCATCAACTAATTTTAGTATCTCTTCATAACTGTTCTGCTTAAATTTTTTATCTGGCTTTGTTTTTTCCATTTTTTCACAATTATTAGATTTATTACCAAACATTATTAATATTATTTAGAAAACTTTAATTAAACTGTTGCATAAACTCTTCTTTTGTTACTGGTAAATTACCTGCTTTATTGTGAACGTTACCTATGTCTTGATATGAATGATTTTGAAAAGGGTTTAAAGTTCCTTTGTTTAATGTTATACTACCTTTATCAAACATACTAACAACGTCGCCGGCTTTTCTTATTCTTAAATTTGTGCCCGTATCTTCTGGTCTCTGACTTGAAATAAAAGGAGAGCCATAACTTCTACTTCTAAAAATATTTCCATAATCATTATTTATTTGTTGTCCTACCGCTGAGCCTAGACTATGGCTAATAATATCAGTAATTCCTGTAAGTTTTTTACCATCAACTTCTATAGTTCCATCTTTAATGAATTTATCAACATCTTTGTATCTTTTCGTTTGTTGTGTTTTATACAATGGTAGCTTTAAATCATCATATACATCTCTACCGCTTTTTGTTCCTGCTATATATAATATAGAACCATTTTGATAAATACCTTCTGGGCTTTCATAAGCTAGTCTTAAACCTTGAGTATCAGTTAAGAAGGTTTCAGTTCCTGCTAGTTCTTCCCTAATTCCATCAGTTATTTTATTTCTTGTGTTTGGTGCTTCGTATAATATTCCCTCGTTTTTTCTTTTATGTTTATACATATAATAAAATAACTTATAATTTAATTTTCTATGTTAATTAATAATGATGAAATTTAAAAAAGTATATATTGATAGCACCTATAAAGTTAATGGCACTTCATCGGATTTCATAATAGACTTACCTGAAACAGTGCAGTTAGAGGAAAATGTATTATGTCAAATACATGAAGTAAGTATTCCACATTCATGGTATTCAATAGACAACACGAATAACAATTTATATTTTAGACATCAAGTATTACCACCTGCTAATATCGCTGGTGTTTCTTATCGTAAAATACCAATTCCTGAAGGTAATTATACAGCAACTGAATTAACAACTGAATTAGAAACACCATTAAATAACTATTTTGATACAGTTGATAGACCTAACACATATACAGTGAGATATAATGCAACAACTAATAAAATTAGAATTGCTGTTAATTATGCTACTGTTATTTTTGTTGTTTTAACTGATGGAGAAGTAGCACCATTCGTTGAATCGTTTTTAGATGACGTTGATGTTAGTAATCTAAGTTCTGTTAATCGCGTAATGGGTAATTTAACACCTGCAAAAGATGCTTATACTAATGTTGTTCCTTACATAACTAATTTTATTGATTTAGCCCCCTTCAAGAACTTATATTTACACTGTAATGAAATTAGTAACTTCAATCAAATGACTGTAGCGGGTAATTCAAGTATCATTAAAAAGATTAATGTAACAGTTCCTTATCTTGGTGTTATTAATGACAATGAGTTAAGTAGCGTTGATTATATTGATGTAAGCGGTAAAATACTACGTCGTTTGAATTTTAGACTTACAAATAATTTAAATCAAGTAGTTAATCTAAATGGTGTTGATATTTCATTCACTTTAACATTTTTTAGTGGTTAATTTTCTTAATTTTATCTATATTATTTCTATTTACATAAAAATAGAAAAAATATAGAATATATTATATGAGTGAGATTAATGATACAGTTAATGAAGAAATAAAAGAAGCTGAGCAAAGTAAGGGCGAAACCAAAACTGAAGAAATTAAAGAAACAGTTAAGGAAGAACCAAAGCAAGAAACACCAAAAGAAGAACCACCAAAAGAAGAACCACCAAAGGAAGAACCACCAAAAGAAGAACCACCAAAGGAAGAAGAAGAGTTTAAAAACAAAACAGAAAGAATGAAAAATAAAAAAGTCAATTGTGAAGGATGTCAAGCTGAGATGACACTGAAAACATTAAGATATTCTCACAAATGCAATGGAAAAACAGAAGATAAACCAATTAAACCAAAACCGAAAACAAGAGCTGTAACTGTTAAACCTATTGAAAACAAAGTAATAAAAACTGTAGCACCTACAACAGTTAAAGAAGTAAATCAACAAATTGATGAAAGTGTTGTTAAAGAAAAATCAAAACCTGTAAGAATGGAAGAACCCGTTCAACCACCACCAAGAGCATTAACAGCACGTGAATTATTAGAAGCTTCATATATGGAAATAAGAAGAGCAAAGCAACAAGAACAAACAGAAAAAATAGCAAGATTTAAAACTAGCATGTTTTAATTATTAATAATTATTTTTATCTAATATCATTAATAATATGAGTATGTTTAAAAGCAAGCCAGAGTTCAAGCGTATGCCGATGGTAGAACAGACGTACGATTTAGAAGATACTATAGGAGTAGCTAGTCGTAAGAAAGCTATTGAAGATATGAAGTTAAGAATAGAAGAAGCAGAAAACAGAGGTAAAAATATTAGACTACGTAACGAATGGTTACAACATCAGAAGAAATCATTATATCAGGGAGAATTAGATGAAATTAACAGACAGTTAGAGCGTCCTATGATGCCAGTAAGAACAAAAGAAGAGCTAGAGAAGAAACAAAAAGAATTAAAAGATATAATGGCAGAAATAAATTAAAATCTAATATAAAATATAAAAATGATAAAAACATTAAAATCTGAGTTAAAATTACGCCCAACCTATGATGAAATGATAGGAATGGTTGAAAGTCAAGGAGACCCCAACAGACCATCAATTGAACAAGTAATAGACAGGAAAGCAACATTATTTAGAAATAATCAGTTCGGTAGTCAGTTTGATAATATTGATTTTCTAGGATTGAAGAAGCAAGAAGAAGATAGAGCGAAGGACAACTTAAGACAAGCACAGTTAAGAAACGCAGGAATACAACAAGGAACATCAACAGGATTAATGTCAATTAATACAAGTGGTTTTCAAACACCCGCTGTAGTTTATGAAGAATTAATGTTAAGACCAGAACTAACAACAGGAGATTTAGCAGAATTTAGAAATAATTTTGAAGAGTTTAGACAGCAAAAACAAGAAGAAGAACAACGAGCATTAGATATAATCAGAGCTTCAATGATAGGTGATACTGAAAGATATAGAGAGCAAGTTAGAAAACAAAATTTTGAAATTAGTGAAATGGCTAAAAATGATTTAAGTGATGTTCATAGTCAAGTTTTACCTGCGGGTGTTCCAGTTCATTCAATGGATGTTCCAGTTAAAAGTAATCAAGGTTATCCACCATCATTACCGGCACCACCACAACAACAAGAAGCGCATAATACTGAAGACAAAGAAAAACAAAGAAGACTTGATTTACTAAATGAGTTATATACATTTCAATTATCAAGAGAAGACGCAAGAAAAAACATACAAAATCTTCCCTTTCACGATTTTTCAAAGATTGAGCCTGAAGAAGTAAATATAGACGGATTAATAACTTTGTTTAGGATTGCAGAAAAAGAAAAACTGTTACAGGATGATGAAAAAGAAAAATATTCAAAACTTTCTTATGATCATACAGCAAGAGGAGTCGGAAAACCAAGGGAAGATATAAAGTCTAAATTTGATGAATTATTTAGGACTGTATTTCATAATAAAAGTATTGAAGAAGAAGAAGAAGAACTAACAGCATTAGAACAACAAGTAGTATTTACAGATGGTTTTAACCAAAACGAAGTATTTGAAGACGACAACATAAATTACAGAGGTTTAATGTTTCAATTACATGTTAGAGACTTATTAACTACAGAAACTATAGAATTAGTAAAAAAAAAATACCAACAGACCGGAAAAAGAAACTGTATTTAGCAGGAGTTATGGAAGGTTTAAAAAGAAATGATGAATGGAATGCTGATTTTAACAGTGAAAAACTGAGCCGTAAAATTAAAGAGTTTAGAAAAATACGACAACATTTAAAATCAAAAGTTGTTGAACCGTCATCTTCATCAAGTGGAGTAGGACAATTACTACCTTCACAATCCACATCATCAACACCTTTAAGAGATATAGCAGTAGCTGGAGCAAAAGCGGGAGTTGAAACTTTAGCAAAAGCGGGAGCAACGGCTTTAGCAAAATCGTTTTTACCAGTATAAAATATATATATGTTTAATATATGCTACGCTTAAAGCCAACATTTGAACAAATTGAAAGGGAAGCAAGAACACGAAGATTAAAAATATTACCGGAGAGGGAAAGAAGAACACAACAAGGAATATTATTACATGATGTTAATTTTGATGATTTTGATTTAGACAAATATAATAAAAAGACAATAATACTTAATGATAATCCAGATAAAGGAACACAAACAGATAGATTTAATGAAACACCAAGTATAACAGAAAGTATGAAAACACCAGAAGAAGAAGTTAAACAGATACAAACAGATGAAAGCGAGGACACTATAAAGAGTAATGAGAAAGAACAAGAACGAGACAGAGAAAAAACACAAAATAAATCAGTAATGAGAAGAGTTTATGATGCTATGTTTGGAGAAGATGAGTTTGAAGAAGAAAGAGAAGAAATGAGAAATAGGAGAGAGCAAATAGAAGAAGAAGAAATAACAAGTGAACCATCTATAGAGAAACAACAAAGTGAAGATAGCGATAATAGTTTACCTATGAATGTTAAGAAATCTTATGAGCCTTCATCATCTTCTTCAAGTTCTATAAGAAGTTCAAACAGAAGTGTTTTAATGCCACTTGAAGAAGAAGCATTAAGTGATTATATTAATTCTTCGCCTGTTGAAACAGTGCAAAGTTCCGTTCCTAGTGATAGAACTATTGAATATGTAGATGAAGCAACACCGCCTATTAGTGTTGTTAGTTCTCGCAGAAGTCAAGAAACAATAGAATACATTAGAAGCAGAAGTTCCAGAGGAAGCGCTAGGTCAATAAGAAGTTAAAAAAACATACTTAAAGAAAACCTAGCATTAATATATAAGATAGTTATGACATGCTTAGTAATGGGCAACGGAAATAAAATAGACATTGATGATGACTTATTTGATGTCTTATGGAACTCAATAGAAGAACCAGAAGAAGAAGAAACCAACAATGAAGAGAAAAGAATGCGACATAAAAAGTTATCAAATGATAAGCATAATAAGCTTAATAAAGAACGAGGATATTTTAAAGATTATTATAAAAGCAATGACAGATGTTATGAGTGTGAAAAATGTGGAAGAATGATAAGTAGCGGAACCAATAAATCAAAGCATCAAAAGACAAAGAGATGTATAAAAAATTATGAAGATAAGTTAGAAAAAGAAATAATGGATAAAATAGTAAACAAAGTTTTATTATGGAATTGATATTATTTAATTTCTAAATAATATTAATTGATGAGTAAAGAAGCAAAATTATCTGAGTTATATTTTGATATTGAGCGAGGCTTCGGTAGTGCTAAGAGTTTGTATGATGATGCAATAAAAGCAGGTATAGTAATCACACAAGAAGAAGTTAAAGAATGGTTAAAAAATCAATCAGTAAAACAAAGAAGCGGTTATAAACAATATAATAGTTTTTCTGCTCCTTCTTCTCGTGCAATTTATTCTGTTGATTTGATGAATATGATTAGTCTAATGAAAGATACAAACACATATAAAAAGGAATATCCATTATATGGTTTTGTTTGTATTGATAATTTTAGTAAAAAATGTCATGTCGTTCCAATGCAAAATAAAGACGGGCCAACTGTATTAAATGCCTTAAAGGAATGTTTTAAGGTAATGGGTTATCCTCAATCAGTTTATAGTGATGATGAAGGGGCACTTAATGATAAAATATTACAAACATATTTGAAAGATAACGGAATTATACATAATGTCACACTAACACATGCTAACGTAGCCGAGAGAATGATAAGAACATTAAAGAAGATGATAAGTGATAGATTACAAGTTCATAAACAAGGAGCTTGGACAATAATGTTAAAACCTGTCTTATATAAATATAATAAACAAATGGTTCACTCAACGACTGGTTTAGTTCCTAATGAAGCACATAAAGACGATAACCACATAACAGTAAAGTCTAACTCAGTATTGAAAGAAAAATATTTAAGAAATTATCCTAATATCAGTGAAGGCGATACTGTAAAAATCTATACAAAAAGCGGTGGCAATTATACAAGTAGAAAAGAAACAAGGAGCCGGTGGAGCGAACAAACTTATAAAGTTAAAAGTGTTGAACGCGATATGCAACTTAATAAATATTATGTTCTTGAAGGATTACCTAAACGTTATTTACGACATGAATTATTGTTAATTAATAAATAAATGGTAAAAAACTACTTAAAGAAAAAACGCCCTAGAATAGTAGGGAAAATGACCATATTTGATTATAGCAAGTGCCAACAGTGTAATCATATGCGAAAACATCATAATAAGGAAACATTAAATAAAATATTACCAGAAGAAATAGCAAGTATTATGCAGTCTTTTAACTGTCGTGATAGTTGTAATCGTCTTATCAACTTAGAAGATGATTACCCATTTGATATACATGATAAAGATGAACTAACAAATTTTGAAAAGCAACTTTATATATTAAAAGAAATAGACAATTTTGATGTATATTTTTCTTATGATGATAGAGAAACGAAAAAACAAAAGTTAGTAAATATGTTTATGAAAAGTGATAACCCTTATAAGAAAGTAATTATATCTTTTATTAAGAACAGACGAACAAGGTTTATTGATAAGTTTGATTTGTTACTATATTTTCTTCATAATAAGGAAACAATGAAACATGTTACTAGACGTGAAAACATTTTAATATTACATTATGACTATTACAGGAAATCATACCCGGATAAACTATTGTTTAAGAACATTATGCATGAGTTTCTTGTTAATTTTATAGGTGAAGATATCAAATATTTAAATCTTGATGAATTGCAAAAACATTTAAATGAAATATTTGATAGAGATAATGACGACCCTTGAAACTATTTAAAAGAAAGACCCTTTTATATGTTATGGAGAACACCATTGAAAATATCAAACAATGTAGTAAGTGTGAACAATACAGAGGCTTAAGTCAATTTTCAGAAGGAAGAAAAAACTGTAACAAATGTCTAAGTCATCGTCGTAGATATAAAGAGAACCACAAAGAACAAATAAGTTCATATAACAAAAACCATTATGAATCAAAAAGAGAAGATATATTAGAACATTACAAAGATAAGATAGAATGTTTCTATTGTAAATGTCTTGTTTCTAGATATAAACTAAAAGAGCATAATAACACTATTGAACATCAAAACAAAATGAAAGAACACAATCAATTAATCAAGAAGAACGCAGAACATATCAAATACATGGAAGATGTTTATGATATGCTAAACGTAGACATTCAACATTCATAATAATATTAATATAAAATATTATTATAAATGTTAAAAAAGCCACCGCAGAAACCTAGACATAATATTATATAGAATAATATACATAATACCCCGACATAAAACCGACTAAGGAAGGAAACTTATGCCTAAACTTATGACATAAACTAGTATAAAAATATCGGGATAGGGTCCTAGTTCAAATGAGAACCCCCTATTTACTAAAAAATATTGAATAAGATAACAACAAAACGTAATAATGATTAAGAAACCTAAGTTGATAAAACAACATAGGGGCCTAAATGGGGGTAAGGGGGAGAGCCCTAGAACCAACCTTTTCACAATTTTTTTGGGGGGGGGGGGGTGGCAGGTGCCGGGTTTTGGCCGCATGCCACAAGACCTCTGGCGCCCCCCCCCCCTACCTCGAGCGAAGCAGTTGTTTATAAACAGCGCCTGTGTTTATAAACAGCCGTCGTGTTTATAAACACAGTAAAGGAAAACTAAAACAAATTTAACAAACCAACACACCACGACAAGAATCCATGACAAGAATCCTTGACAAGGCGATACAGACATCAATCAATTCAACAAAAGATGCGTGAACAGAAGGTTAAGAGCAGCAAGTAAGCATCACGAGCCCGATCCAAAGGCCTACGTAACTTCAAAAACTCCTTATACACAAACGCAGGCCCCAGGATCGACCCTTCTGAAACATTAATGATCATCACAGCAACACCAGCAATGCTGGCAATGCAGTGAGGATCACCATCATTTTCATCGTCGTCATCCGGGCCTGAAGACAGAAAAGAGACACAAGTCAGGATCAAACAGCTGGCGATGATACTAAGACTAATGACGGCCAAGGAACCCAGCATGGTTGCCAAATGGCGACGACAAAGCAGGAGGAAAACGACAGCTTGTCACCATCGTCATCCAAGCACAGCTCAGAAGAATAGTCACATTTGGCTTACGCTCTGCCTCGGAAAGGCAGGTGGCACGCGAACTTAGCTTGATTTATGATATGCATCAAGTTTGCAATGTTGTCCATCCGATCTGGTGAACCGTATGCATGTGCTTCTCGAAGCAGTGGCAGGTGAGTGCGGGGAGGCGAGATGTAGGGCGCATGGGCCTTGACCGCAAGACCACTGCCACTTTCGGCATTTCCACGTTCAAGGTTTAGGGCTTAGGGCTTCTATGGTGCGAGTTTAGGTTTCAGGGTATGTGCGCCTCGAAAAACATCCTGAAGCCCTCGCCTTCCATGCACTATGCTGCCCACAGAAATCTGAAGTTACTCGACGCCCTAAACATCAAAACCTCTAAGCCCTAAGGCTCGTAAAGCCGTACATCAAGTCCTCAAACCCCAAAAGACATAAAACCGAAAAACGAAGAAGATGATGATGAAGGTGAGGATGAAGTTTGATAATAGTCATTTTAATGAACTTTAATAGTCGTAGTACGTGCCATCCAACTAACATGCATAAGAAAATGTCAGAAAACTACTCGTCAACATGTCAACCGATAAAAACCTTATAAAGAAATAGCAGTATTAGATCCTATGCTTGGCTAAACTCCCCGTCGCAACAGGAGCTCTCCTCTTTCCAGAAACAGCAGGGCAAACCCCGACTCCCTACTTAGGGTTCAGGGATTTTATTTAGCCCCAAACTGAACCAAACGCCTGAATCGCAAACCCCTAAACGTGAAAACACAGAAACCGTAAAACCCAATGCCCAAACCCTCAAACTCTAATCGATCCCTTGTAGAGACCCTTATGCTACCCTCACAAAGCTCCCCCAAAACCCGAACCCTAAACCCTAAACCCCTCAACCCCTAAACTCCTAAACCCTTGAACCCTAAATCCTAAAACCCTTCAGCCCCAAACCCTCAACCCCCAAAGCCCCGGCCTGGAGTTTCCCCGAAGATTTCTTTGGCTTCTTGGGAGAAGCGGACACTTCGGGCTCCTTCTTCACCTGGCTTCGGGTCGACAGGCTCTTTTAGAGGGATCCGCAAGGTTACTATAAGTGTATCATAGGTTTAGGGTTGAGTGGTTTAGGGGTTTGGGGTGTTTAGGGGTTGAGGGGTTTAGGGGTTTAGGGCTGAGGGTGTAAGGTTTAGGTCCAAGGCTTAATGTGCAGAGTTTAGCTTTTTCTTTGGTTTGGGCTGGCTTAATGTTACGGGATTCGGGTTGAGAGTTGAATTTTACTGCTTCCTGCAGGACTTTCTTTAAGGATTCCGATACAGGCTCTTAAGAACGGTTCGACAGAGGTTCAACGGGGCTTCAGATTTCGGGCTGAGGGTTGTAGGGTTTGGGGTCTAGGGCTCTAGGGTTCTGTGTTGTAGGCTGCGGGGTTTGAGTCAGAGTTTAGGGGTTGCAAGCTGTCCGGCATGTCGGACTAAGTGTCAGCTGGGTTTACGGCTTGGCAACCACCTCGAGTGGAGCTCAAAGTTAGGGGAGTTCGAGATGGCTAATATGCCTCCCTGAATACTAATAAGGACTGTAAGGGGATACTGTGGTCTACTTCTACTGACTATTCTGACCCCTATATTCGAGCCCGAAGCCAAAGTATCTGCGAGAAACTCTTCCAGGGTACATGCGGGCCAGGGGATGAGGGCGTTTTCTATTAAAGCCTTCATAATTTCAACAAGGCATCCCCTGCAGGACTTCGGTATGAACCGCGAAGAAGTTCATGGGACTTTAGGTCACACTGCTAGACGGAGACTCTCAGCACCCTTCAATGCATACTCTTCAACAAAAAGAAACATCCTTTGACACGGGAAGCACTCTCTCCTCCTAAACTGCTATTCGCCTTCATCGGCGACTTCTTTGGCTTCTTCGAAGAGGCAGGCTCAGCCGGTGCCTCTGCAGTTTCTTCGGCCTCCTGCAGATGACTGGCGTGCAGCTGCTGAGATCCGGAAAGCACTTCAACATGATACGACCATTGCTGTTGTTCATCGGCATTCCTGCGATTGCCGTGACGGCTGGGATTACCAATTCCGCGATTATCATACTGGGCGGTATTTCCTCCTCCACTGCTCCTACTCCTACGTACTCCTGCTCCTGCTTCTGCTTTTGCTGCTGCTCCTCCTGCTGCTGCTGCTCCTCCTGCTGCTACAGCTGCTGCTACTGCTACTGCTACTGCTACTGCTACCACCACCACCACCACCACCACCACGACCACAACCTCGACCACGACCACTACCACTACCACTACCACTACCACTACCACTACCACTACCACTACCACTACTACTACTACTACTACTACTACTACTACTACTGCTACTACTACTACTACTCCTACTACTACTCCTACTACCACTACCACTACCACTACCACTACCACTACCACTACCACTACCACTACCACTACCACTACCACTCCTCCTCCTCCTCCTCCTCCTCCTCCTCCTCCTCCTGCTCCTGCTGCTGCTGCTGCTGCTGCTGCTGCTGCTGCCACTACTACTACTACTGCTGCTACTACCACTACTACTACGACTACTACTAACTACCACTACTACCACTACCACTACCGCTACCGCTACCGCTACCACTAGCACTAGCACTAGCACTAGCACTAGCACTACCACTACGACTCATCTGCTGCTGCTGCTACTACTACTACTACTACGACTACTACTGCTACTACTACTACTACTACTCCTACTACTACTAGTGTTACTACTAGTGGTACTACTTGTACTACTACTAGTACTACTACTAGTACCACTACTAGTACTAACTACTACTAGTACTACTACTAAGGCTACTATTACCACTAATGTAGACTTTGATGACAAGTGCCATAGCGACCTGAGTTACTGCTGGCGCGCTTCCGTTTCCGTTGATACTGGTGCCTGACACCTAAGCCAGCAACACGCTGCAACTCAAGAGGCCTCCCCATACAGCCTGCCGGGCACGCGACGGTCCGGTCCCCCAACAGGCACATAGCCCATTGTCCTGCTGTCATGTGTCCTGCACCTGGACACGTTGGCCTCAAGGGACCCAGGACCGCGACCGAGTCGCGCCGCCGCGGTGATCCGCGAAACGGTACCACATGTGATCCGCGAAACGGTGCCACAGCACCGGCAGATGGGCCCTCACACCAGGCCAACAGTGCAAGGGGGCTGCCATGGTGCATCAGTTCCCCCCGGGTAAGGGCGACATGCTCCGTCAAAAACCAAAGCAGCAAGAGCCCAACACTTGCGCAAAAGCAGCACAAACAACCTAGGTCACCGCGGATGCCGGGTTGAGCGTGCAGAGTAATTTGGCAAATCCGGCAGTGCACCTTTCCAGCAACGGCAGGGCGGTCCAGCTCGGCTGAAACGAATGGCCAGCCAAATAGATCAGCAACCTGTCTCCGATTGGAACTTGCACGGCGCCGTCGACAAGGATTGAGGCAGGCAGTAAGACTCACTTTCCAGATGTCTCCAAAAGGCTGCTGCAGGCTGAAAGCACAGAGGTTGCAACAAAGTGCTCCGTAACAGTTTCGATAGACCCAACCATTGAAGCTGATTTCTGAAAGGAGGTTACAGGTGGGTTTCAAGGTTAAGACCCGAACGGTCTGCAACAGCACGCTGTTGCCAGGGACGCTCTCATCTGATAGTGTTGGAGGACACGGCTGAGCAGACTTTTCCGCACGAGCCTTTGCAAAAACCAACACCAGCACAAAGGCGCTCCAGGTTGAACAAGAAACAGGCATGTGATTTGAAGCCGAGCCTGCATGCAAACTCCAAACAAAGTGTGAAAGCCGGAAACCCAAAAAAGAAAACAAAATCTGAAATCCTTGAAATCCAAAACCCCGAAACCCTAGACCGCAGTGAATCCTTGTAATAGCTGAATCCCCTTATTAGTATTGCTACTGCTCTTGTAGCTATGACGATAACTATAACTATATCTATAACTATAACTTTAACTGGTGCTATAACTTGGAATCCCCTTATTAGTATTGTTACTAGTATTACCATTGCTAATTACCATTACCATAACTATTAATTCTATTACTATGACTGTTTACTATAACTATTACTATAACTAATCATTAAACCGTAAACCCTAAACCCCAAACCCTAAACCCTTAACTACTAATACTATTACTGTTCCACCTGCCTGTCTCTTCCTCTTCTTCGAGGGCCCAGGCTCTTCCCGGGCTGGCTCCTCTCAGGGCCGAAGCTCTGGGCGGTTAGGTTTTTTAGGGGTTTTTTGGGATTTCTAGGGATTATTAATTAAAGTTGAGGGTTCAGAGTTTACGGATTAGAGTTTAGGGTTGTAGGGCTCTGAAGGATTTGAAAGAGGATTCTACAGGGAGTTACGATGAGGGGTCGGGACTTGGGTTGAGAGCTTTCGGTGGTTCTGAAAATACGGCCCTCTGCTTCGGGGCCCCGAATACTTATCTAATGTCTTAAGTAAAGTTTTATGTTGGCCTCTGAATTTCGGGAACTAAAAGCCTGGAACCTGAGAAGGAGCCATTATCGACGATTAGGGCTTCGTGCTTGGGCCCTGTGTATAGATCCCAAGTTCTGGAGGAATCGGAAAATCAAGGTGTCGCGGTCCGGGATACGCCACAAGCTTGCAGTCAACCCTGAACCCCAAAAACCCCTGAAATCCAGAAAGCCGAAGTAAAAAGCGCACGCAAAAACTCTCAATATCCGAAAACCACAAGTCTAAGACCCTAAACCCGAGGACTCCGAGGACCGAAACACTAAAGGCCTGATCCCACCCAACCTGCTTGATTTTCTTCTTCGGCTTCGGGAGGCTCTCGGCCTCCTCGACAGGCTCCTGCTTTGAACTTCTATTATTACTATTGTTATTGTTATGATTTGTTATCATTGTTATTATTTGTTATTATTATGATTGTTATAGTGTAAAGGGGCCCAAAACGGCTTGGGGTTTTCGGGTGGAGGGTGTAGCCATAGGGCTTAGGCTGGGGTCTCGGATTTAGGGTTTAAGCTCTGCTTTGGGCTCCTGAGCTTCGGGCTTAGGGCGCGTGATGTAGCACAGGGGCCTAATGATTGGAGCAAGGTTTGGGGTAAACTATAGCACAATATGGCACGAATATATCAAGAGGCACAGTATTAGTTACAACAACAACTACTATGATAGCGATAAGAATAACAATAATAGCGCTAATCATAATAACAGTAATAATAGCAATAATAATAAAAGTATTAATCATGATAATAGTAACACGAATAACAGTAGTATTAGCAATATTAATTCCTGTCACTCCAGTGACCTTAGGGGCTTAGAGTTCAAGGCTTGGCTCTTTGAAGGCTCCGGAAACCGTGGGCACCTCCCTTGACAGGATTCTTAGGGTGTAGGGTTTAGGGCTTAGGGTTCAGGGTTTAGGGTTTAAGGCTTGGCGACTCCATATTCAGCCATATGTGATTTCGAGGATTCGGGTCGATGACTTCCAACGGACTTTAGGCATGAGGTTGAAGGTCTAGGGCCTCCGGTTGCTTGAGGTTGAGGGTTTAGGGTTCCATGTTTAGTGTCTAGTGTTTAGGGTTATTGGGTTCTAGGCTCAGTTCGGATCTTGGTTCGGAGCTTGGCTCTAGGTTTGGGGTTCGGGATTTTTTCGGTAGAGTTGGGGGAAGTCTTGACATTGATATGCCCCAAGAACGAATGCAGGAGCACCCACAACTTGGAGAGTCTTCCATCGGCCCTGACTGAAATCAACCTGAAAATAGCCTAAAACCCGAAAACCCTAAACTCCTTAACTCTGAACTCCTAAACCCTAAACCCTAAACCCGGAACCCGTAACCCTGGACCCTTAACCCCAAACTCTCACCCTTTTTGGAACCTTCTTCACCTTCTTTGAAGGCGTTGGCTGCTCCTCGGCCGCGTCGGCCACCGTCTCCTGGGGCTCCGGACAACAAAGGGCCCTCCAAGAACTTAGGGTTTAGGGGTTTAGGGTTAAGGGGTTTAGGGTTTAGGGGTTTGGGCTTTTTTTTCTGAACGGGCCTTTTTCCATCTCGCGCGAAGAGGGTGAGGGGTTTAGGGTTTACATTTCAAGAGCTTGGGGGTTTCTTTAGGGTTTAGGGTTTAGGGTTCCTTGGAAGGTTGGCTTTCATTAGGTGAACCCTTATGCTCAACCCGGGGCGGGACCCTCCCTGTTCCTCATGGAACGTCCCTGAAAATGAAGCCGAATGGGGGGTTTCCGAAAATAGGGGACCCTAATATAGTGCCCTAAATAGTAGGATGCTTATTGTAAGGACCCCAGTCTAAGGTACCCTAATTTTCGGAACCTCCCAAATAAGAGCCTTATATAACCCAGGGAGCGCCAACTGGGCCCCCCTGCCGTGGCCCGCTTCCCCTTCCGACCGGCACCTGAACCTGAAAAGCTTCGGTTTAGGGTTTAGGGTTTAGGGTTTAGGGTTTAGGGTGTAGGGTTTAGGGTTTAGGGTGTAGGGTTTAGGGTTTAGGGTGTAGGGTTTAGGGTTTAGGGTGTAGGGTTTAGGGTTTAGGGTGTCGGGTTTAGGGTTGGGTTTAGGGTTTAGGGTTGCTTGCTTCACGCGGGCGCAGGGGACCAAAGCCTGGTGGGTTCAGGGCTCCCTACCCAATGGAGGTGGCGGCGGATTTTACAGAGATCTACAGTTGCATTGCGCATTGGCTTTCATTGTTTATGGCGGAGAGCTTTGCAGCCGAGGTGCGTCTGCTCCTAAACCCCTATCTAGCCCTAAACCGTACACCCCAAGCCCAAAGCAGTACACCCAAAGCCTCGATGAACCCTGAACCCAGGTGGAGCTCTTTAAAAAAATCTCCTGACAAGCGGACGCCTCCTAAACCTGCAAGCCGGAAGCTCCCCCTAATTTAAAAATCAAAGAAATGCCCGAAATTTCTTGAAAGCCGAATCCTGGTTTTGATATGGTGGTGGTCAAAATTGGGGTCCCTTACTGGGTACCCTAAATAATAGGTGCCGTATTATAATAGGGACCCAAAAAGGACCATAATTTTGACAACCACCCATATGGTATAACTGAGATGAGAAAGCAGTCTAAACTCTGCGGGTTGGTAATCAGTCGGGAACCTATGTTGCCACCTTCATTCCTGTTGACGTAGCAGGAACCACCCTCAGAGCTCTAAACTAAATGGGACATTACCCACAGACATCTGCAAGGGACCGTAAACACCTGAAGACCTGAATTCCCACTTAGAGGCTGCTTCGATGCTCGGACCTGGTTTCCCACAAGAAAGACTGTGCCTTTTTTGATGTCCGGCCGTGCAGTCCCGCCTTAAACTCTTGAGTGCTACCCACATCTCCCCACGAACCCTCAACCCTTCACCTCCGACCCTTGACCAAATCCTCAACCCTCAACCCTGAAACCCGCTTAGAAGCCAACAACCCTCATAAACCCTAAACCCCAAACCCTCATAAACCTTCATACGACCCTCAACCGCCTGTGGCGGCAGCGCTGGCCGAAGCTTTGCCGGCAGCAGCTTTGCCTTCCCTCCAAGCGGCCGGGGATCATGACCATAATACCAATAACAATCATAATAAAAAAAGTAATAACAAGACTAATAACAATCATGAAAATACTTATAAGAATAATAGTAATCGTAATGGTAATCATACTACTAACACTAGTAACCGAATGTGGGGGGCTCTGAAAAGTTCGGAAGGGAGACACTTCCTTACACCCGCCTCCGCTCAAGCATGGCGGCTGCTTCCTCTTGCTTGGCCTCGTTGCGAGTTGAGGGCCCGAGTCGAAGGCTTTCCGGGCTCTGGGGTTCGAGGGTGTTCTCACGAAGTCTTGCTCACGACTCCCGTTGCAAGCATTGGTGTGTTGATTCAGGGATGAAAGTGCGGAGGCGAACGATGCGCAGTCGGGCATTTAGGGAGGACAGGGCGAAGCCCGCCTTCTGCTTTCGCTGGTGAGGTGTCTTGCCGGGTGCCACAGCACAGAGTTTAGGAAAGCCTGAATCAACCCTCCAACCCCCAAGACCTAAACCCCAAACGCCCAAACCCCTGAGCACTACCACTGCCCCCAGTGCAGGGAACTGCAGAGATTTGCGGCGGAGCCGCGCGGCGTTTGGAAATGGATTAATGTGCAAGGACTCTGAAACTACTATTAAGTAGGAATTCATACCCATAATGGTATCTGTAGTGGTATTCGTAGTGGTAGTAGTAGTAATAATAGTAAGAAGAATAATAGAAAAACCTACAGCGCGAGTTCGAAACCCTAAATCCAGTATCGTTCACACCCGGAACCCCTCGCCTCCCGATACAGAACCACACACCCACACCCTAAACCCTAACCTGGAAACGCGAAACCCCAAACCTACAAACAGTAAAACACTCGAAACCCGCCTAAAAAAGCTGCCAACCCTAGAACTTCTAAAACCCGAGACCAGGAAATCAGACCCTAGAGCCCTAAACCCAAAACCCCGCGCCTCTCGCTAAGTTGCCATAATGGGATATATGTATATATATATATATATATATATATATATATATATATATATAGATATATATATATATATATATATATATATATATAGTATTTATATATTTATTTATATCTATATTTATTATATAGAGCCGTATTGTAGCAGCATACATTGGACTCAGCAATACCCGTTTGCAAGCCTTCAGAATACCTGTCAGCCCCTTTTTAAGACCCCATGGACCGTGTATAAGTATACAACTCTTTATGGAAACGAACCGGAAAATCCAAGCTCGGCAGCAGCGCGCGCCTCCTTGAGAAGCCGTGGAATATCTTCGGGAGGCCAGCCTGATAGCAGTAAGGGTTTAGTTTAGTCTGTCGAGGACCTCACAATGCAGCATGAAGGTAGGTAGGATGAATGGTCCCTGTAGACAAGGGCTCTTAATTCGGGATCATCCCAACTACTGCTCTAGGGTTTCAGGGTTTCAATGTTCAAAGAGGTGAAACTTCCGGCTAGAGCTTTTCGAATCATAAGTTCCAAGCCAAGAGGTACATGCAACCCTAAGACACGCCCTAAGCCAAAAAGACCTTACAGCCCTCGAAACCGCGCTTGTAGAGCACTCATAGAACTCTTATGAAAACCCGAGACCCTTTAACTACCTATGCTCTATAGATCCCTTAAAAGATCCCCAATTCAACCCTAAAGGAACCTGGTGAGAACCTTCTACCTACCGTATAGCTTCCTTCAAAGATCGCTGAAGGAATCCGTGAAGGAAGCTTGCAAAAAGCCTCTACCTTATAGATTCCAGAAGGGTCCGCGAAGGAATCCCTCAAAGGAACCTTCCGAAAACGCTTCCAAACTCCCAGCTCTCCCTGCCCTGCCGAGAAACCCAGGATGCAGGGGAACTCAAAGTACTGGCCTGCAGAGCCAAGGGTACTGGGCCTTAATAATCCCTGTAAAGGGGTCTATACAAGGGATACTATAAGAAATCTATAAGGGTACTATAATACAGGGGCCTTAATAATTTGAATAGGGTTCCCTTTAAAGGGGTCTATATAAGGGCTACCATAAGTGATCTATAAGGGTACTATAATAGAGGGGCCTTGATAACTAGAAGAGGGTTTTGGGGCCATTATATTACAATTATTATAAGGAACCCTCAAAATAGTATAGGTAATTATTTTGGCGCCTATATTAGGGGTGCCATTCTGGCTCGATGAAGGGCTCTATGAAGGGTTCTCTAAAGGGTTCCATGAGGATGGGATTTGTTGGTCTAGTTGGGTTCAGGCAGGGTAAAGGAATCAGGGTTCAGGGCTTACGGTTTGGGGTTAGTGCTCTTGCAATCGCTGATTTTTCATGACAAGCTGGTGTTGCTTCGAATTGGGACCGTATTGAAGCGTCCCGGAACTAAGAATGTCTTTCGATGTGCTTCACAGGGGCTTGATGAGTTTCTTACAAGTAGGGAGGCTTTATCTAGTGGTCCTTCATTGGGGTCCTTTTGTTTAGGGCCTGAAGCTCCAAACATTGGGCAAAGGGATCTCGAAATTAAGGAGGGGAGTGTAGCAAGCTTCAGGCCCTGGCCAATGAAGCCTCAACCCTAACTAAACCGCTCAGCGCCGAAGCCGCAGCCCGGAGTTTGAGGTTCGGGAGCAAGTCAACATAGCAACAGTCGACAGCTCCTAATATAGAACCCTATGATTCCTATGATTATAGATCCCTTATAGACCCCTTTGAGGATCCCTTTCAAGGGAATTCAGATCACCACAGAAACCCCACCCTTCGCCGCTGCCCCTCGCAGTCTGGATCCCGACAGCTGAGGTCATGGCCACTCATGTTAAAGCTGTCCACCCATGTGTCCTCTGCACATGGGAGCTTCTGGAAAATACTGAGGCATCCGTGTGATAAGGATCCCTATGACGGTCAGCCAGAAGAACAGACAGACAGACAAACAGACAGGACGGACAGATTGGCTTGCATAGCAGTATGCACACTACAAAACTGCTGCATGCTACGGCATACGTTGAGATTCATCACTACACCCTACATTGACCCTGCATTGGCCCTACATCTCACTCTCATCCCACAGGTATACACGGCATTGACATCAACACTAGCTTTAGGCTACGGAATCCAGGTTTTCCGAAACTCTGAACACCGTACGCCAAGCCCGAAAACGTAAACACCACCATATCATCTATATACACACACACATGCGCGCAAACACACACACACACAAACACAGACCCTAAACCCAAAAACCTAAACTACCGAACGGTAGAACCAAAGAGCCCAAACCCAGACAAGCCTTAGGCCTAGAACCCCAAGAATCACCCCCAGCCCCAGTCGGGCCTCCCGCAGCCGGAGCCAGACCTGATCCAAATATATTACTGGGACTTAGAGTTTAGGGTTTTTGCTTTAACACCTTTTCCGAGTTTAGGGCTTAGGCCTTAAGGTTTCGAGCTTCAGTGGATAGGGTTTGAGGGATCTGCATGGGCTGAAGGATTCTATATATAAGTCTTCTTTGAGGGTTTAGCATAAGGTTTGGCATAGGGGCCTCAATAATCAGAATATGGTTTTAGAGGCGCAAGGGTTTCCATGAGGCTTTGGTTTAGAGGCCTCCAAGATGAGAACAGGGCTCTGGGGTATAGCCTAGTCTAGCTATGATAGGGGCGACAAGGGATTCACTGATTATACAGACCCCTATATGAGGCAATTCTCCCAAACAATATTATGATGTGAGAACTGTGGTTGTTATGTCTTGCTTGGGGGCTGGGTTAAGGTGAAGGGAAACCTATGGGAAACTCAGTAAACTATAATGTTATTGAGGCAGATATGCACCCGAATCTGTGACATCCTACAGATAACCCCTCGCAGAAGCTGCTGAGTGAGTCTCCTCAGGTTCAAGGATATGCATCCCATTTTTATGTACGGTGCGGTGTTGTCGAGCGAATGTTCGGATTGGAAGGGAATCATCGGGTGCTGAGTATTGCGGAGACCACTTTGTGCCATGCCTGCTTGCTGCCATAACAGAGGTACTCAAGAGCCCAAACCCTAAATCCATAAACCCTAAGCCCTCAACCCCTAAGCCCTAAACCCTGAAACCTGAAATGCGCAAACTCCAAAACGCTTGGTTTTTTCTCCGTCCTGTACATTCGCTCAAATCTTGGCAGGTCTTGAGGAAGGCTAAAGACCGCTTGGTCCTTACTTCCGCAGCCGCACCGGAGATTCCAAGGAGCTTGGCACAGGTTCAGGGTTCAGCTGATAGTGGGCTTAGGGTGCTTTTTAGAAGCTGACCCCGCCCATTCTCCTCCCCCTCGCTGGTTTAAGACTTAGGGTGTTGCGGGTGTTTAGGGATTCATGTTTCGGTTGCAGGCCATGCTTGTAGGAGTCATTCCATCGTCGGCATCGCAAGTCCTATGACTCGCAGGTCAAGTAGAAACTTCAGTTAGTAGCGAGAATCAGCAACGGGTATTGGATGACCATAGTTACGCTCTTCCGAAGTTAGCTGACGCCAGGAATTTCGGGGTGTATATCTTCAGGGCTTGGGGTTCTTATGAATGCCCATTTTCCGCCTATGGCTTTGAAGGTTGCAGGCCTATCCCTAATCACAGGCTACAAAGCTTTCAACTAGCCAGAACCTTAAACCTAATCAAAAATTTGGAAACCTCAGAGGGACCTCGAATGTAAGAAAGAAGGATTGCAAATACAGGGATGATGGAAGAATCCCTAAGCTGCAGAAGACTCTTTAGAAAAAGAGCTTAGGGCTCGGGCTTCCCCATAGAAGTAACCCTGGAAGTGGTTGCCAAGATCTGTCTCTCCCGTTGTGTTCGGCCAACGAATGCGGGCGTGCGAAAAAGCACAGCGAAAAATGGGTCGCTTGGGTCCTGAGACCTGCTCAGCATGGGGCTTCGGACTTCGAGTTTAAAGCTTGCAGGCTTTCCGATTTCCCTGGCCGTCACCATCAGCACCACCTGAAATTCGAGGCAAAAAGGACCTAGACTCCAAAAACCAAGGCCGTTACCGCAAACATCACGCCCGTCCCATTCGCCGACTCACCGCCAGTAAAAGAGGGCCCGGCTGAAGGCGTCTGCTCCCGTTGCCGTCACAATTTCCGCTGGTATTCTTGCTGTGACTATGGCTATGACTATTGAAGTGCCGGTAGTACTACTGATATCTCTGTCTTTGTGGTCGTTATTAGGGCTACAATTGGTTCTATGGCTGCGAATCGCTGGACCGGTGCCCGCAATTGAATGATCTACAGCAAGCTGCTCCGGTTTGAATTTTAGAGGGTTTGTGCTTTAAGGCTTATGGTCTAGAGCGGCTTCGGGTTTCAGGGTCTACGGTTGAAGGGTTTAGGGCTTGAGGGTTGGCTTGTGTATCTGAGGTTCAGGCTTAACTGCTCAAGACACAGCGACCCTCACGAAAGCTAGAAAACCTGGACACGGGCGTAAGACGCTGCGCTGCTTCGGGTTTACAGACATGTTGTAGTAGTGAAGCAAAGCTATACTGAACTTAGACCCCAAGCAAAAAATGTGCTTTTGGCCGTTTCTTCGGGATAACAGGGCCCAAAAACTTCAAAAAAAAAATCACTGCCCCTAAGAAAGAGCCAAGAGCGACTAAGAGTATCGAAAGGAATCGCCTGTCAGCTCCCAACATTCAGCAATATAGGTGCCTTAATAATTACATATACCATTTTGTGGGTTCCTTACTATAAATATAGTAGAGTGTATCATTTCCCCCAAAACCCTGTTCCAACTGTTAAGGCCAATATATTATGGAATCCAGAGGCAAACCACCACCACTGCCATTACTACCACCACTTGAACTTTTGTTACTGCAGCTACTGCGACGTGAACCCTTTTAACGGTGGTTTTAGTGTCAAGGGTTCACGGACTCGGACTTTTTTGTTCGAGACTTGGGCCTAGAGCCCCTCAACTTCTAAACCCCGGTGTCGAGCCGCAGGCTCAAGCCTAAGCGTCCAATGACCGATACCAACGCAGTATCTGAAACTCCCTACCATCTAGCAGTACTAGCATTTTCTTTCTGTGATAGACGCCAGCATCACCGTCACCGTCGCTCTCAGCATCTTACTATGTCATTTAAGTTTTAGTCTTTGTCATCATGATGCTTATCGAGGCCATCACCACTACCATGACTAACCTAGTAGCATCATCACCCTTGTAACTGCATGGCTATGCGGACGGTGCATCATCTGCCTAACGTCTACGCGCTCGGCATGAGCAACCCTCCACACAAGCAGATCTGCAGCATGCAGCGACTTACACTTCGCGCCAGTGTTCTTACAGTAGAAGCCAGAAAGTTGGAACATGGCTTTAGGAGGATTAGTGCTAGGATCCCTTATACTTTACCTTAAGGGCATGAGGGTAATGATGTTCCAACTTTCTGGCTTCTACTGTATACCGACTGATGCAAAAGGACCCCCGATTCTGGATGGGATGGCCTGTTTCACAGCCGATCTGCCCAGCCCAGTCTTCGGAATGCAGGGCTCCCGAGGTTTCTGTGTCGAAACTACAAGTACGATTCGAAGTGAAGGGCCTAGGCCTCAAAACTCTCGCATCGGAAAACCGTAAACGAAAAGCCCATCCATGTTTAGCGCGGCGACTGAAGCCCTAAACCCTAAACCCGAAAGCCTAAACTTCAAGCGCCTAAACCCCAAAGCCTAAACTTAAAGTCCTAGAGCCTGAACATGTCACCCCAAGCCCTAAACCCGAATACTCCAAACCCTAAAAGGCCCAAACCCTGGGAGCCCTCAGAGAAGTATCACTTTCAGTCGACCAGCGAGGCCGCCGAGCTGACGTCCTGGAGGGGACAAGCCGCTTTAGTGCTCGAATCAAGCGGGCCTTGACGGTTAGGGTCGGAGTTTGGGGTTTTGGGGTTTACTATACTGAACTTAGAACCCTAGCAAGAATTATAATTTTAGCTGTTTCTTAGGGATTATAAAAACCAAAAATTAAGAATCATTTCTAAGTACCCCTAAGTTTAGGAGCCTGAATAATTCGAAGAAGGCCTCAGGGATCCTTGAAGGGTTCTGTAAGGGTATCTATGAAGGTTTCCTATGGACCCTTAACTCCTTTACGGGTTCCTTTACAGGGTTCAAACTAGACGGGTTTGTGTAAGCGTGCAGTACGTGGCCTGATTGGTTAGAAAAGGGCTTTTGGGGTATACTATACGCTAGTTCTAATGCGGAGCAGTAAGGACTGGTATCAGAAAGTATTCAGGTTTCTGTTGCATAAGGATTGCACCAGGGCTTCCATGAAGGTTCTTCTTCTGTTTTATGAGGTTTCAAAGATTTTCGTGGCTTTGGTGCTTTGGGCCTCTTCGGGCCGCGGGAAGGCCCCGAGCCTTGGGGGTGCCCGAGGCTGGAGGGCTCTACTGGGGGTACTGTGGGGGCCTTACTAACCAGAATAAGGTTTTGGGGCCCACTATACTATAATTGTAAGGAGGGACCCCAAAAATAGTATATATAGGCAATTATTAAGGCCCCTATTTTTGCATGGAGATTTGAGTTTCTTGAAAAGTACACATGGTAAACCCCGAATCCTAAACGCGAGCCCACCTTCAGACTCCCACGTCTTCGCATGGCAGCGAAGTCGTCAGTGGCAAACCATGCTAGGAAGAGCTGGTAGGAGAGGATGGCAGACCTGCTTGCGCTTAGCGCTTCAGGGTTCTTACCTTTGGTTAGTAGGGAATGGAAGAATGGTAGTAGCAGTAGTTATAATTGTACCCCACTCCTCCATTCCCTACTAACCGAAGGTAAGGGTGTAGGGTTTTGAGGTTTAACATTCATAGATACTTGGCACTTCAAGTCGAGGGTTTAGGGCTAGGGCGCGGTATCTTTAGGTCCGTGCAGGTGTTACCAATGCTTGGTTGATTTGGTTCTCATGTGCATGGGTTCTAGTCTTGTCCCATTTCACAACCGGGGGTTGGGCGAGCCTGGGCCTGACAAAGGCACGCACACAGAGGCGTATGGAGGTCTGGCTTGGCTTGGCTTCAGAGTGCGCCATAGGGTCCCTCCCTGGAGGACCCCACTCCTTGTAAAAGCGTCAGAGCTTGGATCCTTCAGTTTTGCCGGATAGCCGCGATTAATGTAGTTTTTTATGGCATGATTGCATGATGCTTCCTGGCTTCTAAATCTCTTGGCTGTCTGACTTCAAGGTCTACACCCTAAACCCTAAACCCCTAAACCCCTAAACCCTAACCCCTACACCTGAACCCGTAGAGGCTTGGAGCTCTGACGCTTCAGCCGTCTCTTTACTCAAAGCCAGTTGTGCTGGGTTGAGGAAGGCTCGAGATCACGACGACGGCGCCCCAAACCATAAACCCTAAACCCTATGAGCCCTAGACCCCAAACCCGCGGACTCTTCCTCAACCCGAAAACCGCACAAGGAAAACAGTAAGCTGGAATACAACCCACACACACCGACAACCTCGACCTCGAAGCCTGGCCGAGGCAACAGATACCCAAAGCAACGATCGATTTGTAGGTTTAGGGAACTTAGGAATTTTTTGTGGCTTTGGCAAGGCCTAAGTCTTAAAGCTCTTGCTGAGCTCAGGTGCACTTCGCAGAGTCCGAAAAGACGCCCGGTGACCTCAGACATGTGGTACTTGTAGGGCCCTTTGAAGCTTCCATGAGGGCTCTACGCGGGTCATAGCAGGGTTCCATGGTAGCTTCTTGGAGGTAGGGGTTTTAGGCTCTGGGGTTGCGGGGCATTCGCATGTACGATTTCCGGGTTCAGGGCCTTGGTAGCCCTGTTGCCGCGGCTTCTGGAAAGCGGATCAAACACGGCACCGCGCAAATGGTCTTGAAACTCTCAACCCCTGAAAACACTGGGTTGCTAGCTCAGGTTCAAAAACCCGGATGTGGGACGCCATGCTTGATACCCCCACCAGGGTCCAAAACGACTCGTGCAGCCGGGCTACATCCAGCCAGGCGAAGTGATGTACTGCGGCCTTAGCAAGAAAGACTTACCGAAAACGGCAAAGTGTTGTTATTACCCCCGCCATCAGCATCACCATCACGATCACTATGACTACGGCTATGACTATTAGGCTCGATGTTGTCTTACCAACAGGATCCCCAACAGACTGAGTCCTGGCTTCCCCCTCCGTCTGCAGACCTTCAAGACAAATACCGTTCCCCCTTGTGCTGAAAATTGCTCGGAGAGCAACAGTTCCCTTCAATACAATTCAATCGGGCCAGAGCAGTCACAGTCACAATAAAAATAACCATGGTACCAAGAAAATCTACCTACCCTAAACCAAACCCTAAACAATAAAACTAGTAGGAGGGGTGGGGCTTCAAGTTTTGAGATGGCAGCAGGCTCGGCTTCGGTGTGGAATCAATTTCCCGGCAAGCCACAGCGCAAACCCCGCAAGGCCCTAAAAACCCTTGGCTTAGGGTTTGGGGCTTGGGCCCCAAGACCCTCAGAGCTGCGGGGCCTACTGTATAGTCAACCCAAACTCTGCAGAGCGGAAGCCTTAAACTCCCAGGTCCGAAACATTCCGAAGCCTGAGAGATCCCATATGGAAAAGCTGTCCAACTCGTATTAGCCCCTTAAAGGAAGCCTTAAAGGAACTTAAAGGAAGGCCTCACCTGTGGGCGCTGATCCCAAGGATCCTGAGGCTGCCGCCGCAGTCGGCAGGACGAAATGGAGAGCGATAATGCACCATGCCTTCCGTTTAGGGTTAGGGGTTTAGGGTTTAGGATTTAGGGTTTTCAACCTTACCATGCCTTCCGAACAGGAGGCTTTACGGTTTAGGGTTTAGGCCATGCCTTCCGAATAGGGGGCTTTACGGTTCAGGGTTTCGGCATACCAAGCCTTCCGAATAGGAGGCTTTATTTACGGTTTAGGGTTTAGGCTTACCATGCCTTCCGAATAGGAGGGTTTTATGGTCTACTATACGGATTAGATACTCTCAAGGAGGGTTCAGGGCTTAAGGCTCAAAGTTTTAGGCCGTGCGGTTGAGGGCTTTAGGTTTGAGGGTTACGGCTTTGTAATGCTCTGTGCACCTTGTCACGAGCTGCTCGGATAATCAAACCGTTTCCGGGGCGTCCCAATGGCAGAGTCAATCCCCATGATTGGCATCACAAAAAATCATTGTTGCTCAACGACCCCAATGGGTCTTGTTGGAATGTATCGGAGTCTTTCAGGGGCCTGTTCGGCTCTGCAGAAAAAGTTATGGACATGACTAGGATCCGGAAAAATCCGAAACACTGAACCCCATGCAAAGTCGCAGAATGTACCGCGAACCCTCAACTCTCAACAACCCATCGTGCTTCCTAAATGCGTTTAGGGCTTTGTGCTGCAACTTCAGCACAACACTGTCGACACAAAGGGAGAAGCTCCTGAACATTAACACTCAGGCATAAACCGCGGCAGCGCAATAAACAACAGTTTGCCACCAGGCCCAAGAGACCCAGACCCACCGAGAACCCACAGCGCCGTTGGTTTCGGTTTTGAAGCTACGGATCTGAGTCTCGAATTTCGGTCCTGGTGGCTCTTGGGGTGCAGCTGCTTCCAATGTTACCGCAATTTAGTTTGGCTACAGTAGCATAACTGTAGTACGATTATTAGGGTAAAGAGATTGAAGCTTTGATATGTCCAATCTACGCAGAAAGCAGTAGGGTTTTGGGCTTCGGGTTGAAGGTTTTTCGACTGGTACTCGGTCCAGCTACAAATCCGTCACCATCATAGTGTGGAAGCTACAGCTTCAGGGCTACCTAGACCTATCAGCTTCGTGCCTAAGCACGAAGCACGTTATCTCGCGCCTTGAATCGAAGGCGCGCGTGCCTTCGGCCAGTGTGGGGATAGCGGAATGTAAAGCTTGGTCTTAATCTATCCACCTGTAGAAACAGCAAGGTGCCAAAACGGCAATTTCCACAGAAGGGGAACCGTCGGAACCGTGCGCCATCTCCGTGCCATGAAGGCTTCAAACTCGCTTCACAAAATCCGGAGAACTCCTGCACTAACAGCAAGCTTTGCTTGACCCAGGTACCTTGCAGCCCACTGTCCAAGCTCATCATCCTCGCGCATAGGGTCACCGCTTCGGTGGGTGGTTGGTTGTCTTCAACTTCTTTGATCAGCAGACTATGTCCCAGAGATTGCGATGAAGAGAAGCCCACATCCTGAACCCAACTGCGGCTGTTCTGCGCTATGTGTTGCTGAACCCCTAAACCCGAAAGCCTAAACCCTAAACCCTAATGCCCTAAGACCCTACACTACCGATGCAACGGCCGGCCTCATGCCCTGCGGCAAGGGAGAGAGGCATGTTCGCCTGGATCGGGAGCGCTTTCATCTACAAAGTCTAGGGTTTAGGGTCTATGGTTTAAGGTTTAGGAGTTTAGGAGCTTAGGGTTTTAGGGGGTTTAGTGTAGTGTATAGGGCCTTTAGGGTTCTTGCGCAGGCTTGGCACTCCACGTGTCACGGTTAAGTTCATCCGCTCTCTGGCCTACGAAGGAAACAGCTGAAGAAGTCCGGAACGGATGTAGACTTGATCTCCTAGTAGGCCCTTGGAATTCAGACGGTAGCTTGAGAGGTGAAGATGTCCTGGTTTTGGGGATTCGAATTCAGGATTCGCTGAAGTCAGAGACTCCAAAACTTCAAAACCCCCTACGAATTTTCAGTGATGTTTATGGGTTAAGGGGCGTTGGAGGCTCTGGGCAGTCTTGAAGACTTCACAAGGCATTGACAAGCTCAGCATCCTATCTTACAGTCTTAGGGTTTGGAGTTTCGGGTTCGGGTCTAAGGCACCGGAATTCTCTAAGTCCAGGCAACCCAGATCCAATCCAACACTTGCAAAAAGCAATAAAAGTCCATGAAACCAGCCGCTTGGTGCAAGGCGAGGCACATAAGAGAGCACCCCGGAGACCATGGCAGCCACCACCAGAGCAGTGCATCCGTAGTGCATCACCGGTCCTGAAACGGCTTTGTCTTGGGCACTTTCAGATCCTCGACATGTAGGGTACTTAGGGGTTCCATTGCGAAGGTGTACTTAAAATCCTGAGAAAGAGCTCAGCAGTGCAGCTCATCACCGGCCCTGTTCGGGGCTCGGTCTCCTGTGGCCTCAGCCTTGGGCTTCGGATCTCCGAGGCGTTGCATGTCAGGTCCGTATTCTCTGCTTGTTTCCTTCTCCTACGACTTTCAAAGGCAACTAGAATAAGCTTTGGCGGTATACTATACTTGCAGCATAATCGAGAACCCTCAGGAACTGCACTCCCAGAAATAGATGTCAAATGCAGGATGCAAGACTTGCGGAGAATCCGTGCAGGCCCGATTCTTTTCGAAGAGCGCGCACCGCGCTGAGGGACCGTCCTTCCTGCTTTGCAGGGTCAGCTGCGAAGGCACTGGGTAAGGGGATCATTCGTCATACTGCTGGTCTGGACCTGCCACTCTGAAGACACAGGAAACATCGAGCTGCAAAATGCAAGGGCCTCAGTCGCAAGCCCTATGTTTAGTAGCGAGGCACTAACTACGCCCAATTGCAGCCCAAACTGCAGCTACCTGCCGCGGGCTCAGCTAATTCCCTCAACACTCGCGACCTGGTCAATGTCCAAGCACAGGGCTGCATCGGCTTGGCAAGCTGAGTCGCCCTGAAGCCCTGACGCTTGGGGCGCTGGGGCACCATGCAAACCATCACTGGGACCACTGGGACTCCAGGAGGAAGCCGATGGCCCCATCGCGGACACTTCCCTGGAGCGGGAGGCCCACACAGCCTGGTGTTGGCTGGACCTTTCCCAGTGGCGCGCGACCAGATCCTCTATATTCTGTCGCGAAAAATTGGATGAGACAATGATGTCGATGTCGGGGATCTGCTTCGTTGCCCAGTCGACAGCGCGGCGGAACATCTTGTCCGATTGCCCAACCACACACACGATAATGTCATGGCGTCCCTGGCGTCTGCCGAGTTCTTCCATGATGGGCTTCGCTTCTCGCCAGTCTGCGAGTAACAGAATCCGCCCTTCCCTGCCCTCCAGCCAGCTAAGAAAACCCATCGACTTTTTGTGACATGTGAAGCTGCAGCCAAACACTGTTGCAGCTTGCTTGAGCTCCGTCCTTAGACGCTCCTGCTGCGACTTCATGCAGTGCTCGAAGCACCAGACCACCGATGGCACACGTTCAGTCCGACCGTCCGGCCAACCGGACATGCCATGTGATACGTCACAGAGCTATGGGCATCTACCGGCGGAAGTCCCACCCGGCATCATACATGCCATAATCTGAAATGCATCAACCCTTTGAGCCCACAGGGGAGACCGATGATCGATGCACAGACAGCCCCCCGACAAGCGGCAGGAGGAGCGCATGGCACGTGACAAACACGCAAATGCTGCCAAGGCTCGTTCGAGGTTGAAGGGCACCTGGCAGGTGAAACTGCAATGTTCTTGCTGTCGTGGGTAGTGGCTGCAATCGTGCAATTATATCGTGTCGGCGATGTCTCTGCCATTCCGAGTCTTCCAAGGCGCTAAGTTCTTACTGACGGAAATTCTGCATGCATGTTTTACCACAGAACACTAAATGCTGAGCCGTCGCTTTTGGGGGCCTTTGAGAAACCCTAAACCCCCAAACCTCCTCCGTTCAATCAAGATGCCAGCAGCAGCACGCCAGGAAAGGCTACGTCCATAAGTCGGGAGTAGATGGAAAGGCATTGCAGCGAGCGGTGCACCTCGAAGAGTCTGGTCTTCGGGCCTTTGGGGTTCAGGGCTGAACAATCCTCTGAGGGCTCAAGGACCTAAGGCTTAAGACTGCAACCCGGATCTTGAGCCCCCAAACCCCACGCCTAAAGCTACCCGAAACCTGAGACAAACCGAAAACCAACTCCAAGAAGACTCGCAGCAACCACTTACGGCCAAAAACGAGGTCACAAGCATCAACGCCTTCCGGAAATGCTATCAGAACTAGCTCCCTGGCTCTCTGCCCGCACCCGAGGTTTAAGATCGAAGGGGTCTTGAAGCCCGGATGTCCGCCTACCAGACATCATGCATATCATAGCATATCACAAGACGTGTATTCTGTCCATACTTCATCGTATCATATCTTATCGCACGCAACCATGCTGTAGGGCAACCCATCATGACCTGTGACACGTCTATGCCATACTAAAGCACATATCATGACGTTAGAGTACACTTTATTTCATTTCACTTCCTCGCCTCCCACCTATAGAGCTCAAGCACACAATTGTTGAATTTGACGAATCTACTTCCTACTTACTTACTTGCTTCCAATCATCTTTCCTGGCATGCCTTCTTATATGCTTACGTACTTGGGCACTTGCTTTCTTACCAATGTGCTTAGAGACATACTATAGGGACCTCAATGATTAGAATCGGATGTTGGGCCCCAACATAATATACATATAATACGGCACCCCCAAAATCGTATAGGTAACTAATAAGGCCAATATAGTACCGCATGCGCAGATCCCCTCATCAAGGCGCTGCAGCCAGCTGGTTCTCATCCGGGGTGCGATCCTCGGAACTCTCCCGTGAAGGGGAGAAGGGCTCTTAGGCCGACAGCCTACGCTTCAAAGAGGGAAGAACCGTGAACCCAAACTCCGACGGAAGGCAACCCAAGTGCCTCCTGGCAGGATTCCGAAGCAACACATAAAGAAATAAATATACTACACATACACGTACATCCATATACACATACATATAGATACAGATGTAGGAGGTAGGTAGGGAGACAGAGATGCAGATAGAGATATAGAGAGAGAGTTAGCACTAGAGAGAAAGAAAGGGTATATATGAAAATACCGTTTCACTCCTGGGCCTGCGAGCTCGCCCTGCCCCGGCTCGGGATCGTTTAGGGTTTAGGGTTTAGGGCCTCATGGTCCCAGTCCCTTCGATGTAAGACTTTTCCTCTGACTGCCACTGTCCACCTGCATCATGCACCAATGGTTTGGAAGGGAGGCTTGGGCAGCAGACCCCTGACTATCTTGCCACCGAAACATACGACTGTTTCGTGAGTCAAGGGTTCTGGGTGTGGGGCGAGGGCCGAAGTACTAGGGCTTTGCGCTGTGGACGTACTGTCGAAGGAGCTGCTTTGAGGGAGCTCTGGGGTCTTGAGAGAAGCCGTGATCTAAGGCCACCTCCGCAAGTCAGGCTCTTTAAAACACAGCGAGCTTTTGGGCATAGCCGTGTGGAGCTGAGGTCCCGTCTATAGCTTTGGAGATACAACGTTCGAGGCTGCTGGTTTACTGCGAGATTGAAGTCTTCGTGCCTAGCGCTGGGTATAAAGACAACGAATCTGCAGGGGCTTCTTGATCGTCAGCAGAGCCATCTTGATCATCAAGGCTTGGCTCTTTGGGAATGATAAGGGTCCGGCTTGGTGCCATCATCCTAACCTGGACCTTAGACTCTAAACAGTAAATCCTAAACATCCCCGAACCCCAAAGCCCCTCCTAATTGATGCCCCAAAACCCTAAAAACCTGAAGCCGGAAACCCCTTACCTAGGCCCTAAAGCCGCTTGGAGGGCGAGCCACGCCCCTGAGCCGACCCTCCAGCAGCACAGAGAGGCGCCTGCGTTCGCACCAGAGTGGCTTGCAGTTTAGGCTTTGGACTTTGGAGTTTATGGTTTAGGGGGGCTTGTCTCGCTTTAGGTTCGGAGGAGATGCAGAGTCCACGATGTCTTGAATTTCGAGCTGGGATTTTGTCGTCTTCAGTGTGGTTTAGCTTAGTATTACTACTTGGTAGCATGAAGACATGGCGACAAAGCGGAAAATCACCCGACCGGGCCGAGGCGTCACTTCACACTATTCCTACAGTCTTGCTTGTTTTTGAAGAAGCGCCTGCGGGCGGGAACCTTCCTCCCGGGCCTCTGGAGCTTGACTTCATCTGGTTGGCTCGGTCTTGCACTCCTGACGGCCTGAAGCCTTTATCTTTGAGAAAATGCGCGTTTCCTGCGTGGAGATGCACACATTGAGGGATGCTCTTGTCAAGTGCGGGATTACGGAGTGTCGCATTGCAAAAGGTGCAAGCGCACTTTTCCCTCTCTTCACCGGGATGAAGCTCGCCTTCCGTCACTTGCAGCTCAGTTGGTTCGAATTCACACGGACATAGTATCCTCTTGAAAGAACTGCCCCCTTCCACGGCCGTCTTTCCTGCAACCCACACACATCCCTTTTCCAAACAAAGCAATTTGGAGAACACGAAACGATGCAAATCACGTGAGCATCAGACAAGGACATTCTCGGACCTCGCCCCATCCGTGCACAAAACTATGCTGATTCTGGAACACACGATGGACGTTCTCGGCCTCCCACCACATCATACAGGGACTCTGAGCGAGTAGCATTAACTGTTGTCCAACCCCCAAAGCAGCCGCCTGCCTCACGCGCTGGTGCTCCACCATGGTGAGGCAAGTTGAGACCAAAGCGCCAATCTGTGCATGCTGCTCCGCTGCTTCCTACATCCGAAGCTTGGGAACCCCACATATCCTAAACCCTCAGAACCCAAAAGCCCGAAACGCTACAACCGGGACCCGAAACCCCAGAACCTGGGAAAAAAAAACTCCGGATCACTATCTTCCGCCCTGCAACCCTTTGCCTCAGGGCCAAAGAGGATTCCAAGGAAAAGCTTCGAGTCGATAGTTTGGGGTTTGGGGTTCCTTTACGGTTTGGGGGTTTAGGTTTCAGGGTTTGGGGTTTAGGAATAACAATCTAGATGGGTGCCTTCAGGGCTTTATCTGGGTTCTACGCGATTGATAAGTTACTTTACGAGGCTCGGGTTCAGGGCTCAGGTTTTACGATTGTGGGTTTCGCATAAACAGTTTTGTGGAGTGCCGTAACTGCCAAGTTGTGCCAACAGCCTGGACAACAAACTTCGATGATACCTTCACAACCCAATGCCCACCAACAACGGAGCCTCAACAGAAGCCATCTTGTTAACACCCCACCCTGATCATTGTTGCACCACCTGCCCCAAAACTCGCATCGAAACCTGTTCAGCTTCGCCTTGCTAACTCTATTGCTCTATTGGGTCGTATGGCGACACTAGCCAGTTGGAGACTGCGCCTCAACATGATCGATGTAGGGAGGCCAAAACATCTGAAATACAGGCGGGCATCGTAGAAAAACAGCAGAACTGCCGAGGAGATCCGACGATCAAATGCACCACTGCATGCTAGTGCCAAGAATTACCGTTCAGCACTGCCCAGATACACTAAAAAGGTTGGACAATACGACAGAACCAGGCCCCATCACTTACCACAGCACATGCCGTCTTCACAGCCGGGGATCCATTCTACTCTCTTGCATCCAGGTTCAGAGAACTGGATGTGGCGCCACAACCCTCAGCCCCAGACCCCAAACCAAAGCTTTGGCAGAAAGTCTTCGCCGAGGAACCAGCGCGAAGATGGTCAAATTCTGGCCCCGAAGCATCGCGTGCGAGAAAGTGTAACCTTAGTCTACAGTTTAGGGCACGACAAGAGTATTGTCATACATGTTTTTTGGCTATTACGACTGTTACTCCAACTAACTACGGCTTTGTGAGATTCGGGGTTTCGCAACCTCCCTGCTCTACCTGCGGTGTCCTCTCAGGCCCTCCATTCCCGAAATTCCCAAACGCTAAACCCGAAAACCCAAACTCTGTCCAAATTCAAAAACCCCACGCCCTACTCCCAAGATCAGAAGTCGCAAACCCTATTCCCTGAGCCCAATACTGAACCCTAAGCCCGAAGAACTAAACCCCAGACCTAAGCCCCGTCAGTGAACCTGTATAGAAAACCTGTAGATGCCCAAAAGACACCAAAAGATCCGAAACCACGGTAAAACAGAACCCCCCAACAAAAACCTTACAGAACCTCAACGATAAACCAAAAAAGAACCTAAACACAAACCCTCAAAACCCCCGACAGAGCCCCTTCAGACATCACCTTACCACCTAATATAGGGCCATAGAAATTAGAATAGGGTTTTGGGGCCCACTGTATTGCGAGTACAAGAAGGAAAGCCCAAAAATAGTATAGGTAAGTATGAAGGCCCCTATATAGTAAATCCTTATAATAGCCCTTATAGTCATGGTTTGACCCTTGTAGACCCCTTTAAAGGAACCCTACTCTAATTCCTTAAGCAATGCCCTGACAGGGTTTAGGGTTTAGGGGTTTGGTTTAGGTTGAAAACCCCTCAAAACTCAAAACCCCCTTGGGTTGAAAAACCCTCAAGGCCCCGTTCAGTAGATTTCCAGCTCCGAGGAGCGGTGAAAGCAGTCCGCCAGATCAAGCCAAGGCAAAGTGCTCCGGTATTCACCTGGGAGACCAGAAAATCCTAAACCCTGACTTTGGGGTTTAGGGTTTAGGGTTCAGGTTTAGGGTTACCTTTGGTTAGTAGGGACTGGAGGAATGGGGTACAATTATAACTACAATGACTACCATTCTTCCATTCCCTACTAACCAAAGGTAAGTAAACCCTAACTTTGGGGATGCATTATAGGACCCTTTAAGGGGCCCTAATCCCTAGACCCTGTAGAACTGTTCGCCTGGGAAGAGGTATCAACGGGCTTTTAGGCTTTAGGGTTTTGACCAGCTCAGGTCCTGCCGGGCTATCCTCAAAGTCCTCGTATCGTGGAAGCTGCCAGAGTAGGTTTAGGGTTTGGGGTTTAGGGTTTCGGGTTTTGGGTTTAGGGTACGGAATCGGCAAAAGAATCCTGCCACTAGCCGACATGCACAAATGCTTCAGAAAAACCATGAGCCTCTCAAATCACACCCAACGCTGGTGAAGCCACATCTTACTCCAAGACAACCCAACAAGTCCCAAGCAAGAAGCCAGGACCCAATAGATAGGTCAGAACAGTTAGCATGCAATAAGCAAGACCCTCATTATACTATCATCTATAGCTTGCTCTTGTAATGTACCCTTGGCAGTCATACCCCCTTGCAGTCTGGTTATAAGTCTTCTGTGATACGCTCCGCAGCACTTTGAACCTTAAACCCTGGACCCTGAAGCCCTGAACCCCAAGACCCCTTTGATAGCAGGACCTGAGCCCGTGAAAAGCTGCAGAACTCCAGATAAACCCTCAAACCTCACACCCAACGCTGGAAGCTTGGCACTGAAATGTCCGGGCTGCACTGCTGCGGCAGCTCAGGCCAATCGGCAGCCCAAAGGTACTCGGAGTACATCCCGATCTGGGCAGCCACCCTCTGAACCCTCAGCCAAAACCTTAAGCCCTGGGTCGTTGAAGCAGCCCTATAGCAGTCAAGCTTGGAGGCTTCGGGCTTGGGCTGCTCTTCCTATAGGCCCTCAGCACAGAAGCCAAACGTACCGGACGGATTTGAGCATCCGAAAAATCGCTGCATAGCCTCTACATCACGCACGTGCAGCAAAAGCAGCCTCAGCCCCAGCCGGCTAGGCCATCACCAGCATCAGCATGTCTGCCGTGATCAATGTAAGCTTGAGCATCATGGTCATCATCACCATCGACGTGATAGTCAGGAAGACATGCATCCTCATGGAAATCTGAACATGAGCAGCTTCACACAGTAGCAGCAGTAGCAGGAGTCGTCCTGGTCGGAGGAGTAGTAGTAGGCGTAGTAGTAGTAGTAGTAGTAGTAGTAGTAGTAGTAGTAGTAGTAGTAGTAGCAGTAATAATATTAGTAGCAGTAGTAGTAGCAGCAGCAGTAGTAGCAGTAGCAGCAGTAACGGGAGGAGGAAGGCGGAGTAGCAGCAGCAGCAGCAACAGCAGGAGGAGCAAAAGCAGTCAGTCACTTTCAGGGAAGTAGGAGTAGCTTCAGTACTACTAACAGCAGCGCCAGCACCAGCAGCACCGGCAGCGGCACGTGTACTCTTCTGGGTCTCAAGAAACATGAAAACATGGATGCGGGTCTCACGGTTTGCTACGTGGATCGTCATGTGTGGAATCGAGTCGGCTGACGATCATCCCGATGTTCGTGATGCAGGCCGCCAGCCGGCAAATGCCCCACCAACTGGAGACGGGCTCATCCTGGCAGGCGGATTCTGTTCCGTGTGTTAGACACTATGTGTAGCTGTATGTATGTATGTATGTATGTATGTATGCACATATATATATATGTATACACACATGCTTTCATTAAGTCGCCTGAATTGGTGATAACAACAAGAAGAAGAACTACATTGAGAACAAACATGTACATTATTATTATGTGTGTTTATATATATTTATGTGTATTTATATACTTACTTGCCTGTGCAAACACTTATTCATGCCTCAAGGTTCATTACAAGCTTGATCATCTCCCCTGACCCTTATCGTCACTGCTAATATAGGGGCCCTTTATAGTGCACTCATAATACGGAACCCCTCAAAATAGTATTCGAAACTATTGAAGCCCCCAAAAGTACTGTGCTCCTTCATCAGCCCTACGGCTGTCCAAACCCTGCGCAAATTTGTTGCCTCTTTGCTGCGTAATATAGGTGCCTTTATACTTAGAAAAGGGTTTTGGGGCATATTGTACTATAACTATAAACATAATAAGGAACCTCAAAAATAGTATCGGCAATTCTTTAGGCTCCTATAGCATGTGCGCCATCAGAAGACGGTTCTACTCGTTCAGATCTCCCGATTTTGCACAAAGATTCCAAAGCCTGAACCCATCATGCTTTCAAGCTATGGTTGCTCAACCCCAAGCCCAGAACCCGTAAAGCCTTAGTCGCCTTAGTCAATCAGCTTTGAAATGATGTTCTGAGATAGACAGCAGCGAGGCCTTCGCCACCTTTTCCACCACGGGGGTTGCCATCTGTCCGGATCCGAATCCACGACGGCGCGGCTGATTAAGTTGTTGACATGCAACTAGGGAAACTCTGTAGTCGGCATATTCGGGGAAAGGCTATGTACAGCGATCGCAGCGGAACAAGTTTCTCGCCGGACGCTGGAAGACTCAATAAACCCATGCTACCAACGTGCATCTGCAAGCCTCAGCTGTACTATGGGGTCGGAATACTTCGCAACGGTATCCCCTTCCGGTCCGTACATGGTATACTATGATATAAGTTCTGCGTTGAAGTCCTCAGATGCTGCGATACTGCGCCTTGGCTACACATCCCTGGAATTCCGCCAGTCTCGTCCTGTGCTTGGGCCGACTATTGGCACATTGGAAGTCCTCCGGGCCCACCCCTACTTGAAGGCCCAGGGCTTAGGCTTTGGGGTACAGAGGTTAGGGTTTAGCTTAGTATGGGTTGCTAACAGGCTGCATAAGAGCTTCATGTGCTAATCTTATGGGATTTAGTATGATTTTGACAGGTTCATGCAAGTTTCAAAAAAGAAAACTCCAGGGTTTCGTCAGAGGGAAACATCATGGGACTTAGTAGTTAGATTATAAGTAGTGCGAGATGTACCGTACTTGGAGTTACTTATCGATAAACCCCACTCACATGCTGTTACTTCAATTACCCTGGGACCCTCAGCAAGTGGCAGCAGTGCACGTCTAATTTCATATAGCCCTTGCACTCGTTGTCAAGTTTGGGTTCAGCGCATCCTGCCTGTGGTCTCCAGACCGCGAATGTTCGCCTGATAGAGAACCTTGAGGCCTCTAAAAAACACTAGTCACTAGTCCCTTTGGTCATAGAACCAAGCAGACGAGACAAGGACCAGAAGACCGGGGCCGTGTCTTAAGCCCCCACCAAATCCTCGAAAGTGTTGTTCCGGGGACACCGTAATAATTCGACCAACCCTCAAGGAATAGAATTGCAATGGCTCAGGCATGTAACACTTAAGAGTATGGATCCCTACAAACAATAGTATCATTAAGTAGTTATACAGGCCCTACATCCGATATCCTAAAGCCTCAACCGCAGGGCTTAGGACCTGACAGGCGGGGCCGGCAGAAGACATTGCACTCTGTACGGTTTTTTAAGCGCCTCTGTACGGTTTAGGCTTTGGGGCTTGAAGGTTTGAGGGTTTCGGGGGGTTGTACGAGGGTTTAAGGGCGGAGTGTCAGGTCTGGCTGGGATCCCGTTTTGTGCGAGGGACCACTGGGTTTCCGGACCCGGCTCAGGGTCAGGTCAACCCCCTTCACGCTGCCGTCCTGGCGAAGACGTTGAGCAGCAAATTGAGCGTGGTTTTAGGGCTTAGGGGTAGGGCTTCTACAAGGATTCCCACGAAGTTTCTTGGTGGATTCCGACGAGGCTTCTAGAACGGCGCGACCGGGGTTCTACGTGCCGCTGAGAGCTTCAAAAGTTGACGGCTACAGGGTTGGCTTACTAGGTAAGCATACACGTCAGAAAGGTAGATAGATAAACAGCGGTCTCCGAATTGAAACGCCTCGGCCCAAACCTGAAAGCCCGCAAAAATCGAAACTCCTAAACTCTGAGACCTCTAAACCCTGAAACCCTAAACCGGATTCCCTTCGGGGATCATCCGATAAAACTGGAACCATACACTGAAGATTAGCCTGGCTCCTGCACGTGGATGACACCCACACATCGAGAAGTGTGCCACCATGGAAGATGAATCTCTCAGCCGTTTTTGGAAAAGGTCATACGTATAGCAGGGCCTAAGGCGGTGTGGTCAGTGTGGGAGAACTCCGATGGGCAGTATTACTTGCTCACCACTTCCAACCAACACGGGAATTGCATTCACCTGTCTTGTACATGCAGAGCAGAACACCACTGAGTGGCATATTCAGACCTTGTGGAGTTCAGAAACCTCTGGGGGTCCCGTGACTAGGAGTTTAAATGCAAGGTGTGGGGGCTTAGGTGCTTAGGGCTTGAGGGGGTTTAGGGTCTGTGAGTCGATGGTTCAGGGGTGTACGGGCACGGGTTTAGGGTCCATACTAGGATCCCTCTGTTCCGAAAGCCCGATGTACCAAGACGAAGTCACAACGGCAAAACCGAAAGCTCAGGGCTTCGGGTTGGCGGTAAGAGGTTACAAAACTTCATCATATTGGATCGCTGTATAAGGCTGATAAGGATCTTGCGAAGTGAGCCTACACTCCACGGCCCAGTAGGGCTCGAACAGCCCCTAGATGTGCCCTTTCCCCGGTGGCCGCGTCGTCTTCGGCGCTGCGGACGTCCAGCCACCGCGACGTGCTCGGGCAGAACCTGATCGCATCGATCGCCGCCGGGTCTGAGGCTCGAGGATTTTGGCTTCAGGCTCTGGCCATGAGTGCTTCTTGTCTTCAAAGACGATGGGCTTTGGGCGTTAGGTTTAAGGTTGCCGACTCTTCGTGTCCACAAGGTGACTTCGTGACGCGAGTTCGGGGACTTGGAGCGCGCCGTCCTCCGAAACGCTCATGTTCGAGCCAAGGACAATTAGAAAAGGGATTTGAGGCTGTAGGGTCCCCCAAAAAGGCAATCGGAGAGCCTGGTACTGGTATTGGCACCTCATAATAAGCTCGGACTTCAAACTGAAGCAGGGTCTTCTGAGTCCCCTGAGCAGAAAACCCTGAAACCTAAGAAGCTCGTGCCTCGGAACACAGACAGTGTCGGAACCAGGCTCGGGCACTAAAGGGGATCGGGTCGGCCTAGGGTCCTAAGGGGTTTGTGGCAAGGAGTAAGGTGCAAGCCTGAATTGTTTGAAACATGCTTCAAGCACCAACTCCACGAAATGCGCACTTCCTCAGGCCAGAGCCATAAAAGAGACCTCGAGATCCCGACCAAAATGACGATACCCTCAGGCATCCACCCTGAAACCCTCCCCAACTCCAACCCCTAATTTTTAAACCTAACCCTAACCCCTAAACCGTAAGCGACCCTAAACCCCAAAGCTAAGAGCTCAAAACCTTGGATCGATGTGGCGGGCCTGAGGTCCGTGGACAAATCCCACTTCCGGACCTCAGACAAACAACAATCCCAAGCTCAGGGCCTATGATTTCAAGCTGAGGGCCCAGGATGGAGGGGTTTAGGTTCAGGGCTTTGGGGTTTCGGGTTTAGGGTGAGTGTGTTAGCTCCCGAACTCGGGCTACATCCTCAGCCCGAAGCTTTTCAACTTCAGTCCGCGAGGTCTGCATCCAACACCCTAAACCCCAACTCTCTGTCTCTTTCTTCGATTTCCTCACCGAAGTAGACGTTCTGGTGGCGTTAAGATACTTCGGGTCAGAGGGGTCCAGTCATGTAGCAAACATGCACAGGGTGAGTCTTGAGCCACACCGGCTGGATCCACAAGATCCACAAAGCTCCACAAAGCCTAAGAGCACCCCAAACCCGAAACCCCTAAAAACCTACAACCCCCAAACCCCAAATAAACTCTGAAGCCTAGACCCTTACAGCCTGTGGGGTCTATTCAAAGCACCTCGAGCTCGGCCCCCTGCGAGGCAGTTCATCAGGCCCAGCAAAGTCACGTTCAAGCCGACCTCAGGTCTTCAGGGACGCGGGCTTAGGGTTTAGTAATTTGGGGTTTAGGGTTTAGGGTTTAGGATTTAGGGTTCCGGAGGGTTCAAGGCTTAGGGCGTGTTTGGGTTTCAGGGCTTTCGGGGTTTGTAGGGCTGATTGGGCTTGTAGGCCTTATAGGTCTATGGGGCTTATCGGGTTTAGGAGCTCAGGGCTGGGGAGTGAAAGGGTTCAAGGGTCTAGGGGTTTAAGAGTTAGGGCGTGACGGTTCAGCACCGGGTTACCAAAAGACAGCTCAGGGGTTGGAAGAACAAGAACGACATGATGCCACCTCGATGCCAACGCCTAAACCGGGCCTAAACCTAAACCCTGAACCCCGCAGGCGCCCGCACCCTCGTCTGCGTTTCGCTGACCCTGCCGACCACCCAGTCGCCCTCGTGGCACGAGGAACGGTGTCCGGGCTTTTCCCGAGCAAGGCTAAGGTCTTCTATAAGGGGTTCCTACAAGGGTTTAAGCTTCAGGGTTCCTGTAGCAAGCAGAAGCTAACCCCACACCTCATACCCTATACTCCCCCCTACGCTTTCACCCCATTTTTCAAACCGCCTAAGATTTCAACCCCCAAATCCCTCAAAACACAAAGCACCTCCCAACAATCAATACAACAATCCCGAAACAAAGTAATCTATTAAACCTAATACAATAATCCAAAACACAACCCAAAACCCAAAGCACCTAAACAAATCCTACCCTCAACCATAAAATAACCAATATCCTAACATGAGGTGTGGGGCAAGACCCTAAGCCCAAAACCCTGTCCTGTGGATTGCCGATTACACAGCAAGCATCTTCTCAATATATACTATAAGAATATGCCAGAAGTTCTACTTAACAATCATCCAAACCTGACAAGAAATATGACGCCGTCATTGATGGAAAAAAGACGGTTTCATTTGGAGCAACTGGATACAGTGATTTTACAAAGCACAAAGACGAAGAACGAAAACAAAGATACATAGCAAGACACGGAGCAACACAAACATGGAAGGACATAGAAAAACCGCAGACATGGGCGAGATATATCTTATGGGAAAAAAGACAATACCTGAAGCAGTTAAGAATATGGAAAAGAACTTTGACATAGACATAAAAATTAAAAATTGAATTTACCTTCAAGCTTTACTCCATAGAACTTTACAAAACTTATTTACTAAATGATATTTAGTAAAAAGTTTTCTAACACAGAATTGAACTAACTATTTCTTAGTAGTTAGCTAAATTGAATTTTACTAAACATAATTAGTAAAATACGATGTCTAATATGCTCTCTCTTGGTCGTCAAACTTAATCTCATAATATTCTAATGTCTCCTTCTTTGGAAACTTAATATCTTTGTTGTTGAGTTTCTTAACATATACACTCCTTGTATTCTTATAAATATCACTATCTTTATCCATTGGTATTTTAATTTGTTGAGGTTTCTCTTCGTTAAGTTTATTAACTGCCTTTTCAATTAGTTCTAACTTCTCTAATATCTTTTGAAAGCGCGTTGCCTTTGTCTCTTTAACCTCATCATCCAAATCACTCATCTTACTATATGAAAGTTTTAGATTGAAACCTTTTGTTTAAAGTTTAAAAATGTAATTACAGACTACATTTTAACATATGCCATTTTGTATTTATTCATACTGTCTAAACATCTCCTACATAATTTGTTGTCTTCTATGTTTTTGTTTTTACTCTTGAAATATTGATGATTCCTACATATCTTACAACTCGGACAATATCTTACGTTATCTAACTCGCTTTCACAATCGCATTTATCATTAACATAAAACGATACAATGATTTTATCTACATATCTAACCATATACTTAATTGATTTTAGAATAAAATTATAAAGCCAAATCCTTAATGGTTTAACGAAACTAATTAAGCACCTGCTTATGAGATGCTACTGAATGTTCCATCATTTACTTTCCCCTTTCAATGAGACCATCCAACGTGAAACGAAACGAAAGGCGCTAGGGGTTTCTCTCTTCCAAAACGGCATACTCGCCCTGTCACAGTATATTAAGAACATTCCTTTAATCAGTTTTAACCTTTGATTTGTTTATGTCTTCTATATCTTTTTTAAGTAAGTCCATATCTGTTTCAATTTTCTCAACACGCTCCTCTAATTCTTCCGGTGTAATTCTGTTTTCCTTGTTGTTCCATCCTGTATCACACATTTCAACACTTCCTATTTGTTTGTCGGATTGAAATATACCGGTTTCATCAGGGCTAACATTTCTACCACCACCAAATTTAGTGTTTCTCTTATCAATAACTGTAGTTGTTGTTATTACATTATTCTCCTTTGTTGTTTTAGTCTCCTGATGATAAGACTGTCTTTTACAAAGGCAGGGGATACAAGATATGCCACGGGCAGTAATACGAAATCCTTTATCATTGCTGTTTTCACTTATATCACTCATTTATACTATTTAGATGTTTTTGAATAGTAAAATAATAACAAACTGCCCTGAAGAAATCTAACAGACTATAACAACACATTCTATATCTTGGTGTTTTTATTATACCTATTTTCTTTATCTCGTCTATAACTTCTAAATAGTCGTCATAACCACCCATATATTAATAACGATATAGATTTTCTATGTATTAATAATAATGTCGGATATACCAGTTGTAAAACCAGTAAATGTTAAAGAATATGGTTTTAAACAGTCTAAAGACGAAGTAGCACCTAAATTACCTTTTTCACAGATAATAACAGGTCCGAGTGGTTCAGGAAAAGGAATATAACTACAATCTATGATATTGGATATTTATAGAGGCGTCTTTGAAAGGATATATTTGGTCTCCTTCAATCTCCGTTGATAGTAACTGGACACCAATTAAAAGATACATTCAAGACGAGTTGAAGGTTGATTTAGAAAAGGAGAAGTGTTTATTTGATGAGTATATACCAGAAGAATTAGACAAGGTGATAAAAAGACAGCATAAAGTAATAGAATATCAGAAGAAGAACGACCACAAAAAACTGCTTTCTATTCTTATTATTGTTGATGACTTCGCCGACAGTAAAGCTTTTTCAAGAAACTCACCTTTGTTAAATCAGTTGTATGTTAGAGGAAGACATAACGGATGCTGTATTATAACGGCAACACAAAAATTCAACGCATTAAGTCCTATCACTCGTGTAAATAGTCGTCAGTTATTCTTTTTCAGATTCAGAAACTATAAAGAAATTGAAACAATGGTGGAAGAGTTAAGCGCAGTCTTAATTAAAAGAGTTACCTTAGCAGATACTAAAAATTTGGCAGAAGCAAAGAAATTACTATTAGAAGTATATAACATAGCAACAGAAGAACCTTATAGTTTTTTGTTTATTAGTTTAATGAAGGCGGATGTAAATGATATGTTTTATAAAAGGTTCGATGCAAATTTAGTTATTGATTAGAAAACTTTAATCATAATAAATTATGATTAAAATTTATTAAATCAATGAATAACTACATAAGTTTATAGCAGGAAGCTTACATACTAACTTATCGCTTTTAGTTTGTTCTAATTCTTCAATGCGACTAATGCATTCGTTTATGGTATTAAACAACAATATATCTGTTTTGGTTTTTTCATTAATACCTAATTCTTTTATCTGCTTCATATAATCAGTATCAGCAGGTTTTGAAGATTTAGAACCGATTATATACTACAACTTATATCATTTTCCATTCCCTTTACCTTTGCCTTCCAACTTTGTTATCTCCCTCTTTAAACTTGTTATTTCTTTTATTCATTCCTGCATAGCACCATATAAAACAACTGATGTTTTTGAATAATCAACCTTCAAATATTATTCATTCTCATCTGTTTTAAATGCTATGTCATATCCCTCTGGTATTTTTGAATGTTGCCAATCCTGTGCTATAAAACCTATCCTTTTCTTTTCTTTGCCTTTGTAATTAAACTCTTTCGCTTTAATGTATTTGACAACATCTAAACATTTCTTCGTATCTAATTCTTTAATATTTTCTTTCAAATTAAAATCTGACACCTGTCCAATGCTTCCGGTATATGAAACATCGCCATCAACATACAAATTAGCATAAACATCACATGCCGTATCACCTACAACAAATTTATTAGCATTATTTAAACTAAATAGATGCATTCCATCTGTATCTGGAATATCATATTTAACTCTTCCACTTGTTGAAACTGTGCCGTGTGTAATATCTAGGTTGCCTAATAAACTGACTTTCGCGTCTGTTATTTTAATTTCCGGTGTTGTTACTTCTGGCCCGCTGCTTGCTCCTGTAGGCAGGGGGTTCCTGTAGGGATTTGGGGTTCAGAGCTCCTATGAGTGGTTCCTCTCAGGGTCTCGGGTTTGGATTCTTATAAGACGTTCCCATAAGGAGTCGGGACTTAGAGTTTAGAGTTCCTAATAAACAGCTCTTCGAGGGGTTCCTGCACGGGACCTGAACATGAAAAGTCTCCGGTAATCAGCGAAGGCAGTGGGGCCATGGCAGGGCCCCGCAAGGAACGCAGAAGAACTACTCAAGAACAGCACTTTCGACTAGACCGTTTAGGGTTTAGGGTTTAGGGTTTAGGGTTTAGGGTTTAGGGTTCAAAAACCAGGTAAATGATGACAACTGAAACCTTTAGGACCAACCCCCCCCCCCCCCACAAACCCACCGTCCCCGACACCCAACGAGCCCTCCACCACGTGGCCTTCCTTGGAGCGAAGCCGACGGCCACAAAGTGCATCAAGAAATGCACGTAAGGCGACTCGGCAACCTCATCTCTTGACAGTTCCATTGGCTGTGTTACGGGGTTTACGGCTCCTTCCACATCTTTGAGTAGAAAGATCGCGCAAAAAAAAAGGGGTTGACAAAGCCCAGGGCTGAAGAGAGTAGAATGGGAGGGGCCCACGCGGACATAGTTATGCAAGGAGATTCTCCTTCGACAAGGGATGCCTTTCCGGCTCTAACTTCACAGCCTGAGCTTGCAACTTAGGGGCCGTAGTAGCCTTAACAGACTTTTGAGGTATATTTTACATTATAAAGTATGCTACAGCTCTAAAGCAATGTCTCGTCTAAGGAATTATAGGAACCCTAAGGAAGTATCTGCGTAAGATACCCCAGTCTTACCTCCTCCGCCCTGAGAGGCCAAGGGCCGAGCGACCGCAGCGTAGCTGCTGGCCTTGGGAAGACTCTTCAGGCTTTGGGCATTCGGATTTTGGGCGGTTTGGGGTTCAGGGTGTTTGGGGTATGGACCATGAGGGTTTAGGGTTTTGAGGCTGTTTATGCGATGGGAGAGTGGAACATAAGGGTTGAGGGTTTTGGGGCTTTGGGCTTGTAGAGTTGGGCTTTGGACAAGCAAGTCCAGGGTTTTGGAGCTGGGAGTTTAGGATTTTGGACTTGTGCTTTTTCGGGGCGTTTCGAGCGCAGGGTTCAGGGTTGGAGCCCGACAACATCAGCTCAAATCTAGCAAGTCTAAACAACAGCGGCCCCCATAAGCCATAGCCCCAGCACGCTACGTTCAATAGGCCCAACACTCCAAAGAAACAGAAGGAAATAGTACTCTAGGCCAAGGCTCAAATTCTCAACCTTCGACCACGTGCCGAATCCCGGAAACCTGAAACCCTCTCCCCGAACCCCACACCCTAAACCCTGGCCTCAACCCACCCCTCGCCCCGACCAGACCTGAAGTGATGGGCTCCTGGCAGGTCTCAGCTCAACGAAGCCGAGAGGTATACCTGTGAGGATCAGGTTTACGGTTTAGGGCTTGCAGGCTTTCGCGGGACCTAGCGTCCCTCTTATACCTGTGCAACCGATCCGGAGAAATCGATTGCCAAAAGCTCTGCGTCTCGTAGGGCTCAGCATGAACAGATCCGGTGAGAGTCTGGCTACGGGCTGGATGCTCTTCTAGCCTACACTAAGCCAGGCAGACGCCGAAGGAAGTGTACCGTTGGTACGAAGCTGAGTACCCCCGTCTCCCGCAACCCTTGAGCCCAAGCTCCCTGGCCCCAATGCACCCCAAGAGCCCGAAACCCTGCGTAGACCGAAGTGCAGTGCCGCAGTGCTCTAGTCTTCCTGCCAAAAAAACAACACCCAATTTTTAAAACCGCGAACTCCAAATTCGAGCTTGAACCCTAGACCCCAAAAGGCCCAACACCAGATCCAGAACCCTCCCACATGACACCCCCTCACCGAGCGCCCGGCAGCGAAGGGATTCGGACCAGCCTCGGGAGCTGACTTCAACGACTCGGATTTATACAGGCTTCCATTAGGATTGCTGGTTTTGGCTGGGGTGTTGGGGTCTCAGGGTCGAGGGTGTAGGGTTTAGGGTTTGAGATGTTAGGACGGTTCGGATTTCGGTTTACAGGCGTAGGGTTGAGGGGACCAGTAAACTGACGAGCCCCAGGGTAGGACCTTGGGTCGCGGGTCCTCTGATTTGGATTTGGGCTTCAGGACCCCAAACCCTAAAACCCTGAACATCCAGGACACTCTGACCCAACCATCGCCCCCCTCCACCCGAACAAATCTACAGCACCACACTGTCGGGATCACGCGGCGCCTCTCTAAACCTCAGAACCTATCGCTCGCCAACCCCTGAGAATCTCAAGGGCCCCCAGGCAAAAACGAGCAACGGCCCCGGCAAGATGCCGCAACAATCCACGGAAACAAGAAGGCTCTGGGAAAACTGCAGTACTGTCAGCCAAAAATTACCGGAAATCAAGAGTCTAGATCTGCGGCCTAAGACCTACCTTGACGTCCTGCCGGATGAACCCTCGACACCTTCTTCTGATCTATTACGTGGTGCAACAAGGCCTCTTAAGAATTCCAGTTCCAGCTATGCCGAGGAACCCTGATACCAGACCTTCAGTCTACAACTTTACAACCCTTCTGAAATTCTTTCACGACCCTTGTAAAGCCCCACAGCGAGCTTCGTTTGGGAGCCCGGGCGGTGCAGGAGAAACCCGGCAGCACCGCGCAGGCCAAGGCCTAGAGACCAAAGGCCAAAAACGGAACTGCCGGACTCAAAGGGTTCTTGCAAGGTTCAAAAGGTTCGTAGAAGGGTTCTTATACGGGTTCCAAAACAAGAAAGCGAAGGCGATGGAGTCACGTATAGTTGACGACGCACTCCAGTTCATGTAGCTCTTCTTAATCTAACGAAAGAGCCTCATATCTACGAAAGTCTAACTAACCATCTATCCGTCCATTTATCCATCTAAATACCCATCCATCCATCCATCCATCCATCCACCCTCCCGTCCGTCCGTCCGTCCATCCTTCCGTCCATCGGTCTTCCATCCGTCAATCCGTCCATCTGTTTACTTGCCTGCCTGCTCCCAGTGAAGTGTCTCATTGCATCGGGTGTTCGTTTGTCTTGCTTCCTCCCATATGTGTGTCAGACTAGACAGCTCAGATGGTGGACCTGCGCTTCAATGCTCTGGCACTCATAGAAGATGGGCTCCATCACAAGGTCTGTACCCTCGAAGCATAAAAGCTTCCACCTTGACTGAAACAAGAAAACACCGTAAATCTGTGATTAAGCTGAAGCCTGAACCGTGGTGATCGTGGTGACGGAGGTGCTGGTACTAGTACCTATAGTATGCCCTCGATATTCGCAGAAGCCGAACTCCTCTACCAAATGGAACCCTGCGAAAGGACTTGGAGGCAACTTGGAGCCGCCACCCAACCGGCTGAGGTAGTAGGGATGAAGGTGGGTCTCTATACCTCAGAGCCGGCTGAGCGCTTTCAGCTGTAAGCTGGAGACAAGACTCGGGGCTTGAACTGCTCTGGGTTTACAAAGCCTTCCTGACGCTCAATCGGTCTCGACCTACAGTCGTTCTTAGCGCCTGACGCCCAGTTACCTGTCGGACAAACAGAAACACAGAGACAGAGAGAAATACAGAAAGAGAGAGAGAGAGAGAGACAGAGACAGAGATAGAGACAGAGATAGAGAGAGAGAGAGAGACAGAGAGAGAGAGAGAGAGAGAGAGAGAGAGAGAGAGAGAGAGAGAGAGAGAGAGAGAGAGAGAGAGACAGAGAGAGAGAGAGAGAGACAGAGAGAGAGAGAGAGAGAGAGACAGAGAGAGAGAGAGAGATTAGAGGAGAGAGAGAGACAGAGAGAGAGAGAGAGAGAGAGAGAGAGAGAGAGAGAGAGAGAGAGAGAGAGAGAGAGAGAGAGAGAGACAGAGAGAGAGAGAGAGAGACAGAGAGAGAGAGAGACAGAGACAGAGATAGAGACAGAGATAGAGAGAGAGAGAGACAGAGATAGAGAGAGAGAGAGACAGAGAGAGAGAGAGAGACAGAGACAGAGACAGAGATAGAGACAGAGACAGAGATAGAGACAGAGAGAGACAGAGACAGAGATAGAGACAGAGACAGAGACAGAGACAGAGATAGAGAGAGAAAGAGAGACAGAGACAGAGATAGAGACAGAGACAGAGACAGAGACAGAGATAGAGAGAGAAAGAGAGACAGAGATAGAGATAGAGAGAGAGAGAAAGAAAGAGAGACAGAGGGAGACAGAGAGAGAGAGAGACAGAGAGAGAAAGACAGAGAGATAGAGAGAGAGAGACAGAGACAGAGATAGAGACAGAGACAGAGACGAAGATAGAAAGAGAGAGACAGAGACAGAGATAGAGACAGAGAGAGAGAGAGAAAGAAAGAGAGAGACAGAGAGAGAGAGAGAGAGACAGAGAGAGAAAGACAGAGAGATAGAGAGAGAGAGACAGAGACAGAGATAGAGACAGAGAGAGAGAGAGAAAGAAAGAAAGAAAGAAAGAGAGAAAGAAAGCGAGAGAGAGAGATCGAGAGAGACGGAGACGGAGACAGAGAAGGGCCTTCAGGGGCCGTTCAACCAACGTCGGAGGTGTGCGAAGGGCCAAAGTCCGATGGTCCGATGAAAGCCGATCATGCGCGCCCTTGCAACTTAAGTACCGAATAAGTACCGGAGTACTCTGACTGCAAGGGCCCAAGCGTGGACTAGGTACGACAGCTCTCTTGGCCGACTTGCTATGCACCCCGGTCAGAAGATCACGGACCTTGACGAAGGAGCTTCGTCTCAGTCGACGACTCGACTTCCAGGTGACCTTTCAGTTTCGGTGTCTCCAAACACATTGATTTGAGAAAGTTCGGAACGTGGGGGTTCAGGAATTTGAAGGCCAAGTATCTTTTTGTATCTACATGTTGGATATACATGTGTATATTTATGTATATACAGATATGTATATATATATATATATATACATATGTATATGCACTTCTTCACACTACTTCACGAGAGGCTTTCATATACATATATATATATGTACATATATGTGATATATACAGGTATATAAAAAAATGGATATACATATACATACAAAGAAACATAAATACATTTTGTATTTACATGTTGGATATACACATATATACACACACATATGTGAAAGCATCTAAGGGATCCGGCCCAGTCTTTGGCGAGGCTTTCCGCTGCCGCCGGGATGTTCCGAAAGGACACCAGCGCCTTGGTTCTTGAAACGAGGTCTTTCTACAGGGGGGTTAGGTTTAGGAATTGGGGGTCATTTGTCGGGTTCGAGTTTTTGTTCACGGGATCTATAAGGGCTTCTTCATATGGCGTTAAGGCTTTCTGAACCATTCCGAGGCTTTGGGACTGCAAGAACTGGAAAGATTAACTGTCCAGAGTTTCCTTCACATTAAGGATCATCCAAACCTCCGAACCCATGAGTAGCTTAGAAGGGATGAGTGCCGACAACGTAGCACGAAGCACGAGCATCAGCCAAAATCCCCGAATCCCACAACTCCAAACCTTAAAACCCTAAAGCCTTCAAACTCCAAGAGCCCAAAACCCGAAAGACTGCCCTAAAGCCCTGAGACCTAGCACGGTCGCAACCCTCAAAACTCGAAAGATGCGAAACATTCAACCCATGTTTTCCCTAGTGCAAGTGTTTGCCCTTGTGGCGTTTTCTGAGGCGCAGACGCTGCCAGGAACCTCAATGGCCTCCTCTTCACAAAAACCAATGGGGAGTTCGGGATTTTAGGGTTTGTTAGGGTGTCGGGTTTTTGCTGGAATTTCGGATTCAGGGTGTTGTTGGTCCTTTTTTGTAAGGAAAAATTCGGAGGCTAAAGCTCGTTGGTGAAAAGGGTTTAGGTACGGGGCTTGCAGGGTCCGGTGGTTGCACGAACCACCTCCCACAACAAAAAAAAAGTTGGAAGGGTGGGAACATCACACAAACATCAGCAATTACCTGAACACCCTGCTCAAATCTCGAATCTAGCTGTCATAGTCTGGGAGTCCTCCAAAACGACGATTCCCTCTACACAGAAGCAGAACAACAGGCAAATCTTGGACAGCTGGTCGGGCATGAAACTTTTTCTGACCGCTACCCAACAGAATAGGGTAGTCGACATCGTAGCAGTCGTCGAACGAAAAACTCTTCCGAACAACGATGGCAATAACGTTGACAATAGCAGCAATATGACGACGACGACTGCAACCGGATGAACGTCATTGTAGCAGCGGCATAGTGTCATAGCCATGATGCCGTCTTCGGGCGAAGGCCGGTGAAGGCTCGCATTTCGTAACACCGTGGTAGTCTAAGCCTTTGCCTAGGCTTTGGGTTTGTGGTGCCCCGCAGCCTTAAGCCCTAATCTAATGATCCAGGGCTCATCAAGGCCCCTAGAGTAAAACGCCTCGCTTCGAGACCCTTTGAGTCTTCTCCGGCCTCCTTCGACTGCACCAGGTCAGCGAGCCGGCTCTCCGTGGTCTGCATCCTCGCAGAAGAGGGGTCAAAGGGTGTGGCAAGAACAGCAATAGTAGCCATACTAACAACATCAGTTGTAATATCGTAGTAATAGTGATAGTGTAGAAATAATCATCATACTAACAACAGTACTCGTAATCAATATCGTAGAAATAGAAATAATAATGACAACATCGACAACATCACTGCTGATCTGGGGATTGTAACATTTTCTTGTTTGGGGGGTTCAAACTTCAGAGCCAGCGCAAAGTCTCAAACCCAAGCCCTCGACCGCAAAACCGAGATCCATGAACCACCAGTGAAGTCACCAAGTCACTAGATGCTGCGCAAACAGAAGCTTCGGGAAGCACAAGGCCCGCTTCCCCGAGTCTGCGATGGGTTTGAGTTTAGGATGCAGAGTTGAGCCTCTGCCCATCGCAGGCGACTGGAAGCAGAGAAAACTTAAAATCCAAAGCTCCCGGAATCGGAAAAGCAGCCATCAGAGCACTGAGAAAAATGAGTTGTCCGGACGAAATCTGGTGCAAAGACTGAACCACCCTGACCGAGCCAGATCCTTTACGAAACAGAACAAAGTTTAGATGCCGGACGAAATACAGCCATACCCCAGCCCTGGCAGTCCCCACAGCATTTCGCAGCAGGTCTTCTGCAGTCTGTGACAGGGCAGGCAGGGCTACATCAGGGTTGTACTTCTCCATAGAAACCCGGGTAAAGGCTTCTTCTTAATCATCGCTTGTTGGGGGAACCGCCGGGAAGGACATCCTTCAGAACTGATCTCGGATAGTGGGGACATGCAGGGCACGTCTTCGACTCTATGAGTTGAGGGTGGGACTGGTGGATGGACATTGTTGCTACATTGATGTTCTCCACCTTGATCTGGCGTCAATTTAATTGCTTCTTTGCATGGATTTGCTGCTCCTGAGACCTCAAGACAACCACTCAACTACTACCATACTGTGACGACTGTTTTCGCGACAGGCTACTCTAATCATCCCACTCCACACGGGGCTTGATTGTTGCATGCACATGTCATGCTACTGCTGCCACAAGCGTGACTACTTCTGCTAATGCTGCTCCTATCACTGTAACCAACATGAATCACAAAGTCTGTTCGCCGAGCATGTGCAACCTGACTTACCATGGGGATTGCAAGCAGAAGCAGCAGTAGCAGCAGCAGAATTCGCGGTAGTAGGTAGTAGTGATTTGAGCATAGGTGGCAGACGCAGCATAAGCAGGAGTAGCAGAAGGGTGGTAGTGGGAGCGGTAGTGGTCGTGGTAGCGGTAGCGGTGTGGGAAATGGTAGTGATGGTGGTGGTAGTAGTAGTAGTAGTAGTGGTAGCGGAGTGGTAATGGTAGTAGTAGTAGTAGTAGTAGTAGTAGTAGTAGTAGTAGTAGTAGTAGTAGTCGTCGTCGTCTAAGCAGCAGTTGCAGTAGTAGCGGTCGTCATCGTCGTCGTCGTCGTTGTGGTTGTCGTGGCTGTCGTCGTGGTCGTGGGGCGGCAACAATAGCAGACAGCGTGTGGCAGTAGTAGCGTGGTTACAGCATCAGTTGCACTAACGGTGGCATTCATCGGAACCGACTTCGTCGGCATCGGGAATTGGGTGCGAAGCATGAAATCTCAATCCCTAAAGTTCGAGCGCCCGGAATCATCACTCCGGGTCTTCCACAGACCGGGCACCTCGAAAGCGATCCGCTCTCGACCTGAAAAGATTTGCAGGGGGATTTTGTGTGTCAGGCTGAAGGTCCTTACACTGCCGAGTGCATCGGAACATCACGCAGGATCAAGGATTCGGGATCCATCGGGATCCCAACATATGCCACGGGTGGATGTGCTGTCTTCAGAGCAAGCACGCAACTGTCACAGACCTGACTCGAGATCTCGTTGCAAGCGTAGGTGCGACCCGAAGTCTAAAGTTCAGCGTCCTTCGGAATCAACCAGAGCCACATAATCCTCACGGCCGCGTTTCTCCTGCTATTGCTCCGTGCATGACGAAGATGCATGTACTGCTACCACCACGGACGTGGTCGTTACCATCACCAACATTACCAACTTTCTTGCATCTTCCGACAGTCATCCGTCCCGAGTGCAAAAGCAGAAATGCGGGAACATAGCATTGTGTTGCCACTCCTTCGGTTGATATTGCTCTTCTAACTGTTCACGACATGGAGTGTCGTAGAAGTAAGGATACCTGTTTGTAAGGTCCGCATAACCCGCACAATCATCCGAACGAAACGGCCATGTACTGACCACAGAACTGCAAAGAAACAAGAACAAGCCAAAGCTTCCAGCGCAGGGCCCCGGCGGAGCAGCTCCACATCAGCCTTTGGCCGGTGGGGCCTCGGGTTCAAGAAATAAGGGCTTTCGGGGTTAAGGGGCCTTAGAATCAAGCCTTGGAATGGTTTGGGCTCCAAAGGGGAAAGTTTTGGAACTTAAGCCCGGCTTCGTGACATCGCCGCTTTTGACGAGGAAGTCTCGGTGGCAAGCATTGGGATCCGAACCACCTTCAACAACTGCCCGGCTTCACATGATTTCATGAAGCTGGGTGCTATTCATGTGGAAGTTCTCGGAGTCGGAGTCGTGGCCCATGAGGTTTCAAGCTGGCAATCTGGCTTGAGCGCGATTGACGAGTTAGTTTTCGTTGAGGAGGGCCTCAAGCTTTCTGTTCAAGCTCGCATTCTTGCTGTTGTCCCTGCTTGCCGCCATTATTCTTGAATCTGCTGCGCAAGACCAGGGCGAAGGTCCACTGGGTTTAGTGTGAGTGTCATTCCGAGGAAGGGTTGGAGAATTACGCGTGGGTGTGGGATGCAAGGAAAGGGAAGAGGCAGCTTTCTTCAACAGCTGAGAGCAACCAGGGCAACTTCGAAGCCGCCTGAGCCGCCCAAACAGAGAATTCCTCCGCCATCTACTCCCAAGAGTTCGACAGCTTCAACCTCGCTGCCCAAACATCCTCCTGTCTGAAAAGACAACTGAGGAAAAGACTTTTGCGCTGAAGGCATCGCTTTCCACCTGTCGGATGACGCTGTGGGATGCAGTTTTTCCTGATCCTACGTTGTAGGTGGAACTTTCGTTCTTCACGCACCAACCATAATCCTGGCCTTTCGTGCCGGAGCTTTGACTCTTAACTCGTCACTCTTTTCGCTGTCAGCTGTGAAATACGAACTTTTGGGGTTGAAGTCGGCACCCTCGGATCTGAACTGTTTCTGGGCTTTCGGCTCTTAGCTCTTCCTTCTCGTAGCCCTGCGACGACATGTAAGATTTCCATATCGCTCAAGACGGTGCGACTTTGCTTGCTCCACCGATTGTATTATCGTGGGCAGGGAGTACGATTTTTGCAAAAGATGTTACTGCTGAGCATTCCGATTTTGCAGATTATGATTCTTCTCATGAAATTTTGACTGCCATGACGACTACGATGATTGTGATGACTATGCCGACTGCTGTGGTGCTTTTGCTATCTCTGTCACTGACGTTGATGCTCATGTTGCTGATGCTGAAGATGAGAACTAAAGCGAAGAGCTGATGACGATGATGACGATGTCCTGCAACATGATCCATTTGCTGACGATGCTCATAACTTTGACTATGATGACTGTGTCAGTCTTACCATTGCTAGGTTTACCACACAACCTGTTAACCTGTGGTTTAGGGATTGATCTGTTCGGCGCATGTGCAAGATGCGAACACGAACTCACCACCAAGCCCTGCATTTTCACAGCCTGGTCTGAAGCTGTGGATTGCATTCGCAAACCCAACGCCTCTGCACAAGCAGAAACATAGCGAAACACCTTCAACGCTTGCGTGCCGCCGACATCGCCACGGGTGCCATGGGGATGTCGCGCTGGGAAAATGCCCCCAACGTTTGGGATTCAAGCTTTGATTCTGGCTCCATTCTCACTATCAAGTAAATGCTTAGAGCTCGAAACTTGTAACGCACACAAAACTGACTTTGGGATGTTTACTTCAACCAGTATCAGAGTGAAGCTACCAACCAACATAACTGAACTATAGTATCTTTGTGGTTTTGACTAAAACACCACGAAATGGGAACTTCTACATGAAGCTGAGAAGCATAGTTAATCAAGGCAGCAAACCATTTCTGTCGAACTGATCGAATGCAGGGTTTCTCACACGAACGTTCATGTAGCTTTAAACCAACACATGTAACATTAATTCGAACCTCTGCGTTAAACCCACACAAGAAGCGCTGTTGCTAATCCCATGCAGCACACACATGTCCTTGCCATCATGAAAAGCACTTCCACAAAGTTTCAAAGGTTTCGTAAACTCTGAACACATTGTAAGCATAAAGATCGCAGTCTCCAATTATTTATCGAAGAAGCAATCCTTTGTAATATAATTGTATTCTCTTGAATCGCAATATGGCACAGACCTCAATCATTCGCGCATCTCTCTTTTTCGCTCGAGGCGTACAAAGGGGAAACTCAACGTGCCGGCCATCAAGTTAAAAGATTATGCACCTCCCGATCTCGGATGATCGGCACACGAGGATTTGGGCGCGGTCACACCCCCCCACAGCTGAAGAAAGGGTTGGGCGGGCGGGCAAAGAATTTTCTCTGCCCTTGATGGCCGACTGCAACGGATATGAATTGTTCGAATCAATGCTATGCACATGAAAACAGTCAAAGAAAATTCTCATTCAATAAAATCATGTACAAAACGAAACCCTTCTCATTTCCCATGAGAATGTTTGAAACTTGGTGGAAAGGTTTAGTCCGCAAGCGGAAAACTGACTTCCACAAAGTTTCAAAGGTTTCGTAAACTCTGAACACATTGTAAGCATAAAGATCGCAGTCTCCAATTATTTATCGAAGAAGCAATCCTTTGTAATATAATTGTATTCTCTTTAATCGCAATATGGCACAGACCTCAATCATTCGCGCATCTCTCTTTTTCGCTCGAGGCGTACAAAGGGGAAACTCAACGTGCCGGCCATCAAGTTAAAAGATTATGCACCTCCCGATCTCGGATGATCGGCACACGAGGATTTGGGCGCGGTCACACCCCTTTCCTCTTGCGCCTTGTGATGACTGAAGTCTTAAGCTCCTCGTGCCAAGCGAAGGCTTCCACGCAAGTAGCCTTCATCAACTTAAGTGCCAAAGCGAAGTCATCTCTGGAAGGGCCGTCCGCTATGTTGCTACTCGACGGTACACGGTCAATCCAGTACAGAGACGGAAACTTTAGATCAGGAAGGTCGAACAATTGGACTAAGTTGTTCATCCCGTCACTTCCACTTCCACCTTTCAGAATGGCATACCGAGCGGCGTCATTGTCGACGAACATAATCACTCGCCTGTTCAAGAATTGATCTTGGAACATCCATCTTACCGCCACTAGAACAAGCAACTCAATGTGGCATATAAGTTGAGGCTCGCCATCCCGAGCATCGAAGTCCTCCTTCCACGACTCAATCGCCCAAGATGGAGCCACACCTCCTAGCACATGTCCACACTGTTTCAAGGGATCCCAGATGCACGCACCAATACCCGCATGTCCCGATTCCCACGAGCCGTCGGTCCACACGAGTATTGATTCACAAGCAAAGTTGCACGACAAGACCCTGGGCGGCATCGATTCCAGCACATGCTTCACTCGTGCCGAAAGCTTCTGGAGCCGTTGGAAAGCGACCGGGCCGCGCCATTCAAGGAACTCCAAGAGATCATAACACAAGTGTTTCAGCACCCTTCCGGAATAAAACCCCGCAGCGAAATTCAACAGCCCATGGAGGACCTGTATCTGATGGCGGGTGATGGCTTCCGGTTCAGAGACCTTGTCAAACTCACTCAAGATTCTCTCCACCCGTCCGGGTTTGTTCCTGAGAACCACTAAACCTTTCTGCAGTTGCGACAAGTCCAAAGTAAGTCCTAAGACATCGAAGGATGATGAGCACGGCTTGCCTTTTTCGCCTGTGACGGCGTGAGACCACCCCAGCATGGTGAAGAATTGACTTATGCATTCATCTGCCTCCTGGGCCCCCTCTTCTGGCGCGAAGAGAGGATAGTCGTCAAAATAGCAAGCTGATGGAACCTTCAGGACTTTATTCGCGAGAAACCAGAGACACCGACTAATCCTAATGAACCCGAAAACGGCGGCAGTGGCGCCAAACATCAGCGCATTGGGGAGGAAAAATTTTTCCTCTCCCCCTGGTCCTCTGAAGTAGGTTATGCATAAATCTCGTTGATCCGGGTGCAATGCTACCTGCTTGTAAGCCTTGGTCAAGTCGAGGCATTTACCCAGCCATGCACCTGACCCATGCTTTTGGTTTTTGGCCTTCTTGGCGATAAGAAGGGCCAACGATGCTACGTAGTCAGCATTGTGAAGCTCCAAGCGGATGGTAGCGCTGTAGGCAGCATTGGTTTGCGACTGACAGGCATCATCGATAGGCCGATGTTTCGACCCTTGATCCAGCAAGAACCTTCTTATGACGCACCACTGGTCATGCCCCACCAAGTTTGAGATTTCATCAGCCGTGTACGGCCCATCTAGGAAACCCAGGTCGACTTCCTCCTGCGTGACCTTGAACAAGAGTTGAGCCTTGGCCGCGTCGCCGGGTGCATCATCACCAACAATGGCTTCCCGTCTCTCCTTGGCTGTATCCCGCAGGTCTTGCTCAGTTAGCGTAGCGGCTTTCACCTTCTTGTCGAAGCAAGGAGGGTGGGGTTCAGAGCCCATGACATGTACACCCTCGGTCAAGAACTTGACTGCCTCAAGGTCATCATAACCTTCTTGTTCAAGTAAGGTCTTAAGTGCTAAAATCTTTTTACCACGCATCACCTTAGCCACTGAAGGATGCATCTTACTGTGGAGGTCCGCCTCCTCTCTCTCACCCTTTTTGATCAGCAGCTGTAACTTAAGCAAGGCCAGCTTCCTGTGCAAAGTCACTTGCTGCGGAGAAGAGTTCACCAGAAAGTCGATCGCATCCACAGTGATTGCAGCCACAGGATTGTGGGTATCGAATGGGTGCTGCAACGCCTGCGCCTTTTCCACGAAAGCAGAAGGGGTGTGATACACACCAACCTTAACGAAACCCTTATTAGGGAGGGGCCTACTAGAACCCACAGGGGGCACCTGGGCCTCGGCAATAGGGTTGTTCGAGTCGCAGTCTCCCGCACATTCCCCATGGAACGAGACTTCGCGAAGTACACGCATACCTTTATCAACCTGAGAAATTGGCAGCTGGATTACCTGATCAAATTCTGGAATCAGGGCGGCGTGCTTGCGAGTCTGACGCGACACAGCGGCAGATGACAGGACGGATAGGGTCGGCTCCAAACGGACGGCAGGGCGTTTGGCACGCACATGAAGCAACAAGCAACGGGCCATGCGAGCGGCCAGAAGAGCAGGATAGGCCGCCTCTTGGGCAGTGGCAAAATGCCAACGACCCCCTTTGGCTGTGATAGACCAGGGCTCATGCTGATGCCGCCCATCACACTGGGCGCTGAGGGTGGCATAAACGTCAGCGGTACACAGCAGCTTGGTCTGTTTGGGACGGCTGCCTCCATGCATACAGGAATGAAAAATGACGGATTGCAAGCGATTAAAGCAGGCACAGTCAGAGGCGTCAGCCCTGCGGCGCAGGAGCTCGACGAGGGCCGCCCAGGCCCAAGATCTGGCCGGATTTTCAATGGACACGACAATATCGCGGCGGGCGCAAAACAAGGCAATGTCAAGGGAAAGCTCATAGAGCTGGTTAGCCTTTGTAACTCGGATGGCGTCAAGAGAGCCAGGAGACAAACTCGGCAAGCCCAAAGGACTCAAAGCATCCCTCAGAGGCTGGGGCTCTGGGGCCCCAGCCGCAACAACACTGGCTGGAAGGCGTTTCTCTCGAGCACGAGAAGCGGTACCGCATGGAACCCCGACATGGATGGCCTCTGGCTGCAGTTTAGCCACAAGATCCCAGAAAATTTTAAGGCCCGACGCCGAAGTCAAATCCAAAGGTGCAATGGGCACTTGTGCACCCCGAACACAAATGTCGATGGCAAGCACGCGAAACCCAGCTCGGATCCAAGCTTTAGAAAGCACCGCAGACCCCGCGAAAACCTCCAAGGCCCAGGGACGGCTATCCCGGACGGGTCGCGGAACTCTCGTAGCAGAAGGCAGCGAGAAACCCAAGTCACGCAGAAATTGAATGTCCTCAGCAGACAAACCCTGAGTGGGCACGCTGTAAGCCACCAGAACCTGCCTGCGTCCTTGCCAAGCTTGGGTCCAATGCCGCTGGGATTGAGCATCAAAGACAAGGACGTGATTTTGAAAAGGAATTATTCGGCCATGGACAACCTTTCCTTGGAAGCAAGCGCGTTCGGGACCATCGGGGTCCTCGACAACCAAGCCACCCTGCTTAAAATCTGTAATCGCAATGACAGCGTTCAAGCTGCCTGGCAAGTTATGGCGATCGACATGCACATCAGCCTCAATTTGAGAGAAGAGGGCAATGGATGTGAAACTATGGCACGGCAAGAAATGATTCAGAACTGAAATGCAAGCCCGGACACAATGCGGATAGGTTCGAGTGGTTCCACACACACCCGATTGTCCAGCAAAGACATAGGCTCCCGACACAAAAGATTTGGAAAACTCACCCCCTTGGCGGCGACCCTTGGAATCAGGAAGAACCTCAAAGATCCGCCCCAATTGAGCACGGGTAACAGGCCCCGATTTAAGGCACTCCGCGGCTAGAGCCTCGGCATCATCGAATGTCCGGGTACCGCCGACAGTGGCCGTAGAAAAGTCTTGCTCTTGCACAGAGATCGGCACGGCCCGAGCAAGAGAAGCCGTGCTCGGGTCCTGTCAATCGGAATGCGTACACTCAAAGTAGGGCTTGGCACGACCGCATCCAGCCTTCCAGCATATGTGAAGTCCTCTCTGGCATCGGCCAGCTTTGCCCTTCCATCGGCACGTGCCGCGGTTGAATCCATAACAGATGGGCTTATTGGCGGCATCTCGAGATACACAGCCCTCAGGAATGTCAGGTTTGGAAGGAGCTGCACCAGTGCCTTTGCCTGTCTTGCCTTTTCCGTCCTTGCCTTCTTTGCCTTTCTTACCCTTGCCTTTCCAAGCATTGCTATCCCAACCGGCAGGAGGGTCAGGCGGACGTTGGACAGGCTGCAGAAACTGAGTGACCTGTGGTGAGTGCATCAATTCTTGAATGACGTCATCAAGCGGCTTGGGCTGTCCGGCCGGAGCAGCAAGCCGACCCATCAACTTTTCAGAGGCATACATGAAGAGGGCACGGTCAGCCTGAATTAGCTGATTGACGCTGATAGGCGACATTCCCTTAGGCACCTCTCGCGCCTGGCACGAGAACAAATGCTGCACCCACTTCTCGATCTCTATATATGAGCACACACCTGCTAGATCCATTGCAAGAGATCGGCGGTTCCACGCCGCCTTGAGTCTAGCATCAGAAGAGGTTTCACACCGAAGGTCATTGGGCTTCGAATTGATGCGCATACGGCCGTCTTGGTCGATGTTGATGGTCTTATCCTTCTTCACGGACATCATTTCCTGGGCCCTTGAAACACAACGCTCAGGCCCTACATATTGCAGAATCTCGGACTCCAGTTGGTCCACAAAGAGATCCACCAGGCCATTAGACGGAATAGTCTCCGGGGTGAAGACCACCCCTGCAAGGCGAGCCTGCTGCGCCTGGGCACGGGCCGCACGCTCTGCTGCCGGGAGCTTACGCACGACATTATCAGCCGGAGGCTCCACACGAGTGTGCAGGTCTGCAATGTTCAAGCTGTTGGCCTCAAACAGCAACCGCCTAAGGCAGGACACCTGATACGGCGATGGGGCAGTGCTGAAAACGTTACGGACCCATAAGTCCACTGCAGTATCATCAAGCTGCGCGGGATTAGCAGACACCGCAAAGCACAATTTGCCAAACGTGGTGAATCCCGCAGTAAGAAGCTCTTGCAGCACTGGCGAAGAGATCCCCACCTTCAAGGCCCGTTCCTTGAAGGATGCCTCCGAGTCCAAGGATGCGGCAGCCATGTTGCTCAGCTAGCGTTCTCCTATCACTTGGTCGGCTAGACGCATACCACCTCAGGAAGTGTCGTGAAACTGCGATGTTCAGAATGGAAGCGTAAATCAGTCTAGGCCCACAGGAGCCTACCACCTCAGGAAGTACCAGATTTAACAATGTTTAGGACGGACGTCAAAATCCTGTGAGCACTCGGCTGCATGCGACGCATGTGGACCAGCTGCAATCCAAGTGCCATCGACTTTCAATGCACGAAGCAGGCACCCCTCGCGTCACAGAGATCCTCCCCCGCCGCTGACATTGACCGCACTCGGCTGTGGGTCAATCGGCAGGTCACGGAGAATGTCTCGCGATTCCATCCCGAGCTCCTTTTTCAATACTCAAGCTCACGAAGTTTCAAGGCACCGGTTACACTGATGGCAACACTCCGGGTTGACGCCTGCGATCCCTGCCTCTCTGGTCGCAACAAAAGTTGAGGACAGGAAACGACCGCAAAGCAACGAGTGCTCATCTCTCATAACATGCGTTATGCCAGAAATCTTATGCGTCCAGCATGAACTAAGATCCACCCCTTTGAAGGGTGATCTGACTCTCACAGCCCCCGGCACCTGAAGGTCCTCGGTCGGCTCATCGGATCCCGAGCTCAAGCTACCCACCTCAGAATCAGCGGCTTCTGGTTCTGGCTCTCCTCGGGGCTCACGTCGAGACGGTTCCTTTGCTGCCTCAGTATCGTCCTCACAAGGTTCAACCCGAGACACTTGATGCGCAATGGATTTCATCCTCATCACAGCACTCATATCAGGATCAAAAAGGCCGGAACGAACTGTGGCATACATCCCAAGGACCTTTCCGTACAAGGCCACGTACGCGTCCTTGCTGTAAACCACCACCGATTTGTTCTCCTGATCCAGATGATGTCCCAAAAGCCGTCTTTCAGGATGAGTGAAGGTGACTGGGTGGGACTTCCCCGCCCAACTTAGCAAAGTCCTCTTCATAGAATGAGTCCCCAACTCCCGCAGCTCTCCGTAGCTTGGGTCCATGCTTTGAAGAAACTCACGGAGATAAATGCTGGCTTCCGACGCTGACATTCGTTGCGAACCCCAGCAACCTTTCCTTTCACAAAACGTGGGCAAAAAAGGATCCACATCAGTCAAGCCTTCAGCAGTGCGTGCATCGAACCAAGCTTTTGCCCAAGGTAACCCTGAAACGCCAAGTCCCACACCCACGTATGGTAGCAGAGTGGTTTTGGCCTTGGCGGTCAAGGTCGTCTTTGAAGTTAGGGCCTCACCGTAAATCAGGACTTCGCCCGATTCCTCGTCCACCTCCAATTCGATGTGGCGAAGGGTTTGCGAGTCTCTCCACCTTGACCCTGAATGCATACACCACAACAGCTGTCCCGAAATGCAGGCATGCCTCGAAGAAGCACGCGTGGTGAAGAGCTCAAGATGTTCCACCTGCTTCCTGGTTAAGGCCTTCTTCTGCCTCAGCGGAGCCTTGGCCATATGCATTTCCTGAGCAACACCACGGCACCGGGCCGACATCACCTCCTCGACCTCAATGTGAACCAAACTCACCACCGAATCTAAGAAGCGTAGGGCTTCAATCAGATGGCTTCCTGATGTAGCCCCAGCGGACTTCTGAAGATCACATAGGTAGTGATACAGATGCACCTCTTCAAACCTCAAGGGGGATGCTCCCTCTCGCATGCACCAGCTTGCAAACTTACACAATGACCCAGCCCTCTTGTGGATGGTGCTCGCAGCCTTGGATGCAAAGGCATGGGAGAAGGAAGATGAAATTTCCTCCTCTGTGGCCAAATTTTCGACATCACTTGCCAAACTTCTTCCTAACTTTGAAGCCAACGGATCCAGCATGACCAATGTACGGATTCGAGCAAGAGCATGCACCCTCAAGTCCTCGTCCGACCGTTCAACTCTAAAGTGGCGAAGCCTAGATTCAACCACCCACGCCAGCACTGGCTCTGGCTCTCTGACACCCAACGGCGAGTTGAGTGGTGGGTTAAGTACATCAGCTAACCCGACTGAAGGTCTGGCCCTATTCAAGAAACTAGTCGCAGAACCAATCCCAGGCATCTTTAAGGCAAAAGGTCCGGAATTCCAAGGTTGCGCTGGAATGCTCAAGCGCCTGCGCTTCACATCAAACAAAACTGCATCCACCTGCCAGGCATTCAACTGTGGGTCAGCGGAGCCAGGACCTTGAAACCTCACTGGAGAGAGCATAGGCAGAGGCTCCAAAGTTGGCAGGCAGACCTCACACGGTTGTTCAGCAGGCACAGGCAACTCGGTGTCAAGACCTTCACCTAAGTCAGAGGGCTCTGCAGGCCAAAGATGCTCAGGCTCATCTGACAGATCAGCCACACTCTGATACCAATTAGCCTCCTCATCAAGGGGCTCAAGGCGAGTCTCATGTTCTGAGCTGTCACGAAGCAAGTCAAAGATTCCACGATGCTCCCCCGAAAATTCAGATGCAGACTCGGGTCCTTGCTCGGGGTCTAGTCCGGAAATGGACAACTCATCGGGCTCTCCCCCTAAAAAAGATGAGAAGTTGGACATGGCAGGTACTGGCAATCAGTTCTCAAGAGAATAATCGTCTGAGTCACTGAACCCTGCAGGGCAACGCCAAAGCAACCTATGCTGTAGTCGAAGGCAAACACAGGTCACGCGCAACACGCGAGCGCGGCGTGTTCGCAAGCAATCTACGATGGCTTGCCAAATCAGTGGTATATGAACAATCAAGAGCACAGAAATGGATGATGAGGCCTCCGCACGCGGGCCACGGCTCGCAGACAACGGCCGCCGACGTACTTGATTGTACCGAAGGCAAATGTCACGGCTCTGGTCCATCCGAGCCCCTGCGGGGCTCTTGCACGGCGCTCTAAGAGCAACACCAGAATACGGAGGACCCGGGCCTGCTAGAAGCAGCTTACAAGCCTCTAGAGAGCCCCAAAGAATTTTCTCTGCCCTTGATGGCCGACTGCAACGGATATGAATTGTTCGAATCAATGCTATGCACATGAAAACAGTCAAAGAAAATTCTCATTCAATAAAATCATGTACAAAACGAAACCCTTCTCATTTCCCATGAGAATGTTTGAAACTTGGTGGAAAGGTTTAGTCCGCAAGCGGAAAACTGACAACTGGTTTATGTTATGCAGTCAGAAACGTCAAATCACTCAAAAACAAGTGCGTCATGCTCCTGGGAAACCTGAAATTGCATCTATCGCTTTGCGAGTGATTGACCAATGCTGAGAATTTCGGAGATGGTCCTGTCGGAATGCATGCTTGCGCAGGTCCAACCATCAAGAGCATTGTACTGGCTGGCTGTATGGATTCCCACCGGCATTGTGCGCTTGAAAACAAGAAATTACAAGCGTGGAACGCCACTTGGAAAAGAGTTCTCAACGGAAGTTTGGCTTTTGGCGGGCCTAGAACAATGTCTAATTGTTTGATGTCTCATCCCCAGCCCTAAATAAACTAGTTTCAGTGGGTTGGAAACCACATCCAACCTCGTGCCAAAGTTGGACTTGCACAAACTCTTCACGTGGAAGGTTTTCAAGTTCACGCGGAAGCTTCTGGCGGGCCTGCAAAAAAGATTGGAACTCTGAACGCCAAGCCCATTCTGCACTGCAGCCCGAAACTTACCAAAAAATACTTTTTGCCTGCAGAACCGCCAAAAGCCCCACTCTTGATTCAATCCTAAAGAGCATAGGTTTTTGGATCGGGACTCAGGCTTGAACCCTGGGTTCGAACTCAGCAAACTCAGGTTCAACCTGGAGTTCGACCTGTGTTCACCTGGGTTTGGGGGACTCGGGAACTCCATGTTCGCCCTGGGTTCGGGGAACTCTATGTTCGAACCCTGCGTTCTGGGAACTCCATGTTCCAACCCGCTGTGTTCGAACCCAGAGAACGACCCCGAACCCAGAGTTCGAACATACAGTTTCGCGAACCCAAACTTCCGCGAATCCAGGGTTCGAACATCGAGTTCTGCGAACCCTGAGTTTGAACGTAGAGTTCCACGACAGAATTCAACCCAAACTTCGAATAAAGTTTCCCGAATCAAAAGAATTCTCCGAACTCCTGAAACCAAGGTTTGAACATCGCATTTCTCCAACACGGAAGGACAAGCCTGCACGAATTCGCGGCAGAGGATTTTAAAAGCAATGAAAGTTTTCGGAGAAGTTACACAATCATTTTGCGGAAGAAAAAAGCAAGGAAAAATCCACAAGAAATTTCCAACACGAAGAAGAAGAAACACCAGCAGAAGCTCCTCGCACAAAACCCTTCAGTAGACAAGAAAGGCAAACAAAACGTCATGAAACACAGCGAAATCGCCACAAAGAGAAGCATGCAATCGACCAATCGAATCCAGAGTTGGGTCACAACACATTCAAGCGCTCTGCAAAGGTGGGACTGGGCCTTGCAACTTTTCCGGTGCCAAAACCGTCATCTTTGGCTGACACAGAACAGGCAGGACAACAGGCAGACACGGCGGACACAGCAGGTATGACAGGCGCGACAGACACAAACAAGCTCTCTTGCTCAAGGCTGTCTGTGGAACAGTTTACATTGTGTCGAGACACGTCGTTTGCTTTACATCACCTAGAACGGAGCCAGAGTCGAGAATTCTCGCTTGCGGGAAAAGAGACTCCAGGTTTCAGCCCAGCCTGTTTTCGAAGGCGGACGCTTAAACGTCAAAACGTTTTGGGCTAACTAAAACGAGCTCTATTGAGAAGCTTCTTGCGAAGAAAGAGAACACGAAAAAAAATATTAATATGGCTCCAACTGTGTTTTTTGCGGGGCGACATGTATGCCCAAGACACAGCTCAAAAATTTTGTTGGCGTGGATAGACCTCATCGACGGCATCAATCTACCGCACTTGCTCCTTGCAAAAAGCCAAGATGCTACAGATGGATTGCTTTCCAAAAGGCTGCAGCATCTCGAAAACACACACAACTGAAGTGAGACAGTCGCGAAGTCTTGCTGCGGTCTTCGCGTTAGGTTTCAGCTGGGTCGTGCACACGCGCGTAAGCCCCCGAATCAACTCACAAAGTGCGTACCCGGTGGGCAGCCATCCACATGAGTCCTCTGTTCTTTGCATTCTGCACCATTGCTAGAAGTGTTACAATCCCGCTTGCCATGTGTTCCCGCATGCATACATCCGGCCACAGGACATGCGGCGCAGTCGGACGCAAAGACTGTCTGAGTTCTGGCATGGACCCCAAATCGTGTAACTTTCGCTGTCGCCCGGAATGTAGGCGGTTAGTGCCGCAGAAGTGAATGGTCTGACTCCGTGATTGAAGTCACTTAGATGCGCTCTTGAGTTGCTCGAGCGCTTACATATGCAAGTTACCGTTAGTTGCAGCTGACTTGTTGTAATCTGTGAAAAACAGAGCGCGCAGCACTCAGTCTTTTTCTGGAGCCAAAGCGGAGTCGCGTCGGGCTCTGACTGACAGTGAAACACCTTGCAGCTGTCTGTCTCCAAGCGAAACACTTCAAAGCAAATCGAAACGAAACGAAACGAACGTGCAGTCACTGACCCAACACTCAAAAGCACTCCTAACAGCTTCAGGCATGCCGAAAACGTCAGAACATCCAAGGTAAATGGGTTTTTCTCTGGAAGCTGGCCCTGTCGGGGTGAGATCTCAGCTGAAGCTGGCAGCGACGCTAAGTGTCGGCTTGGGGTGCCACTTGACGTCGCTCCTGAACTTCCTCCAGCAGCAGCTGCAAAGAGGTCCCAAGAAGGCCGATCTTCATCGGATTGTCAACTGAACACTCTGAGCTTGCATCGGAAGTTCATCTGACTCTGTTGTTGCTGCAACGCAGCATTCTGGTTTTTCAGCATCTGCAACATCAGCTGCAGTTGTTTCGCACCCAAAGTGGGCGTCGGCGGAATCGGTAGCTAAACAGGCGTTTTGGGGAACATTTCCACCTTCTGTCGCTTGCCCTGAAGCACTTGCAGCCAGGACTGCTTGCTTGAGCTGTCGACGAACGCACAGAACCAACAGGGTCTGGTCCAAACAAATTAAAGTCCATGTCTTCGTCGGCACAGGTGGAAAACATAACAGCACTCAATCTTTTTCTTGAGTAAAGTGGAGTCGCGTCGGACTCTGACTGACAGTGAAACACCTTGCAGCTGTCTGTCTCCAAGCAAAAGACTTCAAAGCAAACGAAACGAGACGAAACGAACGTACAGTCACTGACCAAACTCGAAAGCACTTCTAACAGCTTTAAACATGGCGAAAACAAGCTCTTTGAAGCTTCTTCACCAGGCCTCTTCAAAGCCCTTGAAGACACTTTTGGAAGACTTTTTCATTTGTTGGTAATTGATTTTTTGACTTCAGAACAGCTGTTCAACAGTTTTTGAGGCTACCGGCCATACGGTGCATGGTTCCAAGTGGAATATCTCTCGAAGAAGACAGAGCATTGGTTTTCTCTTTTTCGGCGTGTTGACCCCGTTTTGTCTGTTCTGTTCCAGCCTCCACTTGGAGTCCGAAGTAAAAACTGCCCAAGTTCTATCATGTGACCCAAATCCTGAAACTTTCGCTGTCACCCGGAATGTCGATTGGTGCCGCAGAAGTGAATGTCTGACTTTGAGTTGCTCGAGCGCTCACATCTGCAAGTTATGGTTAGTTGCCATGTTCTCGGATTTCGAAGCTCTTTCAAGCTTCTTCACCAAGCCTCATCAAAGCTCTTGAAGACACTCTTTGAAGACTTTTTCATGTTTGTTGTGTCAACGAAGATGCTGCAGTTTGCACACATTTGAAAGCTGCCAAGAAGAGACAAGGTCGATATGAAGTGAATTTCTTGGACGCGTGACGGCTGTTTCACAGCGCGGTTGAGGTTTCGTTTGCCGTGAGACTGATTGCCACACTGTGTAGAAAGAGAAGGTGCAGAAGCGTTCTCTTCCTGCAATTGCAGCCATTGGTCGAAGGATAACGCTTCTTGCTTTGGCTGGACGAGCAAATTCCAGGGTGCTGCAACGCTGCACTCACTAGGTACCACAAGCATGGCGACCCAATGAGTTTGGAACTTGCGTGGATTCAGCAAGACCTCATGCTTTTGCTTTGAGCGGTTTCTGCGGCAACACAGGTGTTATGGAAAACTGTGTGGACGCAGATGCCCAGAACTCTCACAACCAAGTGACATGTGCTCACAAGACTTATCTCAGGACATTCTCTTGCAACTCCTGTGTTGCTGGTGAAAACACAGCCGCATGGCTCTGTCCGCGAAACTGCAAATGGCAAAGCTGAACTGATCGACCTTTACCCGGAGCGACCCTGCGGTCAAAGACATCGGGAGTGACAGGAGCGTATCGCAGTCCACCTGTGAAGGCAATATGCAGCGCAAGTGATCGACATGTGTCCCGGCCGTTAGCGTTGCCCATACAACAGATAAACGGCATATTGGAAAACCCATGAGCGCCGACAAACCACGACGCCATTGTTCGTCATGTGTTAAAATGACTTGAAAACTTTTTCAATTTGTATCTGAGGCGCTCCACCGGAGCGTGGAGGATTTTCTTCGTTAGTGCGAGCATGAGGGCCCAAGAGAAGACCATGGGTTTCGCAGGTATGAGAACCGTCTCCGCCTCGATGCGTCCTTGACAATTGGGCAGCAGAGTGGTTCCGCTGCTTCTAGCCCAGCTGGCTCTTCTTCCCCGTTACCCCGCAGCACTGTGTCGGCGGATTAGCGCCAGGTGGAAATGCTAGCAGGCATGCCACTCATGGGCGCAGTCTATTGGCGCATCGCCGTTCCTAGGGGCACTTGCGTGGGCACCACGCGCCCATGAGCCGGGCAGACGGACGCGAAGACGCTCCAATTCTGCACAAATCCAGCCTCGAACTGTGCCAGTCAACGGATGCTCCACCGCTCCCTCCACGGTGTCTGGCAATGAAACTCCAAGAGGCAGCAAGCACTCTCCAGGGCGTAGCCGCTTCCGCCTGGGCAATCGCCACCACGGCAGGCGATCCGAGCTCTCGGCAAGCTCGGTTCTCTCCTATGGCACACCATGCAAAATTTAAACGTTCTTGCATTCATTTTCGAAAGTTTTCAGGCTTAATCCCGGGGCGAAGAGGCATCATGTGTCATTTTTTCAGTTGGCCAATTGATTATGAACAGCTGTGCCACTGTCCATCCATCTGGATGACACATGCTTTTTATTTGGCGTGGGCGAGCTAAGACAGCAGTTGCTGCACTCGGTCCCAGCAAGAACTACAAGAACTACAAGAAAGCAAAGAAAGAGAGAGAGAGAGAGAGAGAGAGAGAGAAAGCACACTAGGTGAAACAGGCTGCAACTTGCAGACTTTGCCGGCAGGCATCGTTCAGCCTGGTTATGTTTCAAATGCTAAAGCCACTCAGAAGCCATTCTTCAAGACAGATGGACAATTGCATACTTACGCATGTGAAGGTCCACCTGCCAGGAACATTGAAGCATGATTCGGATCGGGAAGTCGGGTGTCAAAACTCAAACTTCTGCTCTGCAGTCTTGAATACAATGTTACGTTCTTTCTTCGAAACGTAATGGCTGCTTGCATGGCAGTGATGTGGCAATGTGGAATACGTTCTCAACGCTTTTCTCAGTAAGTCATCCACATGGTCTGCCTTCTATTTTGATTGCACTGTGTGCCGTTCTGGCATCAAAGTGACTGACTTGATGGTGCTGTTTACCGATTAGACGTTGCAGAGCAATCTATTGCGAGTGTTGGAGTGCTTTGCAGCTTCTTGAGATTGGCTGCTTTGCACGTCTTTCGATTCTGTTGTTCCGTGGGTTCTAGTGACGCTGCCTCTGTTCATGATGGCTTCGATTCTCTGCGAACGCATGTGCTTTTACTTATCCTGTTCAGATTTGTTTGGAGAGTGTGTGCCGGGTACAATCTTTTGCCCAGCGACACCGGCATAAAAGACCTCTCGACTCGACGACATTCGTCGGACGGAGGAGCAGGAGAGAATCAAGAAGAAAACAGCACGGCGATGTGCCGACCCCTTGGTCATGGTGACCAAATTGCAGATTGCTACATTACATGAAGTTTTAAGTAAACTTGCGCTGCTCTAGCACATTTTTTCAACGTGTTGCATCTGCAAGCTGTGCAGCTAGCCCCACGAAGTGCGAAGCAACCCTTTCAAATTTTGTGTTGAGGAGCAAGTGGAACCAATCAAGCTCAACCGAAAACGCAATTCATAACGGTCAGCACGCAAGCTTATTTGTACGCTTGTCCTCGATGGCCTCCTCAACTGCAATCGCTCAGCAGTGCCGACTCTCCGACCTCTGCCGCACGCATGCGCTTTAGCAATCGGAACGGCACATGCTCCAAAACATTTGAACAAGCATTGGAACTTTCCCTAGACCAGCTTAGCCCAGACCCAGACCCGCCAGTCCAAGGCCAGTGCGGGGTTGACCACAACCAGTTCTAGCTGTACCACCAGTAGGATGCTGAAAAAATTTGCAAGCATAAAAGGTGGACAGTCCGGGGATTGAACCCGGGGCCTTCCGCATGCTGAGCGGGTGTGATACCACTACAATTTCTGGAAGAAGGGTGAAATACACATGTTTTCGCTGTTTTTGCGATTTGGGTAATGTGGCATGGCCTGGATGTGCCAAGAAGAAGAGAAGGGAGTTTGGAAGGGCAAGAGAGGGTAAGTTCGGAGAAAGGACAAAGACAAGAATGACCCTGCCTCTTCTACCACTGCGCACTCTACGGACTTTGACACCAAAGTGTTGGGCTTGATTGAAGCATGGAGATGTGCATCTTGGTTTGGCGTATGCGGGCCTCGTCGACTACGGCTGTAGCACTCGGTCCCTACAAACAAACAAACCATCAAACAAACGAAAACAGCGGTGAAACAAGATACCTAATTAGAGAGGGCGGAACTAGCTGCGGCGCCCAGGCTTTGCCGGGGTTTGCCGTTCAGCACCTGCTACGGGTCCTCAGCGATCGTTCCACAACAACAGTGGGCCGTCGCCCAAAGTTGCCCAAGACCGTCAGTGGAGCCCAAGTCAAGGCTCCGGCCGCCGTTCTAGTTCCGTCGAACAGCGGTCGGCCCCGAGGTCCTGTTGTGTCCCGATCGTGCACGGAAAAAATCCACAAGTCCAGAAGCCCAAGGCCAGCGGCAATGGAAAGACCCGTCGACGTATGTCGAAAGGTTGGACACTGTGGCCAGCCAATGAGTCCAAGGTCTGAAAGGGCCTCGCTCCTAGGCAGCGATCGTGCACACCAAAATCCACAAGTCCAATGTCCACGGCCGGGCGACGTAAGGTGAAGGCACCCAGGCAGTGAATGGCAAGCCAAAGGTGACAGAAGCGGCGTTCTCGCTCTTACTAACCGCAACATATACCGATGGTGACGCGACCAATGCCAAGCAGTGACGACGAAACTACGACAAAGCAGAGCCCAAACACGAGGCCGTAAGAGAAGCAGCGTTCTCGCGCTTGCTAACTGCGACCCTGCCCCGTTGGGAAAAATACCGCCCGATGCAGACGTCAAAAGGCAAGCATGGAGGCGGGCGTCCCAGAGCCACCGATACGCCTACTTAGGCGCCTCCTGCGAAACAAGCCATGGATTTTTCAAGGCCTTGGCTATGATACCTCTTCTGCAGGTTTTGGGAGCCCCCACCCTAGGGCTCACTGCAAAGGACAGCCGTTTGAGCTTGAGAAGCTGAAAAACCAGCCCTACATCTTAACTAACCCTGTGCAGCGGCCTAAATTTTTAGAAGGGCTCAGCCAAAGGGTGGGACGGGTACCCAACCCCTACAAAACGCAAAAGCTCTCGGCAAAACCTTATTTCCATCCTGCTGGGTAGCGAAAGTATTTCGCAATCCAGTCTCGATGGTGTTGGAAGCTTTGCGGCGTGCAGCACAGCAAGACCGGCCTCTTGACCTGTGCGGCCCTAACCTTTGCGGCAGCACGACCTGACCTCCAACCTACCTGCGTGCATGAACAAGCCCTCCTGACCTACCTCTGGGTCGAGTGAAAAGGTGTGGCCTTCGAACCTTTGGAGAAACTGCGAAGGCACAGGGCGCCCGATCATGCTGCACAGGCCACTGAGCAGGTGACAAGGGTGGCTTTACCGGCAGGCCACCACGCCGAGCGTTGACTGCGTGAGTCTCGTCACCCAAGCACAGAGAACCGTTCCAAGGCGGGCACAACCAACCCCGCAACCGCACAAGCAAGCCCCCCCCCCAGAAGCTCTCTTGGCGAGTCAGGGACGGGTACCCAACCCCTACAGAGCGCCAAAGCTCTCGGCAAAACCTTATTTCCATCCAGCTGGGTAGCGATAGTATTTCGCAATCCAGTCACGATGGTGTTGGAAACTTTGCGGGGTGCAGCACAGCAAGACCTGCCTCTTCTACAGCTGGCTGTAAGGCGAGACGTGGAAGGCATGTTCACAGTGCGTGTGCGCTCAAACACAGATGGCGGCGGCATAGGCAGACTGAACAGGTGACAAGGGTGGCTGTACCGGCAGGCCACCACGCCGAGCGTTGACTGCGTGAGTCTCGTCACCCAAGTACAGAAAACCTTGGCAAAACAGGCACAACCAAACCCACAACTGCACAAGCAAGCCCCCCCCCCGAAGCTCGCTTGGCGAGTGTTGGCCTCCCAGCTGGGATCTCAGGCGTTTGGCTATGACTCCCCCTCTGCAGGTTTTGGGATCCCCCACCCTTTGGCTATACCAAGCACAACCGCTTCAGCTTAAGGGGGTTAGGAACCTGCCCTAAATCTTAACGGGCCCTGTGCAGCGGCCTAAATTTTTAGAAGGGCTCAGCCAAAGGGTGGGACGGGTACCCAACCCCTACGAAACGCAAAAGCTCTCGGCAAAACCGTATTTCCATCCTGCTGGGTAACGAAAGTATTTCGCAATCCAGTCTCGATGGTGTTGGAAGCTTTGCGGCGTGCAGCACAGCAAGACCTGCCTCTTGACCTGTGCGGCCCTAACCTTTGCGGCAGCGCGACCTGACCTCCAACCTACCCGCATGCAAGAACAAGCCCTCCTGCCCTACCTCTGCGTCGAGTGAAAAGGTTGGGCCTTCGAACCTTTGGAGAAACTGCGAAGGCACAGGGCGCCCGATCATGCTGCACAGGCAACTGACCAGGTGACAAGGGTGGCTTTACCGGCAGGCCACCACGCCGAGCGTTGACTGCGTGAGTCTCGTCACCCAAGTACAGAAAACCTTGGCAAAACAGGCACAACCAAACCCACAACTGCACAAGCGAGCCCCCCCCCCGAAGCTCGCTTGGCGAGTGTTGGCCTCCCAGCTGGGATCTCAGGCGTTTGGCTATGACTCCCGCTCTGCAGGTTTTGGGATACCCTACCCTTTGGCTATACCAAGCACAACCGCTTCAGCTTATCGGGTTAGGAACCTGCCCTAAATCTTAGCTAACCCTGTGCAGCGGCCTAAATTTTTAGAAGGGCTCAGCCAAAGGGTGGGACGGGTACCCAACCCCTAAAAAGCGCACAAGCTCTCGGCAAAACCTTATTTCCATCCGGCTGCTGGTAGCGATAGTATTTCGCAATCCAGTCACGATGGTGTTGGAAACTGCGCGGCGTGCAGCACAGCCAGACCTGCCTCTTCTACAGCTGGCTGTAAGGCGAGACGTGGAAGGCATGTTCACAATGCGTGTGTGCTCAACAGCAGATGGCGGCGCATAGGCAGACTGAACAGGTGACAAGGGTGGCTTTACCGGCGGGCCACCACGCCGAGCGTTGACTGCGTGAGTCTCGTCACCCAAGTACAGAAAACCTTTCCAAATCGGGTACAACCAAGCCCATAACTGCACAAGCAAGCCCCCCCCGAAGCTCGCTTGGCGAGTGTGGGCCTCCCAGCTGGGATCTCAGGCTTTTGGCTACGACTCCCCCTCTGCAGGTTTTAGGATCCCCCACCCTTTGGTATACCACGGACAACCGCTTCAGCTTAAGGGGGTAAGGAACCTGCCCAAAATCTTAACTAAGCCCCGCGCAGCGGCCTCAATTTTTAGAAGGGCATAACCAAAGGTAGGGACGGGCACCCAACCCTTACAAAGCGAGGGAGCTTTCCACAAAACCTTCTGAGAAGCGTTGCGGCTCGCGGTCCAGCCAAACCTGCCTCCTGTGTCTGCGGCCCCAACCTTCGCGGCAGCGCGGCTTGACCTCCAACGTACCTTCGAACCTTCGCGGCCTGACGGCTAACCTACAGACCTGCGGCAACTCATAACCCTTATAACCTACCTCTGTGGCGAGCGTGAAAGTGAAAGCCTAACCACTGCGGCGGATGAGGGCTATGAGATGCAAACCTGGGCGCAGGCCTGTAGCCCCGAGACACATTGCCCTTGTGCAAAGAGCAAACAATCCAAGGCGTTAGACCTGAGTGGCAAACCTGGGAGCCTTTGGCTTACGCACATCCTCCCTTGTACAAAGCGCAAGTGCCCTCGGCAAAACGTGCTTAAAAGCTTTGCGGCTTGCAGTCCAGCAATACCTGCTTTGTGGCCTGTGCTACCCGAAACGTTGCGGCAGCGCGACCTGGCCTCTGACCTACCTTTGCGGCGAACGCGGAACCTGGCTCCTAAACTTCACGGCGGGTGTGTTGGAGCCTGAGCTGCTCGAGGTCCAGCTCCAGCTGGGGCACGTGAGGAGCCACCCCACGTTCAAGTTTTCAGCGAGAACTTTCTCCGCTGCTTTGCATGTGGGGTCGCTGCCTCCAATCAACAACTGATGGAGGCCCACGCCATGACGGCGAGGCACGTCCGCCTTACCACGGCCTACGTGGCCAAGCGAAGGCGTGAAATGGCAGCGGCAAAAGCTGCCAAGCCTCCCGAGCCGTAGGCTCCAGTGCTTTTCCGGCACCCTTCTCCTAAGGCACACCTCTGGCTCCTTCCTCGCCTTTCGGCTGAGGTTCGACCCTGCAGCGGTGCCTGGGAGTGCCCTGGGCACCCCTTGGTTTCTTTCCTCGCCTGTTCGGCTGAGGTTTGATCCTGAGGCAGCTTGCCCGGGCTCCGGTAGAACCCGCCTGTACAGTTTTTGGTAGGGCCTACCCCTCGTCTGAAAACGACTGAGGTTGGCGGGTGTAACTAGCCACCTGTAGTCTAGGACGTAGGGCCGCTCTTGCCCAAAGAGGCTGAGGTTCTTCTCACTTGCATGTGAATTCATCTTTCTGACTCGTCTCGGACGGCTCGCAGCCCGGCGAAGAAAAGTTGTACCCTGGCTCAAGCTGTTGTGGTTCAAACTGGCGAGTGGACGCTTTGTTGCCGTCGTGGCACAGCCTTGAGTCCTACTTTCTAGAGGTCCCGACCAGTCCCCAAACCAACCGTGTACGTTTCGTAGGCCAGATAGCTGGCGAGGGTTGGGGCGGGCGGCCGGTAGGTTGTGCACGATGCACTCCAGAAGCCGCTCCACGTTGTTCTGGAGTAAGGCAAGAAGGTCTGGCTCCATATCCACATCGGAGGGCTTGGGGGCCTCAAAGCCAGCATCGCTGAGTTGGGTCCTGGCCTCATCCGGGAGATCAGCCCACACCTTCCGAAGGGACTTAAGGATGCGGGTGTTTCTCTTGGAGCGATCATCCTGGGCCTTCGTTGGGCGAGGGGTGGGCATGTCGTCTGGGGAGAAGTCGCCAACCTCAGCCTCGTCGTCGAAGGTGACCTGCCTACGGGAGCGGGGAGCGCGCTTGCGAGAGTTCCTGGTGGGTGACTGGGTCGGTGTGGAGGAACCACTACCTGGGCTTGGAGCCTTCGGGAACCGAGCCGGCCGGACAGGTGGGGTGTTTCCAAAGCTCGTCGACCCACACCCAGGCTTTCTGGCAGCGCTTGCAAACGTGGTAGGCACGTTGAGGCATACCTCTGCCAAAATGGCGAGGGAAACCTCAGCCCGAGGCGAGGAGCTAAGCAGGCCACTAGCCACACAACACAAGCCTCAAGCCGATGGGAGCAACTGTGCAGCCCACAAACGGCGAGGGAGTGAGCGTGAGACAGGGACAGGTCTGCCCCCACCTCCCCCTGAGCCCACCCCGGACCCCCTCAAGGAAGGTCGTGAGTCGGGTAATGCTCTTCGTCGTTCCATCTTGAAGCTCAAGCAGTTGGGACAAGAAAAGCTTAGGCTTCAGGAAGAGATCAACAAGACTAAGACTAAGCTCCATGACCTTCTCCGCGGCATGCAGGAGCTTCAGGAGGCCATCTCCGAAGCCACCGATGTGGCCAGGAAGTGCTCTGACACCTACGAGAGAGGAGTCCTTCTGCACGTCCCCAAGAGTGAGGTTGACTTAGTCCTTGAAGCCCTGGGGCTCTCCCCTGAAGCCCTCACTGGGGACAGTGCTCGAGAAAAGGGAGAACCAAGACAACCCTAAACCCTCAAGCACGGACGCACACATTTTCACGCGAGTGGGTAGCACGACACTCCGTAGTGCAGCACGGCAGACATGCCAGTGCTCGAGGAGTTTTGGAATAGCATGTGCCACAACCCAGCATGGGCGCACAAGACTTACCCTACCCCGACCTATCGTGCCGTAGGGTGGCAGCGGGCGGGGCACGATGAAAGACACTGCAGTGGCCACAGCTGGCAGCAAACACACATGCAGAAACTCAAAGAGCCTGCAGAAGCAGCAACTTGCGAGGACACGAGTGAACACGCAAGCCAAGGGCACGCAAGAAACATGCTGACGCGCACACACGACATGCGAGTGCAACCCTTGCACAGGCAAGCAGCACTAACACGCTTTCCCTCGCCCTTGTCCCCCTACGATGGACAAGTCCACTCCACAGGATCAAAAGGCCAACCTCAACGCCCTGCGAGCCTCGATAAAGCCACCCCCTGACGTGCAAGCTCCCCCCGGCCTTGGGCCCACGCCTTTCAAATTCGGCTCTCCTCCTCCCCCGGCCGGTGATGAAAAAGCCAATGGTGACCTTACTGAGGAGGCTCCTGACGGCTCTACGGAGAACCCAGGGCCCCGCCAGGTCGGCTTAACCACCCCGCCGAAGACCCGTAGCCGCTCACCCTCCCGTGTGCCTCCGGCCTCTGATGCTGCCAAGACGAATGGCTCGTAGGAAGGTGGTAGGGGTCGGGGGCGGATTTTTGGGGGCCTCTTGGTCCGGGTTCGTTCCCCCTCGGCTCCACTTCTTCCGCCCCTGACCCCGCACCCACCCTCGCCCAGGTTCCTCCCGCATACCTCCTCCCCTCGGCTTGGCCGTTTTGGAGCCTGAGGTTTTAGGCAGGTCCTTCTTCAGTCCGCCGTCGGGCCCACTGCCTGTGGCTCAACTTCGTGCGAGGGGTACTGGCACACCTCTTTCTTTGAGACACCGGAAACCTTTGACGCCTCATTTCCTTTCCGTGCCGAACGGCTGCGGTTTAGTGCCCTTTTTGCTGCCCACCCCTCGCACTCTCTTGTGCGCCAGAGGCCGTCCTGGAAGTGCAGCCCAGTGCCACGGCCACGTGACCCTCCGAATGGGCGCCGCGCCAAAAAAGCTCGTAGCGCCCTCTGCGCTTTCTTCGGTGCGGAGGTTTTGTTAGGCGTGAGGCGATCAAGCACCCTCTCCCGCCTTGCTTCGATCTCGAGATGGAGCACATCCGGATCTTGCGCCACGGGTCTCGACGAGGGAAAGCCCCTGGTCGTTTTTGTCAACCTCAGCTCTTCGGTGAGGAGCGGGCGAGGGTCGGAGGCGTCGCCTGGACTCTCTCACGGTCCTGCTCCTGGCGCGCTTTGGCCTTCGCGCGTGCTGCCTTATCTCCGCAACGGACAGGGAGCTTGCCTCGGAGAAACGGCGCGGCTGGCATGCCCTGCCGCAGCGCGCGAATGTGGCCGGACGGTGGGTTCCTCGGACCCACCGGTCCGTGGTCTCCAACGAGTGGTGGCACCCGATCCGCCCGTAGCAGTCTTCTCGCCTGCGCCTGAGAGTTCCCTCTGCTGTGCAGCTTCTTCTGCACCGACGGAGGCCCCAGCCACTACAAGAGTCGCTTTCTCAGAAGTTACTTCCTCAGTGCCGGCTGATGCTTGGCCCGCTCTGCCCGCCGAAGCCATCCCTCAAGCCGGTCCCAAGGGCCTTCCCTCGCCTTCGGCTGAGGTCGCTGCCTCGGCTCCAGACTCACTTCAGCAGCCGGCCGTGGGCTTCCTCGACTCTAGCAAAAGTCCCGCCTCCAATTTTTGAGCAGGGGACCCTTATCTCCAAAGCTATAGGCTCCTCGGAGACCCCTGGAGTGCCTTCGCCTCCGACTGAGATTGCAGTCTCTGCTTCAGTTAGATCTGAGCGCCAGGCTCCAGGCCGGCCACTCTCTGGCCCTCCGAGCTTCTGCTAGGCAGGTAGAGCCTGCCTCTTCCACCCACACCCCGTGGTCCGGGTTTTAGGGGCCACAATCATCAACACCGCTGCTGCGGCAGCCGCACCTCAAGTGCTGCTCCGACGGCTTGAAGTGAGCCGCTTAGACAGCTGAGGTTTCAGGTCTCTCTGCGACCCAGCCGGATCCTGAGGAGCCGGGCCTTGTTTGGCCTCGCTTCCGTTGCCGAGCGGAGGGAGCCCAGTCCTAGCTTGAACCCTTCCGGGAACTGGGGAGATGCAGCTACGGACTCCCCGAGCCCCTCCCCTCAGGGCTGTGAGGGGTATTGTGCTGCAAGGAGAGAACATGAGCCATCTGCTTGAGGAGGTGCCACTTAGCGGGGGAGGGTGTGTCATCATAGAAGAGCGTGTAACCTCCACTCAGGGGAGGAGAGGATAGAACCGGCCCGAGGGAGGAACGAACACCTGGGGTGAAGAAGAGCTCCCGGACCTGGGCCGTCTAGAGTGAAGTTAAAAGCGAGGAGGAGACCGATGGCGCGTCAACCTGGTAGATGCACAGAGAGCAATCAGAACACTTACACAGGTTGAAATTTTTCTCTTTCGAGATGCGGGACCAGATGTGCCCCTCTGGAAGAAGGGACTCATTGAGAGCCTGCAATCTCTGCCCTCTTGTTGGGCGAGGGAGAAGCGAAGACTCGAGCGCGGAGACGAAGCGGTTCTTCCGCGGGACGAAGTTCTCTTTTTCGGCCTTGGCCAAAATTGCAGCGGCGCGGCGGCCCAAGTACTTGCAAACAGGGAGCTGACTCAGTGAACCTCCTTTTGAGCAGCGAGGCGGTGAGGAGTCTGGACTTCCTCAGCCCTGTCCCTGGGGAGCTTGTCTTGTCTGCCAGGGAGTTGAGCTTGCGCGCCACAAGGCGTCAGCGCCAAACTCAAGACAAAAGTCCGAGTAGCTGAGGTGGGAGCGGACCCAGTGTGGTTCGGCTCTGTGCCTGTGGTCCCACGCCTTAGACCACACAAGCGAGGTGCGCTTGGTAAAAGAGGCCTTGAAGGCTCAGAGCGGGCTGGTCGCAAGTCCGAAGGATAGTAGGTCAGACGCTACGCCGCCTCACCAGAGGCCGAGAGCGCATCCCCGCCAGGTTTGCCAGAGTTTGGTGGAGTTTCGCCAGTTAGTGCACCACCGCAACCCACCGTGGAGACGTTTCTTTACCAGACGGTGCAGCAGCAGCAGCAGCAAGTTGCTCAGCTTACGTCTCTAGTCCAGGCTCTTGTGAGCAGGGATGTGCCTGCGCCACCTACTGCGAGAGGCAAGGGCCACGGTGGAGAGCTTAGCTCCATCTCCGATTCGTCGGGGAAGATGGAGGTTGATGAGGGAGGTGCCCCCATCAGGAATCCCAAAGCTGAAGCTTATGTTGCCAAGTTGCCTGCAATTGATGGTGGAAAAATGAGCAAAGGCCGTCGCTCGGAGATCGAGGGGTGGGCTGAATTCTTAGAGCAGTTTTTGCCTTGGATCGCCCTCTTTGACGATAGGATCCCGGAAGAGCTTCATCGGTCGATTGCCTCGGAGGTCACCATCAAGCAGTCGTCGCTTGAAAAGGGACAGAGCGTGCGTTCAACTAGGACCTTCTTGTACCTGAAGCAAGCGTTGCAAGGGTTTGCTCGTGGGCTTGACTTGGTTAAGCAAGTGCTGGGTATGAGTGCATGAGGAGATTGCATCAGGAGTTGTCTGTTGCGAGCCGCATCGAGGCTTCGACGCTTCGGAATGAAGCTTTGCAGTACCGCGCGAGCACTCCTGCCAATCGTCCACTTGACATGTTTCGGAACATCCAGTTGGAGCTTGCCAAGTTTACCCGCTTGACCGCAGGGTTCCCAGATCTTGCGTTGAGTGAAGCAGATCGTTGCATGATTGTTTTGAGAAACCTTGACGTTGAAGTGAAGAAGTATGTTCTTTTGCATGCTAGGGTTGACTCCATGGATCAGCTTGAAACTGCTTTGAAGTTTTATGATGCCAACCTTAAGATCCTGAATTTCCAAGAGAAGGAAGGAAAGGGAGCAGCAAAGGACCACGCGAATGCTTTGACCTTCGAAGACAAGGGAAAGGGCAAGAAGGGTGACAAAGGAAAGGAAGGAAAAGGAAAGGACAAAGGAAAGGACAACAAGAAAGGGAAGGAGAAAGGAAGAAAAAGGGAAAGGTGGAAAGGACAAAGGCAAGGACAAAGGGAAGACCGCAGCCGCAAAGGACGGCAAGCAAGGTTCTGGAAGCGACAAGGAGAAGGAGAAGGAGAAAGCAGAGCGCTTGAAGAACGTCAAGTGTTACAACTGTGACCAGTTCGGGCACTACTCGAATAAGTGTCCCAAGCCCAAGAGGGAAAGAGCATCAGCAGCTGCTTTGCTCGAGCCGCAGGTCGCGGCTGCCTCTTTGGAGCCTCAGATTTTCGCAGCAGCGGTTGATCTGAGTTGTCCGGTTGTTGAGCTTGATGAGGAGGATTGCTCAGATTTTTCCCAGGAGGATTGGGAGGAGTTTGTTGCATCTTATGAGTGTGCTTGGTCGGAGCCAGTTGTGCTTGAAGGCGGTGAGCCTGTTGTTGCGCATGAGGGTTCCATGTTGCACGTCGTGCTTGACAGTTTTCCTTGTGACAGCCCAAACAGAGCCACAGTTGAGCTTGCAGAGTCCCGCGGTGTCCCAAACAGAACCACAGTCGAGCTTGCAGAGTCCCACCAGGTCCCAGAGAGAACCACAGTCGAGCTTGCAGAGTCCCCAGAGTTGAGCTTGGAAGTAGGTCGTTTTGTTGCAGATTTTCAAAATGGCGTTGAGCATGGCATGTTGCATGGGGTAGGTAGACCTGACCATGGCATGGTAGCGCACGAAACAGCAGCAGCCAGCCAGCAGCATGACACCATGGACTGGTGGCTCGTCGACTTTGGCGCGTCAGCCCACATCATCAACGAGGACACTTTGAGCCGGGTGCACGTTGTGAGCCACAGTGAGTCTGCCAGTGTGTGTTTCTGCAACGGGTGACAGCATTGGAGTTCGGAGGTCTGCGGTTGTCAGGGTTCCATTCGTTTTGGTTTCAGGCGAGACGGTGGTAACAGAACTCCAAGTGCTTGTTGCTCCTGTGAAGTTTAACCTGCTGTCCTTAGGGCGTTTGCTGGGCAAGAGCTGGGTTGTGGATTTCCTGCCAAGTTTTAAAGTTGAGGCCGCTGGGTACGTCCTTCGCACGAGATGGGTCTCCAATTGCGGATGGGTTTTCTCGAGTGCTGTTGAGCTTGACCGTTCCGTTGCAGTTGCCGCCCGAGCGAGCTTGAAGCGTAGTGACGGCTGTGCTCCTTCGTCTGGGAAGCCTTCTAAGAAGGATGGGGAGGAGCAACCGGGCACCAGAGGAGTCTTCTTCCGACTCGGAGCAGGAGTGGCGCCTTTCGGGTCGCCGCCACCTAGCGGAGCAGCACGCGGCGACTGTTACGAGGACGCACGAGGACTTCGAGGGATCCACGGTCGCCTTTACGGCAACCTCGATGGTGGGTCTTACGCCGGGCCAGAACCTGCTGTTGGTGCCAGCCGCGGAAGTGAAGAAGAAGACGGCAGAGCAGGCAAAGGCAGCTGCGAAAGCAGCGGCGGAGAAGTTCGTGAAGGAGCGCCAGGAGAGCGCCCAGTGGGCCAAGGAGGCAGAGGAAGCAAAGAAGAAGAGAGCAGCCAAAGCCGCCGAGGCCAAGAAGAAGGCAGCCGAGGCGGAGAAGTTGATCAACGAGGCCACGGAGGCAAAGAAGAGAGCAGCCGAGGCAGTGGAGTTGGTCAGCGATTCCCCAGAGGGGAAGAAGAAGAAAGCAGCCGAGGCAGAGAAGTTGGTCGACGAGGCCACGGAGGCAAAGAAGAAAGCAGCCGAGGCGGAGAAGTTGGCCAGCAAAGCCGCGGAGGCAAAGAAGAAGGCAGCCACAGAGGCCGTGGAGACAAAGAAGCCCAAGGGCAGTGTGGCCAGAGCAAGGGCAGAGCCGTCTTCGGGGTCGAAGGACCCACCGCAGCCAGTGGTGAAGAAGCAGCCCAAGCCGCCCATGGTGAAGGCAATGCCAGCCAAGGTCCGAAAGATCGTCCTGAAGAGCCGGGCCCAGCGCGGGATTCCCGGGCAGACCGACACTGCGCTGAGAATGCTTTCGCAGCGGGCCAAGGAGAAGAAGAAGAGCGGCTACCTCATGAAGGCCATCAACAACGCTATGAAGAAGAAGGCCGAGGAGCAGAAGGGCGCGCCAGTCAGACGAACCTGGGAGAAGCATATCAAGGACCACTATGCTCAGATCAGGGGGCTGGAGATCCCGTTCGTGGAGGTGACGATTTCCGAAATCGTCAAGGAGCCTCGGGGACCACCGCCGGTGCCACAGCCGAAGACCCCTCCTTCTACGCCAGCGCGAGCTTCAAAGGCCCCGGAGGTCAAGGTGGAGAGCGCGCGTGCAGCAAAGGTGCCGGAGGTCATCAAGGTGGAGGGCATGGAGATCAATCCCCCACCACCGGTGCCACCAAGGAGGAGGCTACCCATGCCGCCGAGGGACCCGAGGTCAGCCGGACGAGGGCCCTCTGCGCCCTCAGAGTGGTCACCTGTGTCCAGTCTGCCGCCATGGTCACCAGTTTCCAGCGTGCCGGTGGATGCAAAGGCCAGGGAAACCCCAGCAGAGGGGAGAGCCGAGCAGCTGCATCTTGGGGAAGACGGCAAGATCTACAACTCCCGGGGCGAGGTGGTGGAGCTGGAGAGCATGGAAAGCATCGAGATAGAGTGAGCCACGGCGGTGCACAAGGATCCTCCAAGGACGCCCGCCAATCTTCCGAGGACGCCCACCATCCAGGAATATCCGATGGTCCTTCTTCCTTGGGACTCTCGCTTCTGATGCAAGAAAAGGTTGCGTTTGCATGTGAGCATGACGCCGCAGTTGAGCTTGGTGAGCATGCATGTGCTGGTGGTTTGGATGAGCATGAGTTGCAGCATGGTGAGTTGCTTGAGCATGTTGGGCAGGACCGACCACAGCGTGACCGGAGCGAGGCCCATGATAGCCAGAGTGAAGCATGGTTGCTCAGAGGGGATCGGGAACTGTTGTTGCAGGAAAGCTGGGGTAAGCTAGAGCGAGAACATGTTCTTAGATCGCATGTGCCGTACAATGCGTCTTGCCCGCAGTGTGTGCAAGGCCGTGGGCTTGAACCCGCCAGAAGCCAGGATCGGCCCCAGGACTCAGGGATGAGAGAGGTGCAAATAGATAAGTTTTTCTATAAGGGCCTCGCGTTCCTGGTGTTGGTTTTGGTTGGTGCTTTTGCCCTCGGTGTGGTTCCGTACCGTGAGGTGAGCGGATCCCGAGGCCCAGCAGCCAAGGAAGCCATGTTGAATGACATGTCGGCATGGAGTCGTAGCGTTGGCTTGGTTGGTGTTGCTCCCAGTGAGTTGACGGTGAGTGTGAAGTCGGACATTGAGGGTGTTGTGAAGAACCTTGCGCAGAGTTTTGCTGATGGTTTGACCGCCGGTGCCATCGAGGTTGTGGATGCCCCTGTTGGTCGGCATGCTGTTGTTGCAGAGCGTGCGGTGAGGACCATCAAGGAAGGTGCAAACACACTTTGTGCTGGGTTGGAACAGGTCGGCTTGGAGCCCTGCGGGAAGGGTGTTACGTATCTTTTGATGCACGTTGCCCAGGTCTATAACCGGTACCAGGTGCATCCTGGATCGGCGCTGTCCCCAGAACAGCGTTGCTTGAAGACCACCCGAGGACCGCATGCCGCTTATGTTTGGGGTGCCGCTGTGCTTGCCACTCCTCCTCCCTCTTTGCGTGACAAGATCACCGGCCGTTACGGCCACGCCGCCTACCTTGGACCAGAAGTCGGAAGTGGAAGCCACATTGTGCAGTTTAGGCTGCGGGATGGCACCTTGAAGATTGCGAGAAGTGCAAGAATCCGGATGTTGGTTCCTCTTACCTTTGAGGTGTCGAGCTTGAAAGGTGTTTGTCGCATGTTGCCAGGAAGGAGAGATGATGCCCAGAAGAAGCTCCCCGAGAGCACTGGCGAAAATGTGCGCGACCTCCCTTTACCGAACACCGCGACCCGAGGACCACCACCAGAGTGGATTGAAGAAAACGGAAGAACCCCAAGGTGTCGAGCTTGCCGGCTGCGCGGTTTTCCAGCGGATAAGGCATGGCACACCCAGAGATGCCGTGATCGATACGCTGAGTTTGTGCGGAACTCCTTCGATCCCAGCCGGGCGATCCTCGATCAAGCCCCAATTGAAGAAGAGCCGACCGGGCTTGATGATTTGGGTGCTGGATTTGATGTTGATCTTGGGCTTGATGTGCCGGATGATCTTGATCCTTTCCCGAATTTTCCATTGGACGAGGATTTGGCTGAGTATGAGCCCAGCCTGCCTGGAGTTGAGAATGAGATAGAAGTTGGAGAAGAGCTCGAGCAGATCGAGGCCCCGAGTCCGGGCGAGCTTGATTTCATGCAAGTGGAGCCGGAACCTCTTGAAGCACTCCCAGAAGAAGAGCGGGAGGCTATGGTGTCTAGCATGATGTATCGCGAGTCCATCTCCTTTGCTGGTGCGTCGGTTTGCTTTGCAGGGGCCACCACCACCAAGGTTGTTACTCCTCAGGTTGTTGAGCTTGGGGGGGAGAAGCTGCTTGTTGAAGTGCCAGCTTCTGCAAAGGATGATGTGACTGGGCACCTGCTTGATATTGGCTTGACCTATGAGGGCATGTTGCGTGAACTTCGTGCTCTTGAGTCGCTTGCTGTCGGTGATGTTGTGTGGCATGTTGAACCGAAGCAGAAGGTGATCTCTACAAGGTGGGTCTCAAATGCCAAGGTCGAGCGTGTTGAGGGAAAGGAGAATCCGCTTGTCAGGTGTCGGGTTGTTGCTCGTGACTTTGCGCAGGGAGCGACCGCTGCGCAGCTGGGTATCTCTGCTGCCACAAGTTCCGCAGAAGCGCTGCGAACCTTTCTTTTCTACGCCGGTTCCAAGAGGAGGAACATCATCGGGTTGGATGTGAGCACCGCGTTTCTCTTTGCGGAGCTCGACGAAGAAGATGGCCACATTGTGGTCAGGCTGCCGGACGGAGTTAAGAGCAAGGACGGCCGCCGCGGCTACTTACGCCTAAAGAAGGCCCTCTATGGTCTAAGGGTTGCAGCTCAGACCTGGTCGCGTCACCTGGCAAAGCTGCTGAAGAAGCTCTGTGACCTGGAGCCCTGCGAAACTGAGGCTTGTTTGTTTTCAGGATCCGTGCTTGGAGGCCAGCGGGTGGTTGTTCTTTGCTACGTTGATGATCTTCTCATCACTGGAGACAGCGACGAGGCTATCTACCATGTGGTGGAGCAGCTGAAGACCGCTGTGAAGGTGAAGGTCACAGCCGATCTGGATCGTGACGGTCAGATCACCTTCCTTGGAAGACAGATTGCCCGAGAGCATTCTAGTGACTCCCTGTGCGTCACAATGTCCGATTCCTACTACGAAGAGATCTACAAGGGTTTCTTCGGGAACTCCAAGGTCACTGCGTGCGGCACGCCGCCAAACCTAAAGGAGTTGTACGACAAAGAAGATCCTTGCTTGGAGAAACCACTGTCTTCTGAAGCTGCTGCGAGGTTTCGCAGTTCCCTGGGAAGGCTGTCATGGCTTGCGATGACAAGAGTGGATGTGGTTTACTATGTGAGCATGCTGGCCCGAGGCCAGGCGAATCCACTCGAGAAGCACGAGAGAGCTATGAGGGCTATGTTGCGTTACTTGAAGTATATTCAGGGTTTTAAGCAGGTGGTGAGTCCAGTATCTGAAGAGAACCTGCGCCTTGATTGCTATGTGGACGCTTCTTGGGGTAGCGAGAAGAATGTTGACAGGAAGAGCATCAGCGGAGGGTGCGTGATGTTGGGAGGCTTCTGTCTAAAAGCCTGGAGCCGTCTGCAACAGGCTGTTGCCTTGAGTTCTGCTGAGAGCGAGCTCTATGGGCTTGTGGAGGGCGCGAAAGAGGCTCTCTCTATCCGCCGCGCCATCTCGCATGTCTTTGGGTGGGAAGATCTACCAAAGCCCCATCTTTTCTGTGACAGCGAGGCTGCAGTTGCTATCAGCAAGGCTGATGGGCTGAGGAAGGTGAGGCACATTGACCTTAGGGCGTGCTTTATCCAGGACCAGCTAAAGCAAAAGCAGATCTTTATCTTTGGCGTGCGTGGTGAAGCCAACGTTGCAGATCTGTTCACCAAACCTTTGAGTTGGACTGTTACCTTGAAGCACATGTGGGGACTTGGCTTGCGTGACGTTGCCGTTGTTGCTTGTGTGCTTGATGGCTTTGTTGCGTTGTGCGGTGCAATGCTTGTTGGTAAGAACCATGTTAGCTTGCGTGACCGCTTTGCCGCCATGCCGCATGCCTCCTGGTTGGTGATTGAATTCTGTGCCCCCGTTGAATCGTCGATGAGAGCGGCTAGTCAGGATCTGAACTGGGTGAACGTGCTTACTGTGAGTGAGCGTGATGATGGTGCCAGTACCCAGACCTTGCTTGAGCTCAAAGCCATCTTTGCTGTGCAGATCAAGAAGAAGGGCTTTGTCTTCTTGTGGGCCAGTACCCCGTGTACCGGAGGCTGGCCATATCAGCGGCTGCGTGCCCGTGATCCAGCCTATCGCCGCGGGCGGTTGGCTCAGCACTGGAGGCTTCACCGAAAGCTCTGGAAAAGCTTGGTCGAGCTTACTAGCTTTGTGCATGCCTGGGCCATTGAGTGGCCACGTGCTTGTGCTTACTGGTCTTGGCGCCAGACTGAGCATTTTCTTTCTTCACGCCCCTACGTCTTGCACGACGTTCCAGTTGATGGTTGTGCGCTTGACATGCGAGGCCGCGATCATCTTCTTATCGCCAAGCGGTGGCGTGTTGTTACAACACACCCAGCAGTTGCTGAGAGCATCCGTGTCTATCGTTGCTCTGGGAAGCATGAGCACTCGAAGGATTTCGACCTCAAGAGTACACAGCACTACCCGGTAGAGCTTGTAAAATCCTTCTTTGAAGCGTTGCGCCCTTGACTTTTTACGAGAGTCTTGTCGTTGTCGAGGACATGTTGTTGCATGTTTGCTGCGCAGCCTGTTTGCTCAAACTTTCCGGTGTTTTCTTTCTTTGCCAGGACGTTTAAGATGTCTCTGGTTCCTTTCGCTGCCGAGCGTGCCATGGTGTTAAATTTGGCCTGGTTGTGGAAGTGCAAGAGAAGCTGCTCGAAGTACCGAGTGTCGGGCTTCTCGTTGTTGTGCTTGTCCCACTGCTTGTGGGTGTTGCGCTTGGAGTGTGCTTGCAAAAGCTGCGTACCGAGAGCTCCCGCGTCAAGACTGTGCAGGACCTTCTTTCGTTTCTGCCAAGGTCGGGCCAGAAGATGGCTGTCTTTACTTCTGCTAGACTGCCACGGCCTCAGGAACGCGCTTCCGAATCGCATCGCTGCTAAAGTGGCTTGCGAGTACTGTTTAAGGGATCTCCGCCTGGTACCTCCGACAGCTACTGCGTCGTGGGGGGGTGTAGAAAACCAGTGCTCTGCCCAGTAGTGTTTTAGGTGCGACACAGAGTTTTCCTCGGTACCTGTATAGTTGTATAGTTTTGCTAGTTTCAGGTGGTCAGTGCCTGTAGAACGTAGTTTGAGCTTGCGTGACGGTTTTGCGGTAGCCTCAACCTGTTTTCCCTTGTTTTGTAGTGCTTGGGAGCTTTTAAGAGGTGCCACGACTACTGTCGTTTGGCTCAAGACACGTGAGACCAGCAGTGAGCTGAACGTGCTAAAAGTGTGAACTGTCCGAGTGTTTTGTGAGCTTGCTTTGCTTGCAAGGGTGCTTGGAACTTGTTTGCCTTGAACCTGAAGAGCTGTTCGCCTTCTAGGTTTTTAACGAAAACGATTTCGTGTGGCTTCTTCTTCTTGTTTTGTGTGTGTGTGTGTAATTGCGTGGGGGCTTAATTGTGTTTTGTTTCGTTAAGTTTGCTTTTCTCATTTTATTTTCTTCGCAAAAACCACCCATAAAACAATTTCGTGTGGCTTCTTCTTCTTCTTGTTTTGTGTGTGTGTGTGTGTGCTTGCGTGGGGGGCTTAAAGGGAAGCTTAAGGCTTAAAGGGGGCTTAAAGGGGGACTTGAGGGGGCTTAAAGGGGGGGGCTTAAAGAGGGGCTTAAGGGGGGCTTAAGGGGGGCTTAAAGGGGGGCTTAAAGGGGGGCTTAAGGGGGGCTTTAAGGAGGGCTTAAAGGGGGGCTTAAAGGGGGCTTAAAGGGGGGCTTAAGGGGGGCTTAAAGGGGGGCTTAAAGGGGGGCTTGAAGGGGGCTTAAAGGGGGGCTTAAAGGGGGGCTTTAAAGGGGCTTTAAGGGGGGCTTAAAGGCTTCGACCTTTTGCCCTCCCCCTGTTTGCGTAAACCTCTAAAGGGGTAGCTCTAACAGGTACCTACAGCAATGGCTGCATGCTCATACATATACATTCCGCTGCCCATTGGCTCACAGTGGTTTTTACCATATTGAGACAAGACAAGCTCTCCTTGCGTAGCAAGACAAAACAACTACTGTCCGTGTGCAGGGCGCTGCCCTTTGATCCTTAGGGAATAAACTGGTCATACACCTCCTAACAAGGAGCATTTCCTTGTGGGTGTATCGGCTCAGTTTTCTGGTAGCGGAGCCCGGAAAGGGCCGCCCGCCTCCCAAAGTCCGCTACAGCGGTCGGCCTCGCCGAACGCTTAACCAAGCGGATAAGAGGCAGCACAATGTCGAGCTCGCATAGCGAAGCCGACGACAGTTCCCAATCCTCCGGGGGATATGAGAACGAAGAGACCTCCCAAGGTCCAGCCACTTATGTCGCACAGTCATATGCAACATCTGACCGCATGCTTGCATCATTAGGCATAACGCCCAAGATCGCGCCTGCCTATGATGGCACCACCTCGTGGTTTGAGTATGAACAGTTGATTGACGACTGGTGCGACATAACAACGCTGGATGACACCAAAAGAGGTCCGTCTCTCAAGACGAGGCTCTCCGGATTGGCCGCAGTACAAAAGGAATCACTGAACCGAGAAAGGCTTGCAGCCCCAGATGGAGTAGATTACTTCAAGAAGAAGATGCGTCCATTTTTCGTGAAAGGAGAACAGTACGTTTTCCTGTGGCGTTTCCTCGGCCTATTCAAGGCATGGAAGGGCAACCAAGACTTTGTGACTTGGATTGCCAAGTTTGAGATCGTGCTACAGCGCGTGAAAAACTCATGGATGGATCTCTTACCAGAGATAGCTCTGGAGGATGCCCATCCAGATTTCATGCAAGCTGTGCAGGCAGACCAAACCTTCTTGCGCATGCAGGATGCAGCCGAGAGAGACACATATGCCGCACGCTATTTCGAAACATGGAACAAGGAACGCCTTGACAATCATCGAAGAGCGTTTCCTCTGAACGATAATCTCCTAGCTCTCCTCTTCCTAGTGCAGTCCGACCTAAATGAGATGCAACGTGAGAGGTTGGTAACAGCATTGACCAACCAAGGTCACCGAATTGAGACCTACACGTACCCTGTGGTACGGCAGACCATGTTCGATCAGTTCTCAACGACCAGAACTGGTCTGCAGGATCCCAACATTCGGCACTCTTCTCACAAGAAGGACCGCCATGGAAGGAGAGACCAACGCCGTAAACGCGGAGGTCGAAACTTCCTCATCCTCGATCAGGGTGAATACGATGGAGTCGATGGATTCTGGCTCCAAGACGAAGACACCCTTGAGGAAGGCTTTCTTGCCGCCGAGGATGAAGAAGCTGTCTTCTGGACAGTTGATGACCATGAGGCCTTCGTTGCAAGGAGATTCAAAAAGGGAAGAAGACCAAGAATGCGTCCCGGATCACCGGGAAGAGCAAAGGGTGGCAAGCGAAAAGGACGTGGCCGTTTTAGGTCATACCGCGGAAAAGGGAGAGCCAACCAGGCAGAACATGATCCAACTGATTCCAGCTATTTCGGTAAAGGTAAAGGAAAGGAAAAAGGAAAAGGTGGAAAAGGCAAAGGAAAAGGAAAGGACAAAGGAGATAAAGGAAGCTCCTTCAAAGGCGCAAAGGCAAAAGGCAAAGGTAAGGATACAGCTAAGTCTGCCTCCTTACAAGGAGACCAAACTGGATCTCCACAGGCCTATGAGAGTTCCACCGCACCGAGCTGGGATTCATGGTATGAGGACAGTTATTATACTGACTCCAGTTGGAATTATGCCGCTTATGACGATCAAACGTCTTATACATACTATGCATCACAAGCCTCACGAAGAAAAACACGGAGAAAGAAGAGAAGAAATCAAGCAGGATCATCAGGTAGAGGCACAGATCCGAGCGCGCACCAAGAACCCGTGTTCAACTCATCAGTGAGTTACGTGCCCCAGGTCTTTGAACCATCCGAGGGGCAAGGTGTTGAAACTGCAACAGCGGTGTTTCCGTTGCAGCACACCGTCCTATCTGCTCTCACAGAGCGGATCAATCTTGATAAGAACCCTACCTTTGTCATACTTGACTCAGGTTGTACTAGGGCTATGGGTTCCCGCTATGCGGTGAACAGGCTTATCAAGGCCGTGAAGCAACGTGCCCCAGGCATGATTGATTTCACTTTCTCACCTTCGAACACGAAGTTCTCTTTCGCAGATAGTGAAACAGCTCTTATCAAGGAGCGTGTAACTCTATGGTTCAACACAACTCCAAGAAGAGATACAACCATCGAGGTTCTGGATCAGGGGAGAGTTCCCATTTTGTTCTCCATCGAACAGATGAGGAATCTAAGAATGACCCTCGAGTGTAGTCCCACAGCTGACCTAGCAACGTGTGAAGCTTTCGGTTTGTACAAAACCCCCCTTCCGATTAGTACCAATAACCATTTGGTATTGGACCTTCTAGGCTTCACTTCCACCAGGAAGTATCTCCCTAAGTCAGGTACGTCGTTCAGTGCGACGGAGACTGCTCTAGGAGCTAAGAAGCCAAAGGAAGAAAGAAGATCTTATACTAAGATCCCGGAAGGTCGCTGTCCAGCCTGCGCAGGACAGAAAAAGCCTCATACGTTCCTCAAAGGTTGCGACAAAGCACCTGAAGGAGCAGCTGATCCACCACCGAAGGGCATTCCAGGTAAGAAGAAGCCTCTTCCATCTGATCCGGCAGAATCATCTGCCAAGAAACCTGATCCACCAGAACCATCTGGTGATGCTCCTGAGCCTTCCGAACCATCGGAACCATCATCAGGCTCTAGAGACAAACCTGCAGAATCATCTGCACCGCACGAACCTCCAGAAGAAGAAAGACTTGAGGTTCCACCTGCGAAGACAAAGACTCCAAAGGGTCTTAAAAACCTTCTGAAGAAAACCCGCAAATATGCGGTCAAACCTCCTGTTGAGGAGAAGTCTATGGTCCCAGGAGCTGATGACGGGACGGAGGTAAAGCCGCTTGAGTCAAGAGAATACCCGGCTCCTGGTACAGACTCACCTACAGGTGAAGAGATTGTCGCAGAACCATCGCCATCTCTTCCCATTGCTCTTCGCAGGATTCATGAGAAGCTTAAGGACCCTGTAGAACTCTATAAGCTTCACCTTAAGCACCGTCATATGAGTACGGATCAGTTCAAGCGACGCACGAAAGCCTTACAGATCCCAAAGGAGATATATGAGCTATATGACCAACTGGTCAAAAAGTGTTCAGCCTGTCAGGAACACGTGAGAGCTCCTTCAAGAGCGAAGATTTCCGGTTTAAGATCAGAGACTTTCGGTGATCTCACCTTCGTAGATCACGGTGAGCTTCCAATTCCCGGCAAGAATAGTCGCTTAATATTTCTTATTCTCTATGACGGAGCAACAAACCTGTTGACTTCCGAAGTAGTCCAGGATAAAGAAGAGCATACTACAATGTCGATTATGAATGACTACTTTGAGAAATTTCAGATCAACCCAAAGGTTGTAGTTGGAGATCAAGCATTCATGACTCCAAAAATGGAGGCTTATTACAATCGGCAGAATATCAAGCCTGTAGCAACAGGACCTGGAACACCATGGCCCAACAGGGCCGAAGCTGCTGTAAGATTGCTGAAGCATCAGATTAAGATCATACTTCAGATCCTGAAGGATGGTGACCCGCAGTATAACGGAATCACCATGAAGTATGGCAACCTCGTTCGACAAGCATGTTTGGCAAGAAACTCTTCGATTACCTATGGAGGAGTTACTCCTTTAGAAATGGCCTTTGGTAGGCGTCCTCGAGATGTTATAACACCAGAGAACGCTGATCCCAATCAGTTGACAGGTAATCCAACTGATACGGAAGTCACTGCGAGAGCCATTAAGGAGCTTGCCAACAGGGCTTACCAAGAGGCACGCCAATCTGATGATCTGCGCAGAGATCTTGCGGCCAGACTGTCAATGACCGAAGGACCTTTCTCTTTGGGAGATAAGGTTTTCTACTGGTCAGAGGATAAGTCTAAGATTGGATCAACTGGGTCCAAACATGGATCTTGGCTAAAAGGAAAGGTGATCTCCGAACTCGGAGGATCCATGGTAGGTGTGGATCTTGGAACACGCATCGTCCGCGTTAATATCTCAAAACTGAGGAAAAATTATGACATAACATCTGATGTGGAGATTCCTCTCGCGCCTGATGAGGAAACTCTGACGTCAGAAGGTTCTGACCACGCAAGTTGCATGGTCACCTTTGATGCTTCCCTGCAGTCGACAGACCTAACGGTTCCGCATCAAGAGTGTCACTGGCAGGTCACCAGCACTGGGAAGATTGACTTCCTAGAACTCTACGGTGGATCTCCCCGTATGAGTCACAAGGCTGCCCTGTCAGGTCTGCGAGTAGGTCAGCCAGTCGACTTGCGTAGTGGTCTAGATCTTGAGCAACCGCAAGGTCGCTCCAATCTTCTTAGGATCATCAAGGAACAAGAACCTACTATTATTGTTATGTCACCCGATCACTCTCAGTGGTCTAGCTGGTACTCACAGTGGAAGAAAGGCTCTGCCAAGAGACTTTCTGTTTTAAAATTCTGTGAATCGGTCGCAGACCACCAAATGAAGCTCGGACGTTACTTTGTTCTTGAGAACCCATACTACAGCAGGCTCTGGTCTTCACCAGAAGCAAAACGCCTGTTTTCCAACCGCAAGATCAGCTATGAGGTCTGTAACCTACAAGCCTATGGCATGAAAGATCCAAAAGGATACTATGAATCGAAATCCTCGATTTTCATGCACAACCTGCCACCGCAGGTTCTAACTCCTCTCCAGAGGCATTCTGCCAAAACGAAATCTCCAACATCTCCACCAGGAGACGAAAAGGGTATTCAAGGCTACGGTCTTAAAACGAAACTCGCACAAGTGTATCCTTATGAATTCTGTGAGACCTTTGCCTCGTGTTTGGCAAGATTCCTGAAGAGAGATACATATGCATCTCATCTTTCTTTAGTCACAGACATACTAGGATACTCTGGAGATGAATGCCTCCAGGGACTTTCGGAACTTCTTGACCAAGAGTATTCACTTTTGACAGCAAATCCTCTCAAGGATTCCAAACTCCTGCAAGATCCGAAAATCAGATCACTTGTTGCTAGAGTAAATTCCTTATCGAGTAAAACTGAATTACCATTGCATCATTCCAAACCATCACCGTCCCTTGATGCCTTGGTGTCAGACATTACTCGCCTTAGATCAAGACTCTTACCAGGGTCTGGTTTCGAACAGTGTACTCTATACAGAGGTACATTTGGAACAGTCAAAGCACTCACCAGTGTAACTGATGGCGTTCTTGTCTTCTGGAACAAGAAGAAGCCCAATTCGACTATGACGTGTTGCTTGCCGCACCAGGTTTCCTGGAATAAAGTACACCCATCAACCTTCTCGGGGGTGCTCTTCCAGATGACAGGCGGCAAGACTTCACCGTCCGTGCGAACACCGCCGGATGTTATCATGTCGGACGAAGAGGTTTCGCCGTCAGACCCGTCAGAACCCATGAGCACTAATCGCTCACGGATCACATCTGACGATGTCTCTATGCCGGAACCAGATCAGCCGATGCCTCCCGGCACGCCGCCGTCGCGTCCTCCTCCTCCCATACCTCCACCGCGACTACCGGCCGTTTCCTCCGATGAGCCCGTGGCTCCTGCTCGGGCTAAGCCTCGCGTGCATCCGCCTCCTCGCGTTCCGTCTCCTCGGCGTCTGGGGGGTGATGTGTCGCCAAGGTCTTCATCGGAAAGGAAAGTTTCGCCGCACAAACAGAAATCACCTTCACAGGTGCCGACACCAAAACCTAAACCGAAGGCACATCCACAGGGACCCATTCTTCCGTTACAACAAGATGAAGAAGATTCTGAAGAAGAACTGGTCCCGGACGACCCCGGACAACCGTCCGCTCCTCCTCACACCTCTGGTTCACCAGAACCGGAGAGCGATGCCGAGTCAGAAGACACAAGGTATTACTCTGATGAGGAAGGTGACCTGGTCGTAGATGAGAAGGACTGGATCCTTCTCACAGAAGAACAGAAACTGTGCAGTAACACAGGTTCTTTCTCCATGCCTCGGTACATGCATGGCGGACCCGTAGACATCAGAGAGGTAACATCAAGAGTGAGGTCAGACCGAACACGGTATAAACCCACCAAAAGGTTCCGATCTGACATCCGTGAAGAGTATGATCTTCTCACGGAAGAGGACAAGGCCTTATCCCTAAGTTCCCCCAGGAACTCAGCAAATCTGACCCAGAAGGCACAACGGAAGGAGGCAACCGCCAAGGAAAAGCGTGAGATGAAGAAACAGTTTGATGAAGCGAAAGCAGCAGAATATCAGAGCTGGCTAGACAATGATGTCTTTGAGCTCGTCGATACACGGAAACTCGGAAACATCCGAAATTATGTCACTGGTCGATGGGTCCTGACTCTAAAAAGAGATAAGGACGGAAACTTCCTTAAGTGCAAGGCCCGATGGGTCCTAAGAGGTTTCCAGGATCGACAAAAGGACATACAGCAAACTGATAGTCCTGCTGCGAGTCGCCCAGGTTTCCGCTTAGCGATTCAACTAGCAGCTAACAAGCTGTGGAATCTGACACACATCGACCTAAAGACTGCTTTTCTGCAGGGTGAAGCCTATGATGAGTCGAGAGACATAATCTGTCAGATTCCTCCTGAAGCAGGTTATCCTCCCTACATTGCAGCGAGGATGAAGAAACCCGCTTATGGACTTAACGATGCACCTCGAAGATGGTGGAACATCGTTGATAAGGCACTCCTGTCTTACGGCCTGGTGCCAACCCGTGCGGATCGCTGTACATATGTTCTGTATGGTAAGAAGTCTGCAACAGCAGATGCTGAGCTCAAGAAGTCTCAGCCAAAGACCATGGAATCAGCGATTGACTATCTCCTAGATCCCATAGCAGGCAACAATGCCAAGGGTAGACAGGTACATGGAGTAGTCTGTTTACATGTAGATGACCTGTGCATGGCCGGTGATGACACCTTTCGTAAGGCCGTGATTGAATCGATCAAAAAGGAGTTTGCAGTCGGTTCTGAAGACACGAACGATATTATGTTTGTAGGACAGAGATTAGTCTGGAAGGATGCTACAGCATCGGTACCAGCACATATCTCAGTAAATCAGAACCTAGCTGTTGAAGCTCTAGAGGAAATTGTTTTTGATAAGAAGCTCAACAATGAGCAACAATGCACACCACAGCAGCACACTGCTTACAGAAGTGTTTTAGGACAGATCAACTGGCTACAAAGCCGGACTCAAGCTCACATCTGTTATCGCTTCAGTCGGTGTGCGAGTAAGGCTGCCAAGCCTACTATCGGTGATATTCGAGAATTGAACAAGCTTGTTAGGATTTTGAAGTCTACTGAAGTAGAACTGCGTTTTTGGCCGCTGAAAGGAAATCTCAGAATCCTCGGTTACCCTGATGCTTCCTACAGGAACAATGATGACAAATCATCTCAGAGAGCACATGTTATTTTCCTTGCTGAAGATCGAAATTCAAAGCTAAAGGGAATGAAACAATCAGCAGCAGCTGCTTCTTCCAAGAAGAACGATTTCTCTGAATCCTCTATTAAGGAAACATCCTCGAGAGGTAGCCTGGTGGATTATGAGTCTCACAAGATTACGACAACCACAATGTCCACAACAGTGGCAGAGCTTAACGCACTGATGCGTTGCTTTGGTACTTGCCTGTTCCTCAAGGGACTTTGGGCAGATCTCTCATCAGAGACCGTACCCATACATATCAGAACAGATGCGAACAATCTTGTGACAACAGCAGGCACGACACACCTTCCAGAGCAGAAGGAAACTCACCACCTCATTCAGATGCTTCGTAAGGAATCCAACTCTGGATCTTTAGATGACCTAGCTCATGTAAGCTCGAAGTACTGCCTAGCTGATGCATTAACAAAGCACTCGGCGCAACCTGATGAGCTTATCAAGGCTCTGGAAACAGGGAATTTACCAGAAACAGACATTCATCCACCCTTCCGTGAACTTCTTCAACATAAAGCTTTCACTGTTCGGTGGATCATAGACAATCTCAAGAATGCCGCCACAGCGGTAGCCTTCCTTGGAATTGATATCTCAACAGAGATTTACCGATTATTTTACTGCCAAGGAATATGGTGGTAGTCTCGTTTGCTGGTAGCACAACCATGTGCTGGATTTTCTATTTAGACTGTTTTCCGTCTAAAAGAAAATTTGTGTCTGCGAGCTGCGTTTTCATTAAGATCGGACATGTTCATGAGAATTATATGTTCTGTATCATCCGCAGCCGCTTTCAGCCTCGAGCCTCACAGCAATCAGCCTTTCGGGCTAACCAAGCGTTCCTGATCCTGTTTGGTCATTGTGCCGTAATGAGCACACGATCAAACTTCCGTAGCCGTGATGGACACGCCCTACCCAGGGCAGTGCAGGCGTACCATGAGCGACATCCACACATGGATAGCTCGTACCCCGAGTCTCGTCGGGAAGCATCACGTCGAAACACCGAACACGGTGGACACCGAATTCACAAACGTGAGAAAAATCACGAGCCTCAATTCATCATCATGGGTCACCAACAGGTGTTCAATCCGCATCCAAGAGATCTTGCTCAATTGATCTCACGATATGGCCATGCGAGTGGAGCAAGGCTCACTCTAAACTCCAGACATGGAGTCAGGCTCTACGAAGGAGTCCTTCAAGGACCATGGGACAACAGTCCCCTTGTATACTGGGATAACAACGTCGGTAATCACGCTCGTGATCCACGCCAGTTCTGTACGATGCTTGCACATCACCTTCAGACAGGCCTCCCACCGGAGGTAGAACAATGTGTGAGCCTTGATGGATCCGGAGAATATGACTATTCCTCCTCAGTGCCAAAACTGGCAGATGTAACAGGTCTCTCACCAGAGATGTGCTTCCACATTCTTTCCAAGACCAACAGAGTCGGAAGGTGGTTGGCACACTCAACAAGACACCTTCAGAACCAGCGCCCAGATCTCTTTGCTGGCCAACACAATTATCTTCTGGACATGTTCAAGTTGGCCGATGCAGAGCTCGCACAGTATACACCACAAGAGATCGCGCTTGGTGTCCTCCTCAACACTAAGTCTAGGTTTGTGGTCACCATGGTTTATAACAAAGATGGCAAGGCCGAAACCACAGATGCCGCCGTTAACATCCCACCGGATGCAAATGTGTTGACCATGAGCAAAATTTTCCTTTCGGCAGTGGGAGGACACGGTTCACGACGAACTCTACCAAGAGCTGAAGAACCAGATCCTGAAGAAGAGAGACCAAGGTCACACATGACCATCTCAGACTTCATGGCAACGGGGAGCAATCCAGTGCAGTCCCGTGCACAGCGTCTCTCCACTAACGCGCCGAGGCCCGTCGGCATGGAGGATTTTGTTCGACAGAACAACCCTTGTTACATCATGCATGCCACGGACCTACAGGCATTATCCTCAATCCTGAGGCACGGTCTGGTACCATCAAACCTCCTAGCGCAGGTGGTTACAGCACCAGATTTCCAAGCTCTCGTGAATGAAAACAGTCGTTCCAACAGGGACACTGTTCAGTTCTCAACGCTAAACCTGGCGAATCCCAATCCGACCATGTTGCGTGCCAATAAGGCACTGCTTCTGGTATTCGATGCAAATAACGTAGTGAACGAGGTCACAAACCTGTGGCAGTCGCAAGTAGGGATGTTTGCTACACCAGATGTAGTGCATGCCCGTACTCTTAGCGCCGTATTCGCACCCTCTGAAACACTCTGGGTATCATCGCAATACGATGAGCTCAAGAGCATCGGACCATGGTGGGCAGACCATTGCTCCGAACAGATGCCGTCAGCGACTTACGAGTCGAAGAAATGGTGCGCAAATTACGGCCGAGAAATCGAATCGGCACTTCGAAAAGTGGCAAGGCGAAATCTGCCACCAGAGCCTCCCAAGGCTAGATCTTCTCACAAGAAGTCTTTTTCTCTGCCAAAGACAGAGGCTGACACAGCTCCAAACCTGGAGCAAACCGCTTCTGCAGGTGAGGTACCTCCGAAAACGGAGACTACTGCAAAGGAGATCCATCCGAGATCCAAGCTCGCCCGGCAGGCCGAGGCTGACAAGGATCCGGACAGTCTTATGGGACAGCTCTGGAACTCCGACGGCACCAGAAGCGCCACCGAAGTTCTTAAGATAACGACAGGTCACAAACCTCCAGAACCTGTTCAGGATACTTCCGCCAACGTAGTTCCTCCCAAGGAAGAATCTTCTGGAACAGAGACGGAACCTGAGGAACCGGATCCTAACCAGGATCGTGACGAAGAATCAGACGATGAGTCGGCATCAAGCGAAAAGAGCTCAAAATCTTCGTCATCCTCAGAACTCCGAGTTGATGTTAATCCGTCTCACAAGACGAACTCTGCACCTGCAGCGTCGGAGGAGAAGAAAGAATCTCCCACGGAAGAGATCACAGAGAAACTTAAGAAGGTCAAACTTGACCAACCAAAGCCTGAAGCAGAATATGTTCAGAGTTCAGACGAAGAGCCACAGAAACCAAAATCTCCTAAAAAGGAGAAGGAGAAATTCCTAGTTCTCTTCGATCCTGAAACAGAAAGTTATTATCGAGTCAACAGAAGCAAGCTCAACCTCGAATACGAGGAACCTGCTGATGAGGAAGATCTCGTAAGAGAACATGAGCGCATCAGCGCTCGACTTCGAGAAAATCGCAAGCACCGAATCTCGAAGTCATCGTCTAACCCGGCTATGCAACAGGAAATGAAAGAGAGAATCTGGGTTAGTCGATGGAATCGAAAAATCCGAAGTCCACTCATGATCAAGGATTCTGAGGCTCCTGACGAAGAGGAGTGGGACAGACCCAGAGATTCGGCATCTTCCTCCTCTGCACCTCCTACCAAGGAGAGATTTGTAGGAGTACGCAGGACAGCCATGAGTCTTAACCAAAGGATACGGCTGATGACACGACCAGATAATCCTCTCTGCGATCTTTGCAACCAGCCTACAGGCTATTTTTGCTATTCCTGTGGTACGATTGTATGTGCAGACTGTCGACTTACCCCACAGGGTAAACAACAGATGTGCGAGTGCATCTTGCCAATCGATTGCCTCGAGACCTCTAAAGTGTCAGCAGGAATGATCTCAGAAGAGCGTCAGGTTTTATACGAGGCCATCCTTACACATGAGGACGTAGATTTGGCAGTCCAGAAAATCAACATGTATTGCGACCACGCAAGGAATTCGTTCATGAGAGCCCATCCAGGCGTTGATCCATGTAGCTTTGATGATATTAGGAATAATCCTCCTAATACTTACACCAGCTCCACAGAGGCTCCAACCCTGGAGGAATACAAGAGCATCAACAAGGGGCACATCAATATCAAGGACTCCAGAACAAGCCACCCGGCGTCTTTTCTCTCTCTTACTGGCTACGAAGACAAACTGGTGCTCGACGCACATTACGAGATAGTTCGTAATAGGATGGCAGGTGTTAACGAAAAGAGAGAACACATAGAGGGCTCAAACCCAGACAGCGTATCACTAAGCCTAGTGGTATGCAACTGGGGAAATATGGATCGAGCGCCGGTGCCAGCAGGGAATCCCAAAAAGAAACTCAAACCTGAGAAGGGATTCGATTACAACCCTCTTATTGACATGTGCTTCAACAATTCAGCACATATTACCCTCGTACTCGAGGCAGGAGCACTTGCGTCAAAGTATTCGATCGCAACCATGCGACAACATGAATACGGAGGGATGCTAATCCATTCTCCTCCCAAGGAGCCTGAGGCACCCTCAATGTATATTGGAGTCAAGGGTGACCCAACAACAGACATCTCTCTCGTCCACAACTTTTACCGTCACCGAACAATGAAGCCTAAAGCTGGTGGTCCCAAGAAGCAACTGTGGGCATGCCACGGTGCGGTATGCCGCCTCACCTTTGGGTACCACAGTACCATCAAGGAGGCAAAAGAATGGGTCCACCCATATTCCGGCCAGAGGATGACGAGAGATGAGTACATGAAGATTATCGGATATGACCATCTCAAGGGTAAAAATCCTGACAAGGATGGACCCACTGATGGCTCTTACCTCTCACCAGAGGCGTGTCTGACACTGTCGGACCTCGACCCTTCGCCGGTTCTCTGTGAATGGAACGGCCATGTCGAGGGTGATGAGCCACCAGAGGAAGACTTCGAGTCATACGCAGAGATCTTCTCACAAGAAGCATCAAACGATCTTGACGAGATGTGGTGTACAAAAGGGCCTTACAAGGTCATCACCATCGCGATCGTCCATTTCAACTCATACATGACTCATAAGGAAGAACAGAGGCGCGAACTGGTGAACGCGTTCCTCAACGAGGTGCTCCCTTTCAAACCGGATGTAATTGCGGGGGATCTCAATAATATTGCGTCGAGGCTCACCTTAAAAGGTGGAGACGTTCACCCGCGAAACGGTTTGTTTTCTCTATACCGGGAGAAGAAACTTGCAGCATTCAACAGAATAGCAGGAAGGCACTCACAAGTGCGACACCTCTGCTTGAACAACTCTGACCAGCACAGACTGGCACGTGCAGATCGTCTACCGCCGGACCCGGCGAAGAAAGTTGCTGACCTCGACTGTATCAACAGTTATATCCTTGACTGGAGTAAAACGCCGCACACGGCGGCACCTAGTCCAAGAGATGCTACACCTGCCGCCGAAAGAACATACTGGGAACGAGTCTCAGATA